>CM028347.1:9220095-9680495 GCA_016618105.1 Dendrobium huoshanense | reverse complement strand
TAAATTTTATTCTAGGATGTTACACATGAGCTGCGACATTAAGTTAGGAGTGCATAGGATGTAACTTACATTAATGTAATGCAACAATTGATGCGGATGTCCGAATTTGTTGCATATTTGGCAAGTGACTGACTGGAACTTTGCTTGCTGCCACTATTTTGCTGAGGTGACTGAGCGCTGTGGCAATGGAGTTTGCAACCCTCTCTGCAATTGATCCACAATATGCTGCTATTACAGTGGGAAAATCGGTGAGTGTTCGCTCCTTAATGAACTGCATTTGCTAAGAAGCAGTAAATGGTAAAGTAGAAGAATGGAAGAATCGAAATTCATTTTTGATAAACTTATTTATGTACAGTAATCTGAATATCTGGGCAAGATTGGGCTACAATTTTGTTATTGGGAGAATATTCCTCTGTGTACTAATGGCCGTGATCCTTTGAGATGTTACTGTTGGACAGTTCTGATTGGGGGCAGAGATAGTTGCTGCATAGATGATAATGATGGTTGGCAGAGTTAGTTAAGGTAATCGTTAAAAATTAAGTCGGTGGATGGTTAAAGGAAAAATATCAGAACTCGGACAACATTTGATTTCCACACGAGAGGTAGAATGGAATCAGTGCATATGCCTTCTGAGTTCTATTGAGCCAAAATGGAATAAATAACAATCGCATGGGTGGAAGACAGACTGAATAGCTCAAATCCTGAATTAAAAAAATATGATGTTTCTTAATCAAAGACAGCTATTAGATACTGAAATCCCAATCAATTGAGAGATTTGCAAAGACAACTTCTTCATGCCAAATAGAAAAGGTTGCTGTAATATAAAAAATCTTTAAGAGTTTCTTCAAAGGAGGTGGAGTAGAGTTTCTCTATTCAGATAGAATAAAATAAGAACATACCAATAGTGTAGCTGGTTAAGACATAAAAATCTACTCTTATAAAACATTTCAAGTTTGTATGGTTTTTAATAAGAGCATAGATGCTGCAACTTTGTGATTCAAATTTGCTGCCTAGCACTTTCTCTACCTAGAACCCTTTTTATGCTACCTACCATTAATATTCTAGTCGCCTACATAACTGCTACATATCACCAAAACCATTTGATTGCTTCAAAGGCTTCATTCTAAATGATTTTCATGTTCCGTATTTTTTCACCTTTTTTTTTGACATTCGAAGGTTAGATTGAAGTTAAACAAAACAGATTTACATTGAGTTGCACTTTTAAGCTCACTTTGGAGTAAAATAAATTTGTGTTACTAATGCTACGTTATACATTCAAAATAAATTTTTGATGCAGAAATGTTTCTCAAATAATGGGGATCCGTATGATGAGACCAAGGAAACGGACATTTACGAGTAATGAAGCCTCCATATAACTGTCGTTGCTGTTAAACATACCATCTTTCCACTATACCTGATGGCATCAGTTTCACTCAAAAATTTTTACTCCATTAGTCATTCCACATTACTAAAATAATGAAATACTGAGGTTACTCAAATAGGCAAATCTAACATTTTACTTCAGTTACAGATGGAAATAGTTGAATGCCCTTGGGCTTGCATTCATTATTTACATTATTTTACTGATTATGTTCAGCACTGCAATTCATAACAACCATATAAAATGCAGGAATGCATATTAAAAAGTACATAATAAATCTTCCTCAAGATTCTCGTTTTCATCCTCTGTCACTTCCCCCTCATCCCAAATTGTGATACCAATCAATTATGAGTTCGTTGGATTTCAATTAATAATGTAGATATTTTCCACATCTTAGCATTCTATTGTCATCAATTAGACAAACCCTCCTATGACCTATGTCCCGTCATCACAATCCTTAAGACTATCCTTCGCTCCTGAAATTATTACATGCGGTCACCAGACACTGTCCAGAGCCGAATGAGGAAGTGTCACATCACTATTTGTTGTGTACCGGAGTGACGTGGCGCATCCTGATTCTCCTCGTCACCGCCTGGTGACCGCACGTTATAATTTCTCCCTTCGCTCTGAGTAACTAGGTATGCCTTTCTTCCTAAGCTAATTTATCGTACTAAGAAAAGAAAAAAAGTCCTGCCAAACAGAATTTTATGATTTTAAAACCTAATATTTTGATAAATTTCATTTCAGCACTGGTGATGATTAAATCCAAAATTTATTAAATCCTGCCATTCACGATACTTAACAGATTTAAGGATTTCTTCCTGGAATAATAACCAAACAATTTACCAGTATTTAGCAAGATTTAACAGTTTTTAGGCCAAACAATTTTTGGGTTTGTCCCCTCAAGATTCATCAAATCTGGATTTACAGAATTTACTACGACCTACTTGAGTTAAATCCTGCTTGTAGCCATATAACCCTTTAAAAACAGCGCTGCATTACACATTACTTGGGGTCTCAGCCTCTTACAATGATGCCAATAGATATCCAAATGGATTGCACAATTACAAGCCCGTTCTTCTAAGCTTTACTTACCAAACTTCAATAATCAACTCAGAACCATTATCATCTGATAAGCCTTGCTTTCACCGAACCAAATATCAACCAGAAACCATAAGCTGCGGTTTCTATCCAGCTAGATCATCTCAATTCACCAAGAGGATCCAGAAATCCATGTTTACAAAAATATAGCAGACAGTATAAACATCTTCATCATTCGTACATTAATAAGAAAATAAATCCAGAATCCAAGATCTTACAGAGCAGCTGTTTTGACTGTTTAGAAAGCAATAAGATAAAAAAGGAGGTTACAGATAAGAAAACGGATGATCCAACCAAGACGATCGATTGTAAAAAAACATTTCAGCAAATAAATCTATCAGTGCATAACTTGAAACAATAGAACTTCTCGTTATTACTGAATCAGTTTCCCTCATGGAACAAAAATAAAAGAGGGGTCGTTAAGAAAAAAAAAAAGCGTTTGTATTCAACTAGATCATGATTTTCCAACAAAATTTAGATTGTCAACGGAATGATATAAATGAAATCGAAATCGTACCATACAGCGGCGTTAAAGATCTCGCGCTAGGCTTCTGAGCTGCTCGATTATTAGTTCCCACTTTGGCACCTATCAGATCTAAATCAGCGAGTGGTAGAGAATAGGACACAGAATCCACACATTTTCAATAAAAAGTTATATTTAAAGTTTTTAGCATTAAAAAACAATCTATATATATATTAATATATATATATATATATATATATATATATATATATATATATAATATATATATATATATATATATATATATATATATATATATATATTATATATTATAAATATATATATATATATATATATATATGATTTTTTATGTGATATTTAATTTTTTTATGAAGTGTCTAAAAAGGGATTATTTGTTGAGAAAATAATATTGCGTAAAATGAATATTTTAAAATTATTTGGATGAATGTAAGTTAAATGCAATTAAATGATATTTTTTTTGTTAGAAATAGTGAATATATCGTGAAGTCTAACATGATGACAGTCGGTGGCGAGCGACGGTGGCAGGCGACGACAATTGTGGTCAGTAGCGACAGTGGTGGCCGATGGGAAGAGAAGGGCAGTCTATGATGGGTTGTCGATAGCAGCATGCGGTGGCCAGCGAGGCTGGTTGTTAAGCAAGCTTGTAGTGTAAAACGTTTTCATTCAAGATTGGAGGGGTTTGATTTACACTCAAAACAAATTATTTCATTTTACATTATATTTACTATACTTTTATTTTGCATATGTATTCCAACAAATAACAAAATTTATAAAATCCCTATTGATACGGCATCACAAAATTAGCTTGATCGGGCACGAATCTCGAGGCGAAAGCTAGTTGGAAACTTCAAAAATTAATTCCGAGAGCACCCCAACTCCGATTTCAGCAAGCTTATAGTCGAACTGAGCGTCTCGGAAATACGAACTCAACGACACCAAGATCAACCCAATCCGAGCCCAAATGGGTCCAAATCATGGATCCAAAGTGCTGTTGGAATGTTCAAACCGCAATTTGAGTTACCAAACAGACTCCGATTTTGACGAGCTTATACTCGAATCGAAGGGCTCGACGAGACAAATCCAACGAGCCCAAGATCACAAAATTCCGACATCACTAAGGCCTTCAAATGTCTAATGAACGGTGCATGATCGTAGGATTCAATATCGGCCGTCCATTAGACCACTCCCTATTCGCCCCTGATCTCACGCCTATTTACGGGTCATGCCACTCCAGAAAATCTATAAATAGAGCCTTCATTTCTCATAAGAAAAGACTCAAGCAAGAAGAGAAGGAGGAGGAGAGGAGGAAGCTCCTCCTCGACGGCCACCGGACCACCGCAGAAGCACCGCCGGACCTCCGCCGGACCACCGCAGGACCTCGCCGGACCACCGCCGGACCACCGCAGGAACCTCGTCGGACCACCGCCGGACCACCGCAGGAACCTCGCCGGACCACCGCAGAACCTCGCCGGACCACCACCTTAAGGCTTGACGTTCAGCCCCTACGTCCTACTGAAGACCCGACGTCCTGCCAAAGACCCGACGTCCTGCTTAAGGCCAGACGTTCAGTCCCTACGTCCCGCTGAAGATCCGACATCCTGCTTAAGGCCCGACGTTCGGTCCCTACGTCCTGCTGAAGACCCGACGTCCTGCTTAAGGCCCGACGTTCAGTCCCTACGTCCTGCTGAAGACTCAGCGTCCCACTTAAGGCCTGATGTTCAGTCCCTACGTCCCATTAAAGACCCAACATCCTGCTTAAGGCCCGATGTTCATACCCGACGTCCTACCCAAGGCCAGACCATCACACCTGATCTTCCAAGTGACACTGGGTCTAACACCTGACTCCTTGTCTCCTACCGCCTACGGTCCTTCTGACCACTGTCGCCTAATACGGTCCGTCCGACCTCCATCACCAGACAACGGTCTCCGGCCGACTACGGTCTCCTGCCGACTACGGTCTCCGGCCGACTAAGGTCTCCTGCCGACTACGGTCTCCTGCCGACTACGGTCTCCGGCCGACTACGGTCTCCTGCCGACTACGGTCTCCGGCCGACTACGATCCTTCAGGCCAAACAAACCTGTATATGTAACTCTTACCATGTAATGCAATCTATATGATGTACATTTGCTACATCAATCCAGGCCTTCTCCTAAGGAAGGCCTCATTTGTAATCAACTACAAATACTAGTGGATTCATTCAAATTGGGCCAGGCCCCGTGGTTTTTCCCCTTTTTTAGGGGTTTTCCACGTAAAAACTCTAGTGTCACTTATGAATGCTACATCCTCTCACTTATCTGATTGTGTGCTGGATCTTCGTACAACGCTAAGACGTTAAGCTATATTTCTCTACCGCCGCGAATATTCCAGGACGCAACAGTTTGGCGCCGTCTGTGGGAACCTGGTTCCCAACTGGGGGGGCAATTTTGGCTCCAACCTCAAAAGATTATTCGACTGCTATTGATGCGTTAATTTCATGGAATCAGATCCAGACTGGGGGGCAACCTTAACTTCATTTTAGTCAAGAAGATCCCTCCAAGACTTCTAAAGCAAATACAATATTTAAGGAAACTCTCGGCAAATACATGGAAGCTTCCGATAAAATTCAAACCATGTACAGTCCCTTACTGGACTTCTACTCCTTGGGCAAGGTCTTGATCTCAACCTCAAAAAGGCAGTAACGGTCTAAAGATAGACCTTTTTCACTTTTGATTCGGGATATACGCGGCGTTCGCCCCTCCCAATCAAAGCAAAATCAATCCCAGGGGGATTCGATTCGACCTCTTCCACACAGGTTAACGTCGTCGAGCAAAGGCTCCGACATACAACCTCGGAAAGGTCTCACATCCTTGGTGGATTCTCTCGACCTCTTCCATACAGGTTAACGTCGTCGAGCAAAGGCTCCGACATACAACCTCGGAAAGGTCCTACATCCTTGGTGGATTCTCCTGACCTCTTCCACACAGGTTAACGTCGTCGAGCAGGCTCCGGCATACACCTCGGATAGGTCTTACATCCTTGGTGGATTCTCTCGACCTCTTCCACACAGGTTAACATCGTCGAGCAAAGGCTCTGACATACAACCTTGGAAGGTCTCACATCCTTAGTGGATTCTCCCAGCCTCTTCCACACAGGTTAACGTCGTCGAGCAAAGGCTCCGACATACAACCTCGGAAAGGTCCTACATCCTTGGTGGATTCTCCCGACCTCATCCACACAGGTTAACGTCGTCGAGCAGGGCTCCGGCGTACAACCTCGGAAAGGTCTCACATCCTTAGTGGATTCTCCCGGCCTCTTCCACACAGGTTAACGTCGTCGAGCAGGGCTCCGGCATACAACCTCGGAAAGGTCTCACATCCTTAGTGGATTCTCCCGGCCTCTTCCACACAGGTTAACGTCGTCGAGCAAAGGCTCCGACATACAACCTCGGAAAGGTCCTACATCCTTGGTGGATTCTCCCGACCTCATCCACACAGGTTAACGTCGTCGAGCAGGGCTCCGACGTACAACCTCGGAAAGGTCTCACATCCTTAGTGGATTCTCCCGGCCTCTTCCACACAGGTTAACGTCGTCGAGCAGGGCTCCGGCATACAACCTCGGAAAGGTCTCACATCCTTAGTGGATTCTCCCGGCCTCTTCCACACAGGTTAACGTCGTCGAGCAGGGCTCCGGCATACAACCTCGGAAAGGTCTCACATCCTTAGTGGATTCTCCCGGCCTCTTCCACACAGGTTAACGTCGTCGAGCAGGGCTCCGGCATACAACCTCGGAAAGGTCTCACATCCTTAGTGGATTCTCCCGACCTCTTCCACACAGGTTAACGTCGTCGAGCAGGGCTCCGACTTATAACATCGGAAAAGTCTCACGTCATTGGTTAACGTCGCTAGAATGTCGTCAATAGACTTCTATCTGACTTCTCCATAATGTTAAAATTCTTCCTGATTTTGAATTTCCTCCTGCGCTAAACTTTTGCCTTGCAGGACTTTCGACGGACTATTACACGACGCCGAAATTCTTCCTTTCATCGGACTAATACTCGTCGTCGGACTTCTGCCCGTCGATGAACTTTCATCGGACTTCTGCCCGAGGTCGTACTTCTACACGACGTCGGACTTCTCCTTGTTGTCGAACTTCTGCTGGTCAGCGGACTTCTACTCGTCATCGGACTTCTGCCCGTCGACAAACTTTCATCAGTCTTCTGCCCGAGGCCGAACTTCTACATTACGTCGGACTTCTCCCTGTCGTCGGACTTCTACTCGTTAGCGGACTTCTACTCGTCGTTGGACTTCTTCTCCTCGATGAACTTTCGTCGGTCTTCTAACCGACAGTACTTCTACCTGACTGCAGACTTCTGCCTGTCGTCAGACTACTAGCCGTCGTCGGACTTCTGCCCGTCAATAAACTTTCATCGGTCTTCTGCCCAAGGCCGTACTTCTACTCAACGTCAGACTTCTGCTCGTTAGTGGACTTCTACTCGTCGTCAGACTTCTACTCGACGTCAGACTTCTGCTCGTTAGCGGAGTTCTACTCGTCGTCGGACTTCTGTTCGTCGACGAACTTTCGTCATTCTTCTACATGACGTCGGACTTTTCCTTGTCGTCGAACGTTTGCTCGTCAGCGGACTTCTACTCGTCGTCGGACTTCTGCCCGTCGATAAATTTTCATCGGTCTTCTGTCCCAGGCCGTACTTCTACTCGACGTCGGACTTCTGCTTGTCAGCAGACTTCTACCCGTCAGCAGACTTCTACCCGTCGTCGGACTTCTGCTCGTCAACGGATCTTCGTCGGTCTTCTACTTGACGCTGCACCTCTACCCGACTACGGACTTCTACTCGACCTCAGACTTCTGCTCGTTAGCAGACTTCTACTCAACGTCGAACTTCTGCTCGTCAGCGGACTTCTACTCAACGTCGGACTTCTGCTTGTTAGCGGACTTCTACCGTCGTCGGACTTCTGCTCGTCAACGGACCTTCGTCGGTCTTCTACTTGACGCTGCACCTCCACCCGACTTCGTACTTTTACCGGATGTCGGACTTCTACCAGTTAATAGACTTTCGTCGGTCTTCTACCCGACGCTGTATGACTACCCGATGTTGAATTCATGTCTGTCATCATACTTCTCCCCGATGCTGGAAGTTTGCCCGTCATTCCAACCTCTCTCCTTACAACGGTCTATCCGACCTCCATTGCCAACCACCAAACATCGGAACTCCACAAGATCTCTCGAAGAAAAGAGGGATAAGGGAAAATCTCCGGACTTCCTTGCCAAGGAGGGGGCCTCGAAAAATCGAGGGAAGGCCTCAATAGAAAGGACAGAGGGAGAAGAAAAGAAGGGAAATCTCCGGACTTTCTTGCCAAGAGAGGGGCCTCGAAAAATCGAGGGAAGGCCTCAATAGAAAGGACAGAGGGAGAAGAAAAGAAGGGAAATCTCCGGACTTCCTTGCCAAGAGAGGGGCCTCGAAAAATCGAGGGAAGGCCTCAATGGAAAGGACAGAGGGAGCAGAGAAGGAGGGGAAATCTCCGGACTTCCTTGCCAAGAGAGGGGCCTCGAAAAATCGAGGGAATGCCTCAATGGTAAGGACAGAGGGAGAAGAGAAGGAGGGGAAATCTCCGGACTTCCTTGCCAAGAGAGGGGCCTCGAAAAATCGAGGGAAGGCCTCAATAGAAAGGACAGAGGGAGAAGAGAAGAAAGGAGAAGAAGAAGAGGAGAAAAGAGGAGAAGAAAATGAGAAGGATAATTTTTCTAAAGGCCTCAGGGGCCTATTTATAGGTTTTTGGAGAAAAGAGGAGAAGGAAATGAGAAGGATAATTTTTCTAAAGGCCTCAGGGGCCTATTTATAGGTTTTTGGAGAGAAGAGGGAAGTTTCTATATTTTTCAAGCATTTTCGAATTTCCCATATTTTTCTGAATTTTTCAGAATTATTTCGGAATTTTTTGGAATTTTCTAGAAATTTTTTCGGATTTTTTAAATCCATGTGGGCCCCACTTGAAAAAAAAAAAAAAATTTGAATTTACTGTAACCGCGCGGCTAACCGCGCCAGACCGCGCGGGTCGCGCAGTTTCGCGCGCGGCGCGCGGGCCGCCGCCGGCGTGCGGCGGCAGGCGGCCGGCCGGCCGGCCGTTCGGCCGCCAACGCATGCCGGGCCCGATTTTTCGGCCCGGACAGTCCGATTCGGACGTTTTTGGGGTCCCCGGATACGTTTTTCGACGTTCCGGACTCAATTTCGACACTTTTGAAGCTCAACGGGGCCTCTAGGATCAAGTTCGAGCAAGCCATTAATTTTTGGAACGCAATTTTTTGCGATTCGGTCAGTATAAAATTTCGGAACAAGTATTTTCGGACTCATGGAGCTTCGACGTCCGAAAATAGGGGGCAACTGATACGGTGTAATATCTCGTTTCCTTACTGTTCCTCTCTGATTTGGATTTTCCTCCCAGAATCGGCCAGGACGAAGTTTAGATCGTCCAGGCCGATCAGTGCATTGAAAACAGCTGATTTCTGGAGCAAATTCTGGACAGAATCGTCCAGGACGATATTGAGATCGTCCAGGACGATCTGCACTGTTCCTAAAAATCGTCCTGATCATCGCCCTGGAGTATCGGCCAGGACGACCAGAATTGGTCTGATCGTCCAGGCCGATCGAGACGATCGGCCAGGCCGATCCATGTATGATATAAGGAAATGAGCTCGTTTTGAGGAGAGAGAAAATCAAAATCTAAAAATCAGATATTTTGTAGAGAGAGAAAGAGAAAGGAAAGAGAAGGGGAAGCTGGTTTTCGGAGACCGCGGAGCGCTTTTCGTCCGACGCTGCTGTTGGGAAAAGTGTAGATCTCGTGGTAAGGACTCCGAACCCTGTTTCTGTTTTCAGAGATTTTGTGTTTTGACCGAGATATGATCTGTTTTGTGTTTTCGTAGTCGACTTTTCGACATGGTTTTGATTTGACAAGACTTTCACCGCACAACTTTTAGTATGTTATAGATATGATTATTGTACACGATTTGACTGTATTCTACGAAGATTTTACCGGTCGGAATTGATTCTACGTGATTTTAATCGATTTTAATTGAATAGAATAATATCAGGACCTGATTTGATTTGGATTTTATAGATCGATAGTCTTGTATTGACGCTATTGATATTCTACTGTAATTTGGAAAGATTTGGAAACTGTGTCTTTTTGCAGGATTTTTGTGTAAATTTGACCGACTGCCGTTACGCTGCCCGATTTTCGTATGATTCCTGAATTGTATGAAATTGATAGATTGATTAGATATGGATATGACTATTGATATGATTGCTTTAATATTGTCTATTGAATTGCTTATTGATTGAATTGACTATTGATACTGATCGCAAGTGGAACCTGGTTTGAACATTGGTGGAGATTGATATTGATACCTGTACAGGATGGTGGGCCGACGGGCTTTCCTTTAAACATTGATTATTGATTATTGAAGGGAGATATAAGGAGTTTATTGATATGCCGACGGGCGAAAAGAGTGACGACTCTTATTGATTGAACCAATGTATTATCTACAACAGCAATATGGATTCTACAACAGCAACATGACCAGTAGATTGTACTTGTTCAGTATATAGTATTGAATTGCATGTTTACTGTATTGTTTTATAGATTCCTGTTTTATCGACTTTGATTGGATTTACTAGATCGTACGATTTCATTGATTTCACTGATTGATTTCTGTGCATCGACTTTGAGCATTGATATAGAAATGGATGGATATAGATATTGCATTGATAGCATGGACATCGTACTACTGCTTATAGATTCATTGATATTGCTGCCTATAGACTTATAGATTCACTGTCGCTACTGTTCTTCACTGTATTGACTGTTTTATAGATTCATTGTTTCGTATCGCCTTTCTCGATTGATTTCGATTGATTAGATCGTATTGATTTGATAGCATCGATTTGATTGACGACGTTGATTGATTGAATTGATTTATCGTATTGCCTGCCGCTGCATTGACTGGTTTTATTGACTATTGATTTCCGCTGCATTGACTCATTGATCTTTGACTGATTCGGATTGATAGATTGACATGCATATTGATCGCATTGCCGTGCTCTGATTTCAGTTATAGGTATTAGGTGACCTGCTGGGCTTTGTAAAGCTCATTATATGTGGTTGATATTTTCAGGTCAGGGCTCGGGAGCAGGAGATAGGATTTGATCCAGATCTACAGGTTTAGTGCTTTTGTTAGATTGATGATTCTTTTGTACTCAGGACAGGATAGCTTTTCTACTTGTATTGATAGTGTAGTTCCTGAGTATTGTACATGATGTTTTGTGATATGAATCGACTGTTATATTGATGTTTTAAATGTTATAGATGTTTGATAGAATGCTTACTGAAGGATTTATAGATAACTCTGGTAAATTGTTGCGAATTGATCGACATTCTTTCCAAGTTAGATTCTGGGGCGTGACATACGGCATCACAAAATTAGCTTGATCGGGCACGAATCTCGAGGCGAAAGCTAGTTGGAAACTTCAAAATTAATTCCGAGAGCACCCCAACTCCGATTTCAGCAAGCTTATAGTCGAACTGAGCGTCTCGGAAATACGAACTCAACGACACCAAGATCAACCCAATCCGAGCCCAAATGGGTCCAAATCATGGATCCAAAGTGCTGTTGGAATGTTCAAACCGCAATTTGAGTTACCAAACAGACTCCGATTTTGACGAGCTTATACTCGAATCGAAGGGCTCGACGAGACAAATCCAACGAGCCCAAGATCACAAAATTCCGACATCACTAAGGCCTTCAAATGTCTAATGAACGGTGCATGATCGTAGGATTCAATATCGGCCGTCCATTAGACCACTCCCTATTCGCCCCTGATCTCACGCCTATTTACGGGTCATGCCACTCCAGAAAATCTATAAATAGAGCCTTCATTTCTCATAAGAAAAGACTCAAGCAAGAAGAGAAGGAGGAGGAGAAGGAGGAAGCTCCTCCTCGACGGCCACCGGACCACCGCAGAAGCACCGCCGGACCTCCGCCGGACCACCGCAGGACCTCGCCGGACCACCGCCGGACCACCGCAGGAACCTCGTCGGACCACCGCCGGACCACCGCAGGAACCTCGCCGGACCACCGCAGAACCTCGCCGGACCACCACCTTAAGGCTTGACGTTCAGCCCCTACGTCCTACTGAAGACCCGACGTCCTGCCAAAGACCCGACGTCCTGCTTAAGGCCAGACGTTCAGTCCCTACGTCCCGCTGAAGATCCGACATCCTGCTTAAGGCCCGACGTTCGGTCCCTACGTCCTGCTGAAGACCCGACGTCCTGCTTAAGGCCCGACGTTCAGTCCCTACGTCCTGCTGAAGACTCAGCGTCCCACTTAAGGCCTGATGTTCAGTCCCTACGTCCCATTAAAGACCCAACATCCTGCTTAAGGCCCGATGTTCATACCCGACGTCCTACCCAAGGCCAGACCATCAACACCTGATCTTCCAAGTGACACTGGGTCTAACACCTGACTCCTTGTCTCCTACCGCCTACGGTCCTTCTGACCACTGTCGCCTAATACGGTCCGTCCGACCTCCATCACCAGACAACGGTCTCCGGCCGACTACGGTCTCCTGCCGACTACGGTCTCCGGCCGACTAAGGTCTCCTGCCGACTACGGTCTCCTGCCGACTACGGTCTCCGGCCGACTACGGTCTCCTGCCGACTACGGTCTCCGGCCGACTACGATCCTTCAGGCCAAACAAACCTGTATATGTAACTCTTACCATGTAATGCAATCTATATGATGTACATTTGCTACATCAATCCAAGGCCTTCTCCTAAGGAAGGGCCTCATTTGTAATCAACTACAAATACTAGTGGATTCATTCAAATTGGGCCAGGCCCCGTGGGTTTTTCCCCTTTTTTAGGGGTTTTCCACGTAAAACTCTAGTGTCACTTATGAATGCTACATCCTCTCACTTATCTGATTGTGTGCTGGATCTTCGTACAACGCTAAGACGTTAAGCTATATTTCTCTACCGCCGCGAATATTCCAGGACGCAACAGTTTGGCGCCGTCTGTGGGAACCTGGTTCCCAACTGGGGGGGGCAATTTTGGCTCCAACCTCAAAAGATTATTCGACTGCTATTGATGCGTTAATTTCATGGAATCAGATCCAGACTGGGGGGCAACCTTAACTTCAATTTTAGTCAAGAAGATCCCTCCAAGACTTCTAAAGCAAATACAATATTTAAGGAAACTCTCGGCAAATACATGGAAGCTTCCGATAAAATTCAAACCATATACAGTCCCTTACTGGACTTCTACTCCTTGGGCAAGGTCTTGATCTCAACCTCAAAAAGGCAGTAACGGTCTAAAGATAGACCTTTTTCACTTTTGATTCGGGATATACGCGGCGTTCGCCCCCTCCCAATCAAAGCAAAATCAATCCCAGGGGGATTCGATTCGACCTCTTCCACACAGGTTAACGTCGTCGAGCAAAGGCTCCGACATACAACCTCGGAAAGGTCTCACATCCTTGGTGGATTCTCTCGACCTCTTCCATACAGGTTAACGTCGTCGAGCAAAGGCTCCGACATACAACCTCGGAAAGGTCCTACATCCTTGGTGGATTCTCCTGACCTCTTCCACACAGGTTAACGTCGTCGAGCAGGGCTCCGGCATACAACCTCGGATAGGTCTTACATCCTTGGTGGATTCTCTCGACCTCTTCCACACAGGTTAACATCGTCGAGCAAAGGCTCTGACATACAACCTTGGAAAGGTCTCACATCCTTAGTGGATTCTCCCAGCCTCTTCCACACAGGTTAACGTCGTCGAGCAAAGGCTCCGACATACAACCTCGGAAAGGTCCTACATCCTTGGTGGATTCTCCCGACCTCATCCACACAGGTTAACGTCGTCGAGCAGGGCTCCGGCGTACAACCTCGGAAAGGTCTCACATCCTTAGTGGATTCTCCCGGCCTCTTCCACACAGGTTAACGTCGTCGAGCAGGGCTCCGGCATACAACCTCGGAAAGGTCTCACATCCTTAGTGGATTCTCCCGGCCTCTTCCACACAGGTTAACGTCGTCGAGCAAAGGCTCCGACATACAACCTCGGAAAGGTCCTACATCCTTGGTGGATTCTCCCGACCTCATCCACACAGGTTAACGTCGTCGAGCAGGGCTCCGACGTACAACCTCGGAAAGGTCTCACATCCTTAGTGGATTCTCCCGGCCTCTTCCACACAGGTTAACGTCGTCGAGCAGGGCTCCGGCATACAACCTCGGAAAGGTCTCACATCCTTAGTGGATTCTCCCGGCCTCTTCCACACAGGTTAACGTCGTCGAGCAGGGCTCCGGCATACAACCTCGGAAAGGTCTCACATCCTTAGTGGATTCTCCCGGCCTCTTCCACACAGGTTAACGTCGTCGAGCAGGGCTCCGGCATACAACCTCGGAAAGGTCTCACATCCTTAGTGGATTCTCCCGACCTCTTCCACACAGGTTAACGTCGTCGAGCAGGGCTCCGACTTATAACATCGGAAAAGTCTCACGTCATTGGTTAACGTCGCTAGAATGTCGTCAATAGACTTCTATCTGACTTCTCCATAATGTTAAAATTCTTCCTGATTTTGAATTTCCTCCTGCGCTAAACTTTTGCCTTGCAGGACTTTCGACGGACTATTACACGACGCCGAAATTCTTCCTTTCATCGGACTAATACTCGTCGTCGGACTTCTGCCCGTCGATGAACTTTCATCGGACTTCTGCCCGAGGTCGTACTTCTACACGACGTCGGACTTCTCCTTGTTGTCGAACTTCTGCTGGTCAGCGGACTTCTACTCGTCATCGGACTTCTGCCCGTCGACAAACTTTCATCAGTCTTCTGCCCGAGGCCGAACTTCTACATTACGTCGGACTTCTCCCTGTCGTCGGACTTCTACTCGTTAGCGGACTTCTACTCGTCGTTGGACTTCTTCTCCTCGATGAACTTTCGTCGGTCTTCTAACCGACAGTACTTCTACCTGACTGCAGACTTCTGCCTGTCGTCAGACTACTAGCCGTCGTCGGACTTCTGCCCGTCAATAAACTTTCATCGGTCTTCTGCCCAAGGCCGTACTTCTACTCAACGTCAGACTTCTGCTCGTTAGTGGACTTCTACTCGTCGTCAGACTTCTACTCGACGTCAGACTTCTGCTCGTTAGCGGAGTTCTACTCGTCGTCGGACTTCTGTTCGTCGACGAACTTTCGTCATTCTTCTACATGACGTCGGACTTTTCCTTGTCGTCGAACGTTTGCTCGTCAGCGGACTTCTACTCGTCGTCGGACTTCTGCCCGTCGATAAATTTTCATCGGTCTTCTGTCCCAGGCCGTACTTCTACTCGACGTCGGACTTCTGCTTGTCAGCAGACTTCTACCCGTCAGCAGACTTCTACCCGTCGTCGGACTTCTGCTCGTCAACGGATCTTCGTCGGTCTTCTACTTGACGCTGCACCTCTACCCGACTACGGACTTCTACTCGACCTCAGACTTCTGCTCGTTAGCAGACTTCTACTCAACGTCGAACTTCTGCTCGTCAGCGGACTTCTACTCAACGTCGGACTTCTGCTTGTTAGCGGACTTCTACCGTCGTCGGACTTCTGCTCGTCAACGGACCTTCGTCGGTCTTCTACTTGACGCTGCACCTCCACCCGACTTCGTACTTTTACCGAATGTCGGACTTCTACCAGTTAATAGACTTTCGTCGGTCTTCTACCCGACGCTGTATGACTACCCGATGTTGAATTCATGTCTGTCATCATACTTCTCCCCGATGCTGGAAGTTTGCCCGTCATTCCAACCTCTCTCCTTACAACGGTCTATCCGACCTCCATTGCCAACCACCAAACATCGGAACTCCACAAGATCTCTCGAAGAAAAGAGGGATAAGGGAAAATCTCCGGACTTCCTTGCCAAGAGAGGGGCCTCGAAAAATCGAGGGAAGGCCTCAATAGAAAGGACAGAGGGAGAAGAAAAGAAGGGGAAATCTCCGGACTTCCTTGCCAAGAGAGGGGCCTCGAAAAATCGAGGGAAGGCCTCAATAGAAAGGACAGAGGGAGAAGAAAAGAAGGGGAAATCTCCGGACTTCCTTGCCAAGAGAGGGGCCTCGAAAAATCGAGGGAAGGCCTCAATGGAAAGGACAGAGGGAGCAGAGAAGGAGGGGAAATCTCCGGACTTCCTTGCCAAGAGAGGGGCCTCGAAAAATCGAGGGAATGCCTCAATGGTAAGGACAGAGGGAGAAGAGAAGGAGGGGAAATCTCCGGACTTCCTTGCCAAGAGAGGGGCCTCGAAAAATCGAGGGAAGGCCTCAATAGAAAGGACAGAGGGAGAAGAGAAGAAAGGAGAAGAAGAAGAGGAGAAAAGAGGAGAAGAAAATGAGAAGGATAATTTTTCTAAAGGCCTCAGGGGCCTATTTATAGGTTTTTGGAGAAAAGAGGAGAAGGAAATGAGAAGGATAATTTTTCTAAAGGCCTCAGGGGCCTATTTATAGGTTTTTGGAGAGAAGAGGGGAAGTTTCTATATTTTTCAAGCATTTTCGAATTTCCCATATTTTTCTGAATTTTTCAGAATTATTTCGGAATTTTTTGGAATTTTCTAGAAATTTTTTCGGATTTTTTAAATCCATGTGGGCCCCACTTGAAAAAAAAAAAAAATTTGAATTTACTGTAACCGCGCGGCTAACCGCGCCAGACCGCGCGGGTCGCGCAGTTTCGCGCGCGGCGCGCGGGCCGCCGCCGGCGTGCGGCGGCAGGCGGCCGGCCGGCCGGCCGGTTCGGCCGCCAACGCATGCCGGGCCCGATTTTCGGCCCGGACAGTCCGATTCGGACGTTTTTGGGGTCCCCGGATACGTTTTTCGACGTTCCGGACTCAATTTCGACACTTTTGAAGCTCAACGGGGCCTCTAGGATCAAGTTCGAGCAAGCCATTAATTTTTGGAACGCAATTTTTTGCGATTCGGTCAGTATAAAATTTCGGAACAAGTATTTTCGGACTCATGGAGCTTCGACGTCCGAAAATAGGGGGGCAACTGATACGGTGTAATATCTCGTTTCCTTACTGTTCCTCTCTGATTTGGATTTTCCTCCCAGAATCGGCCAGGACGAAGTTTAGATCGTCCAGGCCGATCAGTGCATTGAAAACAGCTGATTTCTGGAGCAAATTCTGGACAGAATCGTCCAGGACGATATTGAGATCGTCCAGGACGATCTGCACTGTTCCTAAAAATCGTCCTGATCATCGCCCTGGAGTATCGGCCAGGACGACCAGAATTGGTCTGATCGTCCAGGCCGATCGAGACGATCGGCCAGGCCGATCCATGTATGATATAAGGAAATGAGCTCGTTTTGAGGAGAGAGAAAATCAAAATCTAAAAATCAGATATTTTGTAGAGAGAGAAAGAGAAAGGAAAGAGAAGGGGAAGCTGGTTTTCGGAGACCGCGGAGCGCTTTTCGTCCGACGCTGCTGTTGGGAAAAGTGTAGATCTCGTGGTAAGGACTCCGAACCCTGTTTCTGTTTTCAGAGATTTTGTGTTTTGACCGAGATATGATCTGTTTTGTGTTTTCGTAGTCGACTTTTCGACATGGTTTTGATTTGACAAGACTTTCACCGCACAACTTTTAGTATGTTATAGATATGATTATTGTACACGATTTGACTGTATTCTACGAAGATTTTACCGGTCGGAATTGATTCTACGTGATTTTAATCGATTTTAATTGAATAGAATAATATCAGGACCTGATTTGATTTGGATTTTATAGATCGATAGTCTTGTATTAACGCTATTGATATTCTACTGTAATTTGGAAAGATTTGGAAACTGTGTCTTTTTGCAGGATTTTTGTGTAAATTTGACCGACTGCCGTTACGCTGCCCGATTTTCGTATGATTCCTGAATTGTATGAAATTGATAGATTGATTAGATATGGATATGACTATTGATATGATTGCTTTAATATTGTCTATTGAATTGCTTATTGATTGAATTGACTATTGATACTGATCGCAAGTGGAACCTGGTTGAACATTGGTGGAGATTGATATTGATACCTGTACAGGATGGTGGGCCGACGGGCTTTCCTTTAAACATTGATTATTGATTATTGAAGGGAGATATAAGGAGTTTATTGATATGCCGACGGGCGAAAAGAGTGACGACTCTTATTGATTGAACCAATGTATTATCTACAACAGCAATATGGATTCTACAACAGCAACATGACCAGTAGATTGTACTTGTTCAGTATATAGTATTGAATTGCATGTTTACTGTATTGTTTTATAGATTCCTGTTTTATCGACTTTGATTGGATTTACTAGATCGTACGATTTCATTGATTTCACTGATTGATTTCTGTGCATCGACTTTGAGCATTGATATAGAAATGGATGGATATAGATATTGCATTGATAGCATGGACATCGTACTACTGCTTATAGATTCATTGATATTGCTGCCTATAGACTTATAGATTCACTGTCGCTACTGTTCTTCACTGTATTGACTGTTTTATAGATTCATTGTTTCGTATCGCCTTTCTCGATTGATTTCAATTGATTAGATCGTATTGATTTGATAGCATCGATTTGATTGACGACGTTGATTGATTGAATTGATTTATCGTATTGCCTGCCGCTGCATTGACTGGTTTTATTGACTATTGATTTCCGCTGCATTGACTCATTGATCTTTGACTGATTCGGATTGATAGATTGACATGCATATTGATCGCATTGCCGTGCTCTGATTTCAGTTATAGGTATTAGGTGACCTGCTGGGCTTTGTAAAGCTCATTATATGTGGTTGATATTTTCAGGTCAGGGCTCGGGAGCAGGAGATAGGATTTGATCCAGATCTACAGGTTTAGTGCTTTTGTTAGATTGATGATTCTTTTGTACTCAGGACAGGATAGCTTTTCTACTTGTATTGATAGTGTAGTTCCTGAGTATTGTACATGATGTTTTGTGATATGAATCGACTGTTATATTGATGTTTTAAATGTTATAGATGTTTGATAGAATGCTTACTGAAGGATTTATAGATAACTCTGGTAAATTGTTGCGAATTGATCGACATTCTTTCCAAGTTAGATTCTGGGGCGTGACAAGTTGGTATCAGAGCAATGTTATTGGAAGAATGGATTGTTACCAGAGTTGTAGGTTTGGATTGAGAGATTGGGTAGATTGGGTAGCTTTAAGAGCTTCATTGGCATACATCATTGCATGTGTGTATCATTTGTTTTGAATTTTGCAGATGTTTCATAAGCTGAAGCCTCCGTTGTTCAAAGGGGCTGTAGGACCACAGGCTGCTGAGGATTGGATAATGAGGATAGAGAAGATTTTTGATAGTATGCAGTGTCCGGGGAACAGAAAAGTACCTTTGGCAGTATTCATGTTGGAGAGCGAGGCAGAGAGATGGTGGATTGGACAGCAGAGAGAGAAATTCCAGGGGAAGACCAATGCTGAGATCACCTGGGATGAGTTCACGACAGTATTCAGGATGTGGTTTGTACCACCGTCAGCTCAGCGACAGATGCAGGAAGCTTTCATGAGATTGGAGCAAGGCCGCAAGTCAGTGATGCAGTACGAGTCCGAGTTTACTGCACTTGCGAGGTATGCTGCTCACTTGATCCCTACTTCTGAAGACAAATGTTATATATTTCTGCACGGATTGAATAGAGAGCTGAGGCAACCACTTGTACCTTTCCGGATCCACGAGTTTTCTGAGCTAGTGGAGCGGGCCCGATTGATAGAGATTGAGTTGTCGGCACCGGTATCGAGGTACGAGGATACCAGGAGAAGGAGGGATGATGTACGACGAGATGATTCTGGTAGAGACAGAGATAGAGAGAAGAGAAGCAGGTATGAGGGTTCGAAGGGATCTGTATCGGGATCTGCGTCACGATCTGCATCGATAGTATCGCCTGGTGGTTCTGGCACGTGCAGTCATTGTGGCAAACGACATGCAGGTCAGTGCTACCTATTGACGGGACAGTGTTTTCACTGTGGACAGCAAGGACACAGAGCAGCAGAGTGTCCTCAGAAAGGACTGGGTGGAAGGACTGATACGGGTACAGGACAGCAGAGGACTGTTGGCTCGAGGGCCTACAGTGAGAGATCAGCAAACAGGATTGATGATAGGACTGTCAGAGACCAGAGGGAGACAGTTGCGCCACGACCTCCAGTGGTGCCACGCATCTACAGTCTACAGAGTTTACAGCATCGTGAGGATCAGCAACGACCGGAAGGTTCTACTGGTAAGATTGATTTGACTAACCGATTGATATTGACATATGAACATTGCATATTTACATTTGATTGATTGCATTGTGTGTTCTGTATGGATTTCGACGAGTTTTGTTTTGGATTTGGTTTTCGATCGATTTGTTTTGCGTTGTTTTTGCTTCGTACCTTTAGGGAAATGTCGGGACGACATTTTTCTAAGGTGGGGAGATTGTAATATCTCGTTTCCTTACTGTTCCTCTCTGATTTGGATTTTCCTCCCAGAATCGGCCAGGACGAAGTTTAGATCGTCCAGGCCGATCAGTGCATTGAAAACAGCTGATTTCTGGAGCAAATTCTGGACAGAATCGTCCAGGACGATATTGAGATCGTCCAGGACGATCTGCACTGTTCCTAAAAATCGTCCTGATCATCGCCCTGGAGTATCGGCCAGGACGACCAGAATTGGTCTGATCGTCCAGGCCGATCGAGACGATCGGCCAGGCCGATCCATGTATGATATAAGGAAATGAGCTCGTTTTGAGGAGAGAGAAAATCAAAATCTAAAAATCAGATATTTTGTAGAGAGAGAAAGAGAAAGGAAAGAGAAGGGGAAGCTGGTTTTCGGAGACCGCGGAGCGCTTTTCGTCCGACGCTGCTGTTGGGAAAAGTGTAGATCTCGTGGTAAGGACTCCGAACCCTGTTTCTGTTTTCAGAGATTTTGTGTTTTTACCGAGATATGATCTGTTTTGTGTTTTCGTAGTCGACTTTTCGACATGGTTTTGATTTGACAAGACTTTCACCGCACAACTTTTAGTATGTTATAGATATGATTATTGTACACGATTTGACTGTATTCTACGAAGATTTTACCGGTCGGAATTGATTCTACGTGATTTTAATCGATTTTAATTGAATAGAATAATATCAGGACCTGATTTGATTTGGATTTTATAGATCGATAGTCTTGTATTGACGCTATTGATATTCTACTGTAATTTGGAAAGATTTGGAAACTGTGTCTTTTTGCAGGATTTTTGTGTAAATTTGACCGACTGCCGTTACGCTGCCCGATTTTCGTATGATTCCTGAATTGTATGAAATTGATAGATTGATTAGATATGGATATGACTATTGATATGATTACTTTAATATTGTCTATTGAATTGCTTATTGATTGAATTGACTATTGATACTGATCGCAAGTGGAACCTGGTTGAACATTGGTGGAGATTGATATTGATACCTGTACAGGATGGTGGGCCGACGGGCTTTCCTTTAAACATTGATTATTGATTATTGAAGGGAGATATAAGGAGTTTATTGATATGCCGACGGGCGAAAAGAGTGACGACTCTTATTGATTGAACCAATGTATTATCTACAACAGCAATATGGATTCTACAACAGCAACATGACCAGTAGATTGTACTTGTTCAGTATATAGTATTGAATTGCATGTTTACTGTATTGTTTTATAGATTCCTGTTTTATCGACTTTGATTGGATTTACTAGATCGTACGATTTCATTGATTTCACTGATTGATTTCTGTGCATCGACTTTGAGCATTGATATAGAAATGGATGGATATAGATATTGCATTGATAGCATGGACATCGTACTACTGCTTATAGATTCATTGATATTGCTGCCTATAGACTTATAGATTCACTGTCGCTACTGTTCTTCACTGTATTGACTGTTTTATAGATTCATTGTTTCGTATCGCCTTTCTCGATTGATTTCAATTGATTAGATCGTATTGATTTGATAGCATCGATTTGATTGACGACGTTGATTGATTGAATTGATTTATCGTATTGCCTGCCGCTGCATTGACTGGTTTTATTGACTATTGATTTCCGCTGCATTGACTCATTGATCTTTGACTGATTCGGATTGATAGATTGACATGCATATTGATCGCATTGCCGTGCTCTGATTTCAGTTATAGGTATTAGGTGACCTGCTGGGCTTTGTAAAGCTCATTATATGTGGTTGATATTTTCAGGTCAGGGCTCGGGAGCAGGAGATAGGATTTGATCCAGATCTACAGGTTTAGTGCTTTTGTTAGATTGATGATTCTTTTGTACTCAGGACAGGATAGCTTTTCTACTTGTATTGATAGTGTAGTTCCTGAGTATTGTACATGATGTTTTGTGATATGAATCGACTGTTATATTGATGTTTTAAATGTTATAGATGTTTGATAGAATGCTTACTGAAGGATTTATAGATAACTCTGGTAAATTGTTGCGAATTGATCGACATTCTTTCCAAGTTAGATTCTGGGGCGTGACATACGGCATCACAAAATTAGCTTGATCGGGCACGAATCTCGAGGCGAAAGCTAGTTGGAAACTTCAAAAATTAATTCCGAGAGCACCCCAACTCCGATTTCAGCAAGCTTATAGTCGAACTGAGCGTCTCGGAAATACGAACTCAACGACACCAAGATCAACCCAATCCGAGCCCAAATGGGTCCAAATCATGGATCCAAAGTGCTGTTGGAATGTTCAAACCGCAATTTGAGTTACCAAACAGACTCCGATTTTGACGAGCTTATACTCGAATCGAAGGGCTCGACGAGACAAATCCAACGAGCCCAAGATCACAAAATTCCGACATCACTAAGGCCTTCAAATGTCTAATGAACGGTGCATGATCGTAGGATTCAATATCGGCCGTCCATTAGACCACTCCCTATTCGCCCCTGATCTCACGCCTATTTACGGGTCATGCCACTCCAGAAAATCTATAAATAGAGCCTTCATTTCTCATAAGAAAAGACTCAAGCAAGAAGAGAAGGAGGAGGAGAAGGAGGAAGCTCCTCCTCGACGGCCACCGGACCACCGCAGAAGCACCGCCGGACCTCCGCCGGACCACCGCAGGACCTCGCCGGACCACCGCCGGACCACCGCAGGAACCTCGTCGGACCACCGCCGGACCACCGCAGGAACCTCGCCGGACCACCGCAGAACCTCGCCGGACCACCACCTTAAGGCTTGACGTTCAGCCCCTACGTCCTACTGAAGACCCGACGTCCTGCCAAAGACCCGACGTCCTGCTTAAGGCCAGACGTTCAGTCCCTACGTCCCGCTGAAGATCCGACATCCTGCTTAAGGCCCGACGTTCGGTCCCTACGTCCTGCTGAAGACCCGACGTCCTGCTTAAGGCCCGACGTTCAGTCCCTACGTCCTGCTGAAGACTCAGCGTCCCACTTAAGGCCTGATGTTCAGTCCCTACGTCCCATTAAAGACCCAACATCCTGCTTAAGGCCCGATGTTCATACCCGACGTCCTACCCAAGGCCAGACCATCAACACCTGATCTTCCAAGTGACACTGGGTCTAACACCTGACTCCTTGTCTCCTACCGCCTACGGTCCTTCTGACCACTGTCGCCTAATACGGTCCGTCCGACCTCCATCACCAGACAACGGTCTCCGGCCGACTACGGTCTCCTGCCGACTACGGTCTCCGGCCGACTAAGGTCTCTTGCCGACTACGGTCTCCTGCCGACTACGGTCTCCGGCCGACTACGGTCTCCTGCCGACTACGGTCTCCGGCCGACTACGATCCTTCAGGCCAAACAAACCTGTATATGTAACTCTTACCATGTAATGCAATCTATATGATGTACATTTGCTACATCAATCCAAGGCCTTCTCCTAAGGAAGGGCCTCATTTGTAATCAACTACAAATACTAGTGGATTCATTCAAATTGGGCCAGGCCCCGTGGTTTTTCCCCTTTTTTAGGGGTTTTCCACGTAAAAACTCTAGTGTCACTTATGAATGCTACATCCTCTCACTTATCTGATTGTGTGCTGGATCTTCGTACAACGCTAAGACGTTAAGCTATATTTCTCTACCGCCGCGAATATTCCAGGACGCAACACCTATAATTAAAATACTTTACACTCTAAAATAATCCATTCAAAGAGACCCTAATAAAGATCTTTCATTCTTGTATATATGTGTAGGTGGAGCTATAAACACAATAGAAATTTAATTTTGTATGCTTAATAATGTCTATTTTAACAAAAAATAAATTATATATATATATATATATATATATATATATATATATATATATATATATATATATATATATATAATATATATATATATATATATATATATATATATATATATATATATATATATATATATATATATATATATATCAAATAGTCAAATATGGTTTCAAAACATTTAAAAAAAAAAAAAATTGCTCAAATAAACAAATACTCTCTTATAGTCAATGACTTTTCGATAGAGTTAAAATTGATATCAATTTGAAGTTTGGGGAGGGTAGTGATATCAAATGTATAGTGTTTCTCCGTTGATGATAGTGATTAGTGGGTATGAAGAATGATGGCAATGTGCATGAATTTGCGAGCACTGATTATTAGAACCTATCCCTAGCTGACACGTGTACTAGTCGTTGTTCTTCTTGTTTTAACATTCTTTATTTATATCATGTAATCACTGTTAACATGGAATATACATAATCACTTCTTCCCTCTATTTCGGTTATTTCCTCTCTGTTCTTCTCCGGCTCAGGGTCTTTCATGGTATCAGAGCCATGGCTGATCAAGAAGACTCCGTGGCTTCTCCAACACCCGTCTCCATCCTCTCCGAAACTCCCATAGAGCTCACCATCCCTGCTAATCTCAAGTTTCTCATCTCTAATCTCAAAAATCTAGTTCTCATACAACTCTCGTCTGACACTTACCCAATCTGGCATCTACAGCTTCTTCAACACTTCTCAACAAATGGGTTCTCCGACCACCTAACCAGAGAAACACCATGTCCAGCAAATTCAACAAGCTCCGCCCACCGATCATGGGTTCTTGTCGGCATAAACCTCATTTCAGCACTCTTTTCTACAATCTCCCCTTCAATCATTCCTTAAGTTATTTCCTCCACCACCACCAATGAAGTCTGGACCATTCTTGAACTGCGACTTCAACCTTCGAATCGCTCTCGTGTAATTAAACTAAAACACGAATTACACATCATCCAAATGAAATACTTCACTATGCAACAGTACCTAACCCAAATCAAGAATATCAACGACAACATTGATGCTTCCGGTTCCAAGATCGACTCCGAAGATATCATCATCTACATCTTGAATGGACTTCCCGCACTTCCCGCATCTTACAATCCATTCGAATCTGCTATCTGAATGTCCCTCGCTCCAATTGACGATACTCTGTAGTCCCTTCTTTGTAGTGAGCAAAATTAACCTCCAAAATGAACACCAGAAATCCACCTCTTCCCCCTCCGACACCACTGTTCTTTACACCAATCGGACCTTCAACTATCGTGGTCGCAACTCCAACCACTCCACTTTAACCCAGAATCAACAGTCACGACCACCTCTTTACAATAACACCCCTCCGCGGATGACCTATGCTTCGGACCGCCAAACATGTCAAATCTGCGGCAAGAATGGACATATTGCCTTAAATTCTTGGCACCGCTGCAACTTTAAGTTCGCTCCCACCGTTCCTTGGCCTCCTCGTACCATGTTATCTCAAAACAACTCGGCCAACAACTCCAATTGGGTTCTTGATTATGGAGCGTCCTCGCACCTCACACTCGACCTAAGCAACTTATATCAGCCATCCACCTTTCAAGGCTCCGTCTTGATCTCCATCACCAATGGATCTAGTCTCCCCATTCACAACACCAGCAGTAGCATTCTTGTAATACCCCAAGATCCGTGTAGCGAAAGGATTCATCTGATTTTTTTTTTTTTTCTATTTCCCTCTTCTTTTCTTTTCTTTCAATTTTCCTCATTTGCTGTTCATATCAATCCATACATACATATATCCAGAGCCAGAGATAATTACATTACAGAAAAGAAACTACAGCGGATACTAATTCACAAAATATACAACAGTCAAAGTACAGTCAAAAGAAATAATACACTAGCCATACAGGCTACAAAAGAAAGCCTACCAAGGCTACAAAAGAAAAGCTACGGAACTCGGCAGAAAGATCGTCAAACTGGAGGCCCTGCACCTGAAATCATTAACCACATATAATGAGCTTACAAAGCCCAGCAGGTCACCAAAGCCTACAACTGAAATCAAAGCACGACACTGAAAACAATATGCAGGTTAATCAAATCAAGTTAAATCAATCAATCGAACATGATCAATGAGTCAATGCAATACAAAAATCAATAGTCAATAAAACCAAGCAATGCAGCGGTAGGCAAATCGATAAATCAATTCAATCAATCAATATCCGTCAATCAAATCATTACGGTCAAATCAGTACGATCTAATCAATGAAGTTAATCGAGAAAAACGATATGAAACAATAAATCTATAAACGGTCAATACGGTGTAGAACAGTAGCAACAGTGAATCCATCAAATCTATAGGCAGCAGTACAATAAATCTATAAGCAGTAGTACGATGTCCATACTATCAATGCAATATCTATATCCATCCATTTCTATATCAATGCTCAGTGGAATCAATACTCAGTAGTCAATCGATGAAATCAATGAAATCCGTACAATAGTAAATCAATTCGATAAATCCAATCAATATCAATAAACCGATCCGACATCAATAAATCAATACAAATCAGGAAATCTAATGCGATGCAATATCATGTACATGCAATTTCATACACTGGCCTTACTCGACAAGCCCAAACACTAGTCATGATGCTGTTGTAGTTATCAATCGTTCAATATCAATAGTGCTGTTGTAGTTCGTTCAATATCAATAGTGCTGTTGTAGTTCGTTCAATATCAATAGTGCTGTTGTAGTTCGTTCAATATCAATAGTGCTGTTGTAGTTCGTTCAATATCAATAGTGCTGTTGTAGTTCGTTCAATATCAATAGTGCTGTTGTAGTTCGTTCAATACACGTTGGTTTCTATAACCAACGTTCAACTAGGTTTCCACTTGTCTTTCAGCAATCAATCAATCAATGCAATAATCGATGCAATAAGCAATATTAAAGAAATCGAGAACGATCACATCAATAGTCAAAGGCAGATCAATTCAATCTATCAATTCCGGGAAAATCAGAAATCATACGAAAATCGGGCAGAGTAACGGTAGTCTATCGAAATTACACAAAAAGCCTACAAAAAGATAAATTCTGAATTTCACCAAATTACAACAGAATAACCACGGCATCAATGCAAGACTATCAATCTATAGAATCCAAATCAAATCAAGTCCTGATAATTTTCTATTCAATTAAAAT
Source organism: Dendrobium huoshanense (assembly GCA_016618105.1). Classification (NCBI taxonomy): domain Eukaryota; kingdom Viridiplantae; phylum Streptophyta; class Magnoliopsida; order Asparagales; family Orchidaceae; genus Dendrobium; species Dendrobium huoshanense. The sequence goes on along the minus strand of CM028347.1, from coordinate 9,653,014 downwards.
CACGTAGAATCAATTCCGACCGGTAAAATCTTCGTAGAATACAGTCAAATCGTGTACAATAATCATATCTATAACATACTAAAAGTTGTGCGGTGAAAGTCTTGTCAAATCAAAACCATGTCGAAAAGTCGACTACGAAAACACAAAACAGATCACATCTCGGTCAAAACACAATATCTTCGAAAACAGAAGTAAGGTTCGGAGTCCTTACCACGAGATAAACAAACTATCCAACAGCAACGAACGACGAAAATCGCTCCGCGGGCCTCGAAATCGGACTTCTTCCTTTGCTTTCCTTCTCTTTCTCTCTCCTCAGATATTTTGATTTTAAAAAATGTTTTTCTCTCTCCTCAAAACGAGCTCATTTCCCTTAAGTAATGCTCATATCGGCCCGGCCGATCGTCTCGATCGTCATGGACGATCAGACCAAATTCCCATCGTCCTGGGACGATTTTTCAGGACGATAATTACTATTCATAGGCGATAAAAACCCCTACTCACTGACTTGTGCCATCCACTGATCGTCCCGGGACGATACCTCGATCGGCCTGGACGATTTCATCCAGAAATCATTCCAGAAAGCACTCCAGAAATCAGCTATTCAATGCACTGATCGGCCTGGACGATCTCAACTTCGTCCTGGCCGATCCTGGGAGGAAAATCACTTTTCCAGAAGCTACAGCAAAGGAACGAGGTCTTACAATCTCCCCACCTTAGAAAAATGTCGTCCCGACATTTCCCTAAGGGTACAGAGCAAAACAAAAGCAAAACGAAACAAAACAGAACTAATCCAATCATTCAATAAATCGCGCAAATCACAACGAAGCAGGCGATAAACAAAACTCGTACCAGTCACATTTACAGGCATCCCTGGTGCATCCTCCTCCATCTCTTGCTTATCTCCAATCAGATCAGTCGGGACAGTCGGAGCAGTCGGAACCATCGGAACAGGTCCTTGTCTTTCAGAACTTGGGCATTCCGTCACTCTATGTCCATATCCACCACATCGGAAACATTGCCCAGTCCTCAGATAACATTGTCCCGGATGTCTTTTCCCACAACATTTACAAACATTAAACTTTGCTCTACTACTTTCCCCACTCTTCTTGCTACGGCCAGAGCGTTTTGCCAATTTGTCACTCACCATCTGGGCGACCATATTAGCAAACTTATTCATATTTGCAGAGGTGAGTGGGAGATCAGTAGTAGACTCAACTTTCTTTCCTTTCGGATCCATCGGCCTGATCAATACAAATCGTTCGAATCAAAATCGCGGAAATCAAATACGTAAAACAAAACAAATCAAATAATGCAATCATCAACTCTGGATATAATCAAATCCTTTTCACTACACTTGCTCTGATACCAATTGTAATACCCCAAGATCCGTGTAGCGAAAGGATTCATCTGATTTTTTTTTTTTCTATTTCCCTCTTCTTTTCTTTTCTTTCAATTTTCCTCATTTGCTGTTCATATCAATCCATACATACATATATCCAGAGCCAGAGATAATTACATTACAGAAAAGAAACTACAGCGGATACTAATTCACAAAATATACAATAGTCAAAGTACAGTCAAAAGAAATAATACACTAGCCATACAGGCTACAAAAGAAAGCCTACCAAGGCTACAAAAGAAAAGCTACGGAACTCGGCAGAAAGATCGTCAAACTGGAGGCCCTGCACCTGAAATCATTAACCACATATAATGAGCTTACAAAGCCCAGCAGGTCACCAAAGCCTACAACTGAAATCAAAGCACGACACTGAAAACAATATGCAGGTTAATCAAATCAAGTCAAATCAATCAATCGAACATGATCAATGAGTCAATGCAATACAAAAATCAATAGTCAATAAAACCAAGCAATGCAGCGGTAGGCAAATCGATAAATCAATTCAATCAATCAATATCCGTCAATCAAATCATTACGGTCAAATCAGTACGATCTAATCAATGAAGTTAATCGAGAAAAACGATATGAAACAATAAATCTATAAACGGTCAATACGGTGTAGAACAGTAGCAACAGTGAATCCATCAAATCTATAGGCAGCAGTACAATAAATCTATAAGCAGTAGTACGATGTCCATACTATCAATGCAATATCTATATCCATCCATTTCTATATCAATGCTCAGTGGAATCAATACTCAGTAGTCAATCGATGAAATCAATGAAATCCGTACAATAGTAAATCAATTCGATAAATCCAATCAATATCAATAAACCGATCCGACATCAATAAATCAATACAAATCAGGAAATCTGATGCGATGCAATATCATGTACATGCAATTTCATACACTGGTCTTACTCGACAAGCCCAAACACTAGTCATGATGCTGTTGTAGTTATCAATCGTTCAATATCAATAGTGTTGTTGTAGTTCGTTCAATATCAATAGTGCTGTTGTAGTTCGTTCAATATCAATAGTGCTGTTGTAGTTCGTTCAATATCAATAGTGCTGTTGTAGTTCGTTCAATATCAATAGTGCTGTTGTAGTTCGTTCAATATCAATAGTGCTGTTGTAGTTCGTTCAATACACGTTGGTTTTCTATAACCAACGTTCAACTAGGTTTCCACTTGTCTTTCAGCAATCAATCAATCAATGCAATAATCGATGCAATAAGCAATATTAAAGAAATCGAGAACGATCACATCAATAGTCAAAGGCAGATCAATTCAATCTATCAATTCCGGGAAAATCAGAAATCATACGAAAATCGGGCAGAGTAACGGTAGTCTATCGAAATTACACAAAAAGCCTACAAAAAGATAAATTCTGAATTTCACCAAATTACAACAGAATAACCACGGCATCAATGCAAGACTATCAATCTATAGAATCCAAATCAAATCAAGTCCTGATAATTTTCTATTCAATTAAAATCACGTAGAATCAATTCCGACCGGTAAAATCTTCGTAGAATACAGTCAAATCGTGTACAATAATCATATCTATAACATACTAAAAGTTGTGCGGTGAAAGTCTTGTCAAATCAAAACCATGTCGAAAAGTCGACTACGAAAACACAAAACAGATCACATCTCGGTCAAAACACAATATCTTCGAAAACAGAAGTAAGGTTCGGAGTCCTTACCACGAGATAAACAAACTATCCAACAGCAACGAACGACGAAAATCGCTCCGCGGGCCTCGAAATCGGACTTCTTCCTTTGCTTTCCTTCTCTTTCTCTCTCCTCAGATATTTTGATTTTAAAAAATGTTTTTCTCTCTCCTCAAAACGAGCTCATTTCCCTTAAGTAATGCTCATATCGGCCCGGCCGATCGTCTCGATCGTCCTGGACGATCAGACCAAATTCCCATCGTCCTGGGACGATTTTTCAGGACGATAATTACTATTCATAGGCGATAAAAACCCCTACTCACTGACTTGTGCCATCCACTGATCGTCCCGGGACGATACCTCGATCGGCCTGGACGATTTCATCCAGAAATCATTCCAGAAAGCACTCCAGAAATCAGCTATTCAATGCACTGATCGGCCTGGACGATCTCAACTTCGTCCTGGCCGATCCTGGGAGGAAAATCACTTTTCCAGAAGCTACAGCAAAGGAACGAGGTCTTACAATTCTCCCCCTACCGGACTCAACTCGTAAGTTGCATCTAAAAAATCTTCTCCATGCTCCTCACCTCTCACACAATCTTTTTTCGATTTCCAAACTAATTAGTGATAACAACATTCTCGTCTATTTTTGACTATAATGGCTTTGTTATTAAGGATCGTCAGGACCTTCAAACTCTTCATCATGGTCATCTCCATAATGGGCTATATCAAATCCACACTCCTATCGACCGGACTCTGACCGCTCTTCAAGTAAACCTCTCCTCCACTCAACTCTGACACGCTACTCTTGGACATCCCAACCACCGACTTCTTTCAGACTTAGTCAAAACTATTTCAGATTTATGTAATTTCAATTATGCATTCGTTTGTAATTCTTGTAACATTGCAAAGAGTCACAATAAAATCTTTTAATAAAAATATGTCTACTTCTACTACTCCTTTTTCTCTCCTACATTCGGTGGGGCCCTTCCCCAATCTCTTCACTAAACGGCTACAAGTACTACGTAATCTTCATAGACAACTTCACCCGGTTCTTTTGGATCTACCCAATGCACTCAAAAGATGAAACATTCTCTAAATTCAAACACCTTCACTTCCTCATTTAAAACAAATTTAATACTAAACTGCACCTTTCGATCTGATGGCGGCAGCAAGTTCATAAACACCACCTTCAAGAACTATCTCAACGATCACTGTATCACTTACCAAGTAAGCTGCCCCCACACTCCCAAGTAAAACAACACCTCTGAACGCAAACACCAGCATTTGCTCTATTTAACCAGGACGTTGATCCACACCGCAAATCTACGACTTCCATTTTGGGCCAAAGCTCTCACAACGGCCAACTACTTAATCAACAGGTTGCCATCCAAATCTATTCAATCTCTCAGCCCCTACTACAAACTTCATAAAACTTCTCCCAACTATCAATATCTTTGTACCTTCGTCTGCCTGTGTTATCCTTGGCTAAAGCCTTGTACTCCCAACAAGCTTACGCCGCATTCACAGGCCTATATTTTCCTTGGATACTCATCTCTTCATAAGGGATATCACTGCTACAACACTACCAGTAATAAAATTTACATCTTTCGGCACGTCGTGTTCTACGAACACATCTATCCCTTCAAGAGTACCACCACACCTACAACCAACCCTTCATCCAATACTTATTCTTCACCTCTAATTCTCACACCTACCTCGATACACAATCTTACTCCACCTTACCAATCTCCTCGTTTCATCCCACCAGCCACAACTCAATCAACTACCTCTCCACCTGACCTTTCCAGTCACTTCCCCAATCAGTCTCCCGCTCAATCCGTTCACAGTCCGCCTCGGATCACCACTAATCCCTCTCATCCTATGCAAACCAGGCTCAAATATGGTATCACCAAGCCAAAAACTATCTTCAACCTCTCTGCTATCACCTCGCAATCCGACACACCCACCTCCTACAATCAAGAAAACCTTCATCAACACTGGCGGAATGGCTAGCGGAATGCCATTTCCAATGAATTTCTGGCCCTACAGCGTCAGGGAACGTGGTCCCTTATTTTACCACCTCCAAACAAACTGATCATAGGTTGCAAGTGGACATACAAAATCAAACGACTACCCAACGGTCAGGTTGATCGCTACAAAGCAAGACTCGTCGCACTGTGGTTCACTCAATAATACGATATCAACTACACAGAGACGTTTAGTCCGGTCGCCAAGATGGCCACCATCCACATCCTACTCGTCATCGCTCTCAACCGCAAATGGGAAATCTTTCAGTTCGATATCTCCAACGCCTTTCTTCACGGCGACCTCCCCGACGATGTTTATATGAAACAACCACCGGGCTTCTCCGATCAACAACATCCAGACTTCGTCTACAAGCTTCATAAATCGGTCTATGGCCTCAAACAAGCACCGCGACTTTGGTTCCAGAAACTAACCTCCTTCCTTCAACAATTCGGCTTCGGGTTTAGTCGTTCCGATCCTTCTCTTATGATTTATCATCGTATTAATATTCAATTATATCTTCTGATTTACGTCGATGACATACTACTTACAGGTAACGATCCACACACCATACAAGCTATGCTGCATCATCTCTAATCTCACTTCCAACTCAAGCAACTCAGTAACATCTCTCTGTTTCTGGGGATACAAGTTCAACATACAAAATCAGGCCTCTTTCTCTCCCAAGAGCACTACGCCTCCAACCTGATCAAGAACGCAGGCTTCACCAACTGCAAGCCTGCTCCAACGCCAATTAACCACCCTCCGCATCCAAATCCGCCTCCAACCAACCATTCTATAACCCACAGCTCTACTGCAGACTAGCCGGTTCTCTACAATATTTGTGAATTACCCGCCCAGACATCGCATTTGCAACGAACCACATCTTTCAATTAATGCACTCACCATATACACAGAACTTCCAAATGCTCAAATGCCTCATCCGATACGTCAAAGGAACATTACAATACGGTCTTCCACTTCAACACAACTCCTTGCAACTACAATCTTATTCCGAAGCTGACTGGGTCGCCGATCCGACGGACAAAAAATTTGTTTCAGGCTACTACACTTTTTTTGGGTTCTAACCTCATATTGTGGTCCGTCAAGAAACAACCCACGGTGGCCAAGTTATCCACCGAAGTTGAATGTTGATCGTTGGCTTCTGCTACCTCCGACGTCCTCTGGCTTCGACGTCTACTTGAAGAATTTCAGATTCCGCAAACATCACCTACCCTGATTCACTGCGATAACATCTCCGCCATTGCTCTCGCCAACAACCCCGTCTTCCATTCACGGACGAAGCACATCGAGATCGACTTCCACTTCATCCGGCATCACATAGACTCCGGCGCAATCGCCATCTCTCACGTCAGCTCCGCAGACCAGCTCGCCGACATTTTAACAAAACCTCTTCATGTATCTAGATGTCACGACCTCCGACGCAAATTGACCATTCAACCCTTGAATGATCAATTTGAGGGGGCATATTAGAACCCATCCCTTGCTGACACGTGTGTTGACCTCGTATTTGTCTTGATTTGCCCTCGAGCACGTTCAATCGAGTTGAGCGAGCCTCATCGAGCTTGAGTCAATTTGAATCGGCGTTGATTTGAGATTTTTTTTTAATTATTAAATTGATTTGGTCGTGTCAAGTCGAGCCTAAGCTAGTATGGATTGAGCCGAATTAGATCTGATTTGAACTTGATCACAGCCAAATAGGTTCTATCTAATTCTAATTAAAGATTAATTGACTTTTTAAAGCAATTTGAATTTGATTCCTATGTCAATAAATTAGATGGAGGGCCACGATTTGGCCAATACCCGAAACCTGCCGCAGCTCAGAAGACCCAGGTGCGTGACATCCCCGCTTTGGAAAGAACTGCAGTGATTTTCTTTAGGAAGCAGAGAAAAAAGAGCTCAATCGGTGTGCCTGAAAGGAGCGGGAGAAGGTTTCTCGAGGGGCAGAATCAAGAAAGCCCAGGCCCTCTACTCTCCCTATCTATCGGTTCGCAGAAGGCGAGAAGAAGGGAAACCCCTGGGGACTCTCGGCTCTCTCTCTCGCTCAGTTCGCATGGGAGCTCCAGGCGGAAACCCCCTCTCCTCTCCGTCTCCCTTTGTTCGGACTAGACCCGACGCCCTAAACTCCCCTCCGTTCGCACGCTAGGAGGCCGAGCCCCTGCTCCCGTCGCTCTTCGCATGCAAGAACTGGACTTGGCTCTCTTCCGACTTGCCCTAACTGTCGGCCTCCTCTTGCAAGCAGGTAAATTTTTCTTCTTCTTATTCTTCTTCATTGTCTCCTTGTTCTTCTTCTTTCTTTCGTTCTTCTCCCTCTTTATCTTCCTCTCATTCTTCATTCACATTCTACTTCCTCTCCTTCCCAATGCTTCTACTTTCTCTCCTTTTACTTCTTAACTAATTATCCGTGACAAGCATAAAATGATTACCCTTTTATTCTCTTTGAAGTGGAAATCAGTTATTTTTGGATAAAGGTTTTGTGAGATGAGTTAAAAAAAAAAAAAAGAACCTTTGCTGCACATGGCTCTCTTAGTTTTCTTTGCTGTTTCTCGTTCAAATTCAATTTCAAGTTTGAAGTATTGTATATATTGACATAGAAATTTATTGTGCATGTTCATCATATGCTTTCATGATGTTTGGAAGTGTCCGGCGTGCTAGTTGTTCGATGAAATGCCTTAGTAAAATAATATGATGATCAATGATTTCTCTTGTGCTGAAGTTTTATGTGAATGCCTCTTTCTTCAGTGAACGGTTTTATGAGATGTGAATTAAGGTCGTATTGACTCGAGTCGTTTAAAAAAAAAAAAAGATAGTGAACGCTTAGTATGCGGGGTCACCATTTATTTATGACTAAAAGCTTTAGGTATGAGTTCTAAAGGATTCTGAGAAGCCATATCATTCCTTGCTAAAAGAAATGCATGCCGAGTCTGTAATAATATTTAAAAAAAAATGTTATAAGCTTTAACCAAGCAAAGGTATTGAGTAGGCAAGTTTATACCTCACTTCTTTTATATCCTTAATGAGCCCATAAGCTTTGATTGTATACAGGATTTGCATATTTGTATGTGATACAAGTGATCGTTATGTTTTGGACCCTCCATTATATATGGGAGATATGTTCCTCTTTATCTTTTTCTAAAAAAAAAAAATAAATATACTTAAGTCCTCTTGAAACAAAAAAAAAAAAAAAAAAACTGAAACCTATATGGACCTCCTCTTTATTTATTCATTTATTTATGTTTGGAAGACATGTCACGTGATTATTAATACCATATTCTCATCGAGTGATTACCTCGATTTCTTTCTTTTAATTTAGTAGTTCTTGTTTTTTTTTTTATGATCATATTTGTTTCTCAAACGCTATATGGAGGCATGATTATTTGGTGAATGGGCAATTATACTGCTAGTGCCCCTTTGAATTTTGAAAAGAGTTGTTACTTATTTCATTCAATCTTGTATAGACGTACAAGTCGAGATATGATTTCTTTTTGTAGAGGTGAACTAAAAAAAAAATGATTTGCATGCTCTCTTGCAGTGGTTTGAAAGAGAAGTTGTTGGTGCTTTTGGAATTACATTGGCTTTATAATTTGTGTTGAAGGATTGTTTATATTTTGTTGTATACTACATTTACATATGAGAAAATTTCAATAACCCTTCCACACATTGGTAGCATGAGTTGTTATATATTTTGGGAAGGAGAAGTGATGACTATTCGTAAGTCTTTCATAAAGTATCTTTAGAGAAATGTTGGAGAGCGTTGTGTTTATTCATACACCTTTGGCGAGCATGCATAAGTTTAGATGTGTTGGAGAATATTCATGATCTTCAAATATGAGTTTTGCATAGCTCTAAGCGTAGTTTTGCTCTATGTTGGTTGGAGTATCTCCTTGAATTTCGAAAAGTGATGGAATAGCATTGAGTTACATTTCTCTTCCAATTTCACTTTGGGGATAGCGATAGGTTGAAATATAAACATTTTCTAAGTTCATCTTTACTTATTGGAGCCTTATATGAAAAGCAATTACAAGAGGATACCTCTTTTGTTGAATTTTTAGAGAACAAATTTGTATCAAAACTTCTTTCTCATAATTGCATTTTGGTTGAGGTCTAATCTCAAATAAGTGGTTTGCTTACTACTTGATTCGGAAAGCCATTCATTGGGTTTATGTTTCATATGAAAGTTGTATGTATGGATTTAATGCAATGATGCTATAAAACTTTATCTTTTGCCGAGTTTCGTAAGTGTTTTTTGGGAGAAAAATTGAAAATAGTTGTAAAACCTATTGAATACATTTGTGACCTATTGGAATGAAAATGAAGGTGAAATGATGTTTTATATGGTGGTTGGAAAGATGTTGTGACTTATTTCATGATGGAGAATCATGCTTCTTGTATTTCATTATGTTAGAAGGCTTTATGGTTTGTTTTGTAATTAGAGAATTTTAAGATGTTATATTTATAAAAAAAAAAGCTTTGCGAACGTTTTGCGATGAGAAGTTTTATGAAACTTTTCTTGTTAGAAAGTTTTAATGAATTTACCCCACGCCAAATAAATAAAAGGCACTTGATTATTTTTGTTGGAAAGAGTTTTGGGTAGATTGTTTATATAGAGTTTCATTTGTCGTTTTATTTGAAATGTTTCATAAGTCATTTTGTGATTTCTAGTTTATGATTAGCTTTGTGTAGCAAATTCTCTCTGTCTTTTTGGAACGAAATGACACTTAGTGTGTGGGATTCCTTTCTCTTTTTCGTATTTTCTTCCAAAGTTGAGTTTTGAATAAATGTGGAAAAAGAAGACTTATTTTGAGTTTTAGTTTTTGGGAGCTTATTCCCTTTCGCCGTTTTGAGTTTTATTTAGAAAATAGTTTGGGTAGTTGAGTCGGTTTTTTCTCGAGTGCTTTGTTTGGGACGAGGGGACAATAAATGGCATCAAAACATATTCTCTCCTATTCATATTACATTGAATTGGAGTGAGGAGCGTTTTAGAGACATGTTTGACTTCGAAGAAGCACGTCCAATAGCAAAATGTCTACATTCCATTTATTATTTTGATTTATATTCGTTCTTTTAGGCATTTTGTCATTTTTGCTCTTTATTTCTCGCATTTATACTACTTTTCTACTCATTATCTTTTTTATTCATAGATCCCTAAACTTATTGGTATATGCATGAATGTCTAAAAGGGTTAGAAACACACTTTCGTTTTCGTCTCATAACTTTAGTGACACTTAAGGACAAAAATTAAGGACTGAGTCTTAGATAATATAGACTTAGGGTGCATGCTCCCTATAAGATATAGACATCAAAACAAAAACTTAGTGACACATTTTCCTAGGTTTAGCGTGCTTTAATTTACTAATAATCAACAAACCAAATTAACATTAATCCAATTCTTAAAAAATGTATTAAAAGACCTAATTTTAAATCAAATTATAATTAATGTGTATAACTACTAAATTGTAGAACCCAAATCAAATTTAGCCAATCTCTTAATTAACCTCCTAACAAACTTAAAGCTTAAATGATGTAGCCTAAATTAGGAGAGTGAACCTAAACTAAAATTTATTAAGATAAAAAACTTCTAAAATCTAATACTCAACTAAATCTTAAGTTAATCTTTAAAACTTATTAACAAATCCCTTAATACATAACAATCACTCAAAAAATGAAGTTTATTGGATGGACTACTTCGGGTTGTAGGGCTAAGTGTCCCAATGAGGTCTGGTTCCTCGAGCCTGGTGGCACAATACCACGAATTGATTTAATGGAGTGTTAAATTATAAAATTAATTGATTATTAATGATTTAAACCAAATAAAATTCTTAATATAACTATATCAACTTGGTTTTTAGGATGAACTACTCCGGGCTGCGGCGCTAAGGGCTAAGTGTCCTAAGGAGGTCTGGTTCCTCGAACCTGGTGGCACAACACCACGAATTGATTTAATGGAGTGTTAAATTATAAAATTAATTGATTGTATAACCTTAAATAGGTCATATGTCATTAGAGAATTCTCTTGGTGGATTATCTCGATCTCTTTCATATAGGTTAATGTCATCGAGCAGAGCTCTGATACATAACCTCAAATAGGTCATATGTTCTTAATGGATTCTCTCGACCTCTTCTATATATGTTAACATCATCGAGTAGGGCTCTGACATACATCCTCATATTGGTTATACATTCTTTGTGGATTCTCTCGACCTCTTCCATATAAATTAATATTATCGAGCAGCGTTCTAACATACAACCTCATATATTCATATGTCATTGGAGAATTCTCTTGACCTCTTTCATATAGGTTAACATTATCAATCATTGCTCTGACATACAACCTCGAATAGGTCATATATATTTGACGGATTTTTTTAACCTATGCTCTACTGCCCGTCGATGGACTCTCATCAGACTTCTACACAATGCCATACTTTTACCCGTCACCGGACTTTTACTCATTGTCGGACTTATATTGGGCTTCTATCTGACATTGAATTTGTACCCGTCTTCGAACTTCAACCTGTTGTCGGACTCTTATCAGATTTTTACCCGACGTTGAACATCTATCCTACATTAAATTTCTACCCGTTATTGGACTTCTGCTCATTGTCAGACTCTGGTCGAATTTTTACCCGACATTAAACATCTACCCATGCTGAATTTTTAACCATCGTTGGACTTCTATCCGTCGCTAGTTTCTCGTCGAATTTTTACCCGATGTTGAATTTTTATCAGTCGTCGGACTATTGTTAATCACCGGACTTTCATTGGGCTTCTACCCGACACTGAATTTCTACCTGTCGTCAAACTTTTGTCCCTCGCCAGACTATGGTCATTTGCGAAACTTTCAGTTAACATTTGTAATCTGGTCATCTTCAAGGATGAGTCAGACTATTGTACTTTGCTCAAATTCTAGTGGAATCATTCTCAACTGGGTTAGGCCCTGTGATTTTTTCCCTTTCCCGGGTTTTCCACTTAAAAAAAATTGTGTTATCTGTATGTGAGCTATATATCCGTGAAACTCTAAGACGTAGAATTATAATTCTATCACAGTGTATATTCTAGCCCGCAATAGTACTTATCCAAATTAAAGAGAATTAGAATTTTAATATTGGAAGGAGATATTGTAAAAATATAGAAAATTTTAATTACTTAAAAAAATGAAAGCACATAGAAAATACTATTTATTTTCAATATCTTTGAAATAATTTGATTCATTAAAAAGTTAATAATTAAACACACATATATATGTATTAGTAAAAAAATTATTTCAAATGAAAATTTGACTTAATATGTACAATAATGCTTGAAATTAGAGAATTGTGCACATTGTTTATTTTCTTAAAAAATGTACCTGAAAGTTCCATCCATGCTAAAATACTATTGCTCTTAAATTGCTTACTATTGTTTTAATGTTCGCCATATAAATTTTGATTTAAACAATGTTAAAACAAGCTTTGATCAATGTTGAGACTATATGTGAAAAAACAATTGATCCAAGCTCAAATACTATTTCGAACCTTATTCTACAATGAGATTTTATTTGAATAAAGTTTGTAAATGGTTTAATAAGGTGTTTATACATGGCTCAAATAGTGTGTCACAACCCGACCCGATACCACAGGTCATTTCGTCCTTGATCATGGCAGAACTAAAAACTAAACCCAATATCTAGTTGAACAAGTGTTGAGAAAAACTAAACTTTCAATTTGTATAACAAGAAGCCATTATTGAATATAATATAAAAGAAGAAAACTAAATCTTAAAAATAATTTTCTATATAGTATTAAAAATACATGTACAATTTGGGGTCTATCTACAAAAGTGCTTGATAATAAAAAATACAAAAAATAAAAAATAAGCCTGCAAAAATTAAAATATAAAAAAGGCATATCTATAACATAGAATAGAGCCTTATATTAGCACTACTCAGCTCACTCATCATTTCCCTAACCTGAAATGGAAGGAAAAGCAAAATTGAGTTAGCACTTAACACCACTTAGTAGGCTATCATTGCCTAAAATATGAATAAATTGCTCCAACCAAAAGAGCTGAAAATACTAATTAATAAACTAAAATATTATATGAAAGTTGAAACTAAAATAAATACTTATGTTGAATTTTAATAAGCATTTAAACAACTATTAAAATTATACTGAAGCACACTGAAATATAACCAAATATTTTATTGTAAATATGAGAATGGCCGTCATACCCCAATTTTCCATATATAACAATTGAATCCCTTCTCATCGCCAATAAAATCCTTTTTGTCACCAACAAAATCAAATCTCTCTTAATATAATCCCTTCTTAATAAATATAGCCCCCAAGCTTCAACATTTCCAATATACAACATAACATAATCTCTTATAGCCACCAACAAAAATCCTCCTCACCACAAATTCGAATATTTCAATCACAAATACAAAAAAATAAAAATAAAAATGCATTCTGCACTTACATAGTATTTATTATATGAGTGTAATAGCCTATATTTTGATCAAAATAAATATTTTTTTTATGAGTTATTATAAGTCAAATTTGAAAATCGTCTTAGCCAAGGTTCTGAAAATCGGACCGGACAATGAACCGGAAGAAAGAGAGGTTCACGGTTCGACCGGTTCGACCGGTCTAACCGGGGTCGAACCGGATGACGTAATAAATAATATTATTATTATAAAAAATTAATAAAATTAACAAAATAATGAAATTTAATAACCATATAATTTCATATAAATTATTGTTATTTTATATTACATATTTAGATTTAATTTATAAACATAAATTATTTAAAAGCTCATAATATACAATTATAAATATAATTAAATATTTTTATATAAATTATTTCATTTGGCAACATCTAAAAATGTAAAAAAAAAAATTACCATATTATTTACAAAGTTTTTTAACAATATAAAATTTATCAAATATGTTAAAAAACTTAATATTTACAAAGTTTTGTAAATATGTTAAAATTTACAAAGTTTTTTACATCATAATATTTTGACCGGACATCTAAATATGTAAAAAACATTAAAAAATATTATTCAAATATAAAAAATAATTATTTCTATTATAATTTATATGATATAAGTTTTACTTGAGTGATTTGACAAACAAAAATGAATCCACATTAACTTTATAATATATATAATGAAAAATATTAAAAAAATTAAATATAAAAAAATTAAATATTATGAACTAAGAAAATAAATTTTATCAACTAAAAAAATTAATATTATTCAAATTATAAAAAAACTAATTAAAAAAAATTATTTAAAAAAAAAATACAAAACTTGGGCTAAAACTATGAAAGAAAAAATGGGTCTTTGCTTTGTATGATTTAGTCCCACATTGCTTGGGAAGTTTTACTTTGTATATTTTATATACCTTTTCACTTTCTCTCATACCAAGAGGTCATGTGAGGAAAAGATGACATGAGGTTGTTCAATTATTATTTATAATAATGTACTTAATATGAAATTAAAATTTTTATAATAATTGATTAAGATTAATATTTACTTAATATTATTTATATTAAAAAAATTTGAACCGGCCGGTTTTAAGAAACCCGGACCAGTTCGCCGGTTCCCCGATTGAACCGGCGGTTCATGCCAAAACCGGCCGGTTCGATGCTAAGCCGGTTCTCAGGTTGAACCGAACTGGCTTTCAGACCGGTTCACGGTTGAACCGGTCGGACCGGCCGGTCCGGTCCGGTTTTTAAACCATTGGTCTTAGCCATAACATTGATATTGTAGTACTTTATTTATACTATTTTTTTATAATTTTTGGGCACTAATGCAAATCCTTAAAAAAAACACATGTTGGTACAAGTAGGGACTTTAGGATCGTTAGTTGTCCGTTTTATAAATTGATTTAATAAATGTTTTTTAAATAAAATAAATTATTTTATCTATATTTTTTAAAGTAAATGCATGGTGTACAAATTTGATAGATTTTTATATTTTTGCATTTCATTCATGATATTGACTTACATTGCATATAAAAGATAGCATTTACATGAAAGCAAGGAATGTTAGCTGTTAACACTATAATGAATACAACTTAACTTATAATATCCTACATAGAAGGATAGTCCGACCTACTTTTCTTTAAATAAAAATTAGCAGTGTAATCCTAGTTGTAGTTTATAACCGATTGATTGAATTACATCGAAGGACAAAGGTTGAATACTTTTAATGATTATTGAAAGTCACATGTAATGATAATTGATTAATTGAATGATTAATAATTAATATGATTGATGACCAACTAAAAAAAGTTGTGGTAAATATGTTAAAAACACCACATTAAAGCTGAAAGTCATTCATTACTTTTCATAATTATACTCTATGATGCTATTTATTTGATTGTACATTAAACTGATTGACATATTTATAGCTCATTCTAATATTAATATTGATACAACATAGCATAACATACTGATATGATTCATTGAGTGATAATCTTCTTTATTTTTTTTCTTATAGTTTGATAATTAATAGATCTCTTTTGACTTTTTTGATAATATTGATTTCATTATTATTTTTTAAGTTTTTTTATTATATTAAGTGATAATTAATATTTACAAAAATATTTATTTATTTATTTGTCTTGTATTAAAAACATTGATAGAGCTTTAATTATGTGCTAAGTTTTTATGATCATTATATGGCTTTAAACGATTTTAGATAAAGTGCTTGCAGCTTGAGCCTGTGTATTGATGCTAGTATAGTTATTATTGTAACTTTTGGTTTATATATTTTTTAGCACGGATGACTATTGTATATATCTTTTTGGATTATGGTTGTAGATTGTAATTATTAATATTAGTATTATGAATTATATTTTTGTATTTTATTGGGTTTCTTTAATGCGATTAAAGCTCTGGATATCCGTATTGATCTGGTTGATAAATGAATGAATATTGCATTTAAAAAAAGAGAATAAAAAAGATGTTTTTCCACTTAGATATGGGTATGTGACAATAAATCTACAAAAATGCTTTGACGACTATCAAATAAATTTTAATTATTACTTAGTGCTTTACAGTTTGTCAAAACTATGTTTTCAAAATTTGATCAAATTACCATAGATTGTATAAAAGACATTCTAAACTTTTAAATGAACTAAAACACTTTTTTTAGATGTCAAAATAAATTTTTGAATTGATAAAAATTGCTATTTTTCAAAATCACCCAGCGAAAAATCTCAAATAAATGCTTAAAATGGCCAGAACAATCGTACCGACAACATATTAAAAGTTACATAGATAAAATATACATAATTCAATAAGACATTATTTTTGTAAAACCAAATTAAAAATTTGATCTAAAAAATAAAAAAAAATGCCGAATTATTAAAAATTGAGATTGATAAAATGTAACATACCACGATTTGAATAATTTTTTTAATTGGACCGACTAACAAAAATAATTATAGAATTTCCAAACCTTTGCTTCTCTTCTATTTTCTATTTTTTTCTTTTATGTTTCCCTATTCTCCTCTTTGGCTAGAATAAAAATGAAAGGGAAAAAGGCAAATGAAAAGGTATGTTGAGGATTTGATTTTTTATTATAAAATATAGTAAGGGTATTAATATAATTATGCCAATTGTTTAGTTTTTACCATAAAATTTTTATAAATAATTGTATATTTTCAAATACGATGATAGAAAATTTATAGAAAAATATTTATAAATGAACTAAGTATGTCTAGAAGACTAGTGAAATGGTTAGTAAAGCGGACACCTAATGGTAAAAAAAACTCACTTGTACCGATATGTTTCAATTTGTTAAGGAATTTCAATTAAGTAAAAAATTTCTTGTTTTCATATTTACAATGCTCATAAAAATTTTAATTTTTTTTTTATAATTAGAGCTCAAAAATATCAATGTGATGGCAAAGGCAATTTGGAAATTAGAATCATAATGATTCCTGAAATGTTATTTGAGTATTGTAGGTATATTTTAAAATTTAAGGGGTTCTTACATGAAGGTTGTATAATATTAGAACATGGTTCAACTTTGTTTGACAATGTAATATAATACAATAGAATGCAATTACAATAATCACAACACATTAGTTTATAAAGGTAGAGACAACATTATATAAAATACTCTAATTAAACAATAATAATGTAATTTTCAATTATAATTGTAAGTTTAAACAACCACAATGTGAAAATTGATGGAGTAATATATTTTTTAATTATGTAATCAAAAGGCCATTTTTTGCATTGAACTTTAGTAACTCTTTAAATTAATGATGAACACAACATTAACCAAAGGTGGATATTGAGATGTTATTTCTTATACTCAGTACAATGATATAATTTGTCTCAAATTGTCTAATCATGCTCTTCATTACACTTCTAATTCTATATATAACCCAAGCAATATAGTGCCCCTCAATAAATATGATTAGAGCAGACATTTACATGCATGACACATAATTTAAACGAGTCAATTCCAAAAGAGACGTAAATTCAAGTTTGATTGAATATTAACCTATCTTACTAGAAATTGTTTGTAAAACATTAGACAATAATAAATAAAAAGTTTTTTGGACCTTTAATCAAAATAATTTCAAATCACGATTGAAGTTTCTTCGATCATTGTTTGGACCTATTGTAGAAGTACAAATAAGATTCATTTAAACTTTGAACAATATTCAATCATGAGTTGAACACATTTCAATCATGGTTAGAAGAAGCTATTAAATTTTTTGAAAATGGCAATATGATTTCTAATGTCATTTAGGTTTAGACTTAACAGTGCAAACATATAATGTCATAGGAGAAGAAAACTCTGTCAAATGCATAACACTATCAATCCTAAATTACAATCATTAGCTAGCCAACAACGAAGATAAACACGTTGCCTCAAAATTTTGTCTATGAATTATTACTTTCGAACAATAATTGTACAAAAATGAGGTTATCGAGAATTGTAAGGGTTGAGCAACATCTTGCTCAAAATGTCTCTTATATGATTGTTGAGATTTTTTTCGAATTTTTGAAACATTTTATCCAAATGAAAACTTTTAACATATATCATAAAAAATAAAATAAAATGTGAAATAGTTTTTAATTTCATATATTATAAGCAATATATAAAATCAAATTCCCTTAAACAAGATGATAAATGATACCAAGGTTTCATTTGAGATAATTTTTTACTATTTTTAAAATTAATTTTGTGATAACTTTTTTTTAGAATTAAAATTTATATTAAAAGTTGATTTAGGAAATAATAAAAATATTATTTAAGATGAAGCCTATTTTTTATTTTTTAATAAAAGAAAAGAAAAGAGATGCTTTATTCCAAATAGAAAAATTATAGTACCCTGAATTTGCTAATATGGAAGTAGTCAAGTAGGGTACGTGTCCGAAATGTGGCAGCGATTGGCGATATATTCGATAACTTGTATTAGAGCACAAGAATAAAACAATATAATTGTATGCTGTATAGCTTTCTTGTGTAGCCGCCTATATGGCTTTTTCATTTGGCTCTATATATACATGTGTCTGTGCCAGGTGATGAAAGACAGAAATCAAATAATATTGTCTCTTTCTGTTTTCTCCGTCTTTTCTTTTCTCTTGTTTCTTGGAGCTCCATCCATTCTTGCAGGAACTTGGTGTTCTACATGGTATCAGACGAGGATTGAAGATCCACGGGCCAAATGGAGACGTCTACAACCTCCCAAGTCGACGAACAACCGGAGATTACAAACTCGGTAACTCCGGTCATATCGTCATCTCTCAAATTCATTCTTTCCAATCTCAAGAATCTGGTTCAAAATCCTCTCTCCCCTAATAATTACCCGCTTTGGCGCTCGCAGATTCTTAAGATCTGTCGTGCGAATGGTTTCGAATCTTTTCTTGATCCCCAGCATCCCATTCCCGACAAACATACTCACCGCACAGATGGCACATTTGCTCCTAATCCTTGCTATACCCAATGGATGCTTAATGATCAAAACCTAGCGGCTACAACTTGGACGTTATTTGAGTGGGGAAGTGGATGATTTTCTTGCAGGTGCATGTTTTCCGTACCGTGATTAATCAATGGCAAGGGGATTGCGTGGTGAGCGGAGACTTATAGGAATTTTTCTTGGTGGGTTCGTCCTACCTCTGCTTCTTCTTGCAGGTATTTGCTCTTCCATATTTTCACCCACCTTAAGGCTTGGTATATAAAACCTGGGCGCACTTTCTTTTTACTCCTTTTTGTTTTTGTAAGTCAGGCAAAAACATTCTCTTTTTAGTAGAATTTATGAAGACGATGTTTAGGTTTTATTGTATTAATGTATATCAAGATCTATCTTATCGTGACTATTTCTTTTGGTAAATTAGTAACATAAACTAACACAGAAATCCAAATACCACTTTGCACCTTTAAATTTAACTAAATTGAAATTCCAAAACGTTGCATTGGTTTTTACTGATATGCTCTTCACTGTAATGTAAAAAAACTGCGGGACCTAGCTAACTGGACCTCACTTTTGTCTTATTAGTTCATCCGTTTGTTAGCACATGGGACCTAGCTAACCGGATCTTATTTTGTCTTATTAGTTCATATATTTGTTGGTATATTTAATTTGGCCGAGCAAACTGATACGCTCTTCAGCTCAGCACTTTTACCTATCGTCGGTGGCAATATGAAATTACCTCACTATTCATTGTACAATCTTGTTTTGTGCCAAGTTATGAGAGGTGAACTTCTTATTAAGATGGTTCTTGGTGTTCTGGCGCTATAGGCACCTAATGTACTTATTTTGCTTTAAAGTAGTTTACTTAGGATCTCTGTGGTCATAGTTCTAAATCATAGTTGATTATATTTCACAAGAGATACTCATTCTTCTATCATAATAAGTATCTATATATGAGCCTATTGCCAGAAGTTGTATGAATACCCTCTTATTCTGTCTTTACCAATTTTTTCATATCTATTTGTTTTATTACATCATATGTCTTCTCATTTTACACGATAAATTTTAATTTTTTTTTAAATTAAGTTGACCTTGAATAGCATCTATTACAAAAAAAAGGGTTGTTGACTCTGCTGTTGTTTGTTGGAGTAGCCATTAGAAATTTGAAATTCATTTTTAACTAGCAGGACATATTTACTTCACCTTGTAAGAATGTGAACTTATTGTACAATATATTTTGTAAAACATTTTTCACTTCAAATCAATGAGTTATATATTATATTTTAATGGATAATGTATTTTTGCACATTGCAATAGAAACACGTAAATATCATGGTTTTGGGCTACCTAATTTTCGATGAATTTTTAGCTAGCCAGTGCTTTTTTCTTGGAGGATTTCACTCCTTATGTTTATGCAAGAAAAATGCTTTTTCCATCATAGAGAAAGTGGTGAATTCCCTTATTTTTATCATACCACTTGAGATGGATACCTATTGGATTTCAGGCCTCTTTTTGTTTGCTGTTTAATATGCCAGTGATATGAAATTTAATGTTCAAGAGATGATGTATTTTTTGTTGGAAAAAACTTTGTTTTTTTTAAATACAAGGTGACTGTTTTTTTGGTTAGAATGTGATTCTAAAATTTGAGATTACTTCTCCTTTATGAAGTGTATATCTAACTAAAAAAAAAGTGTATATCTAACTCATGAAAATCATGGAAAAAAGGTTCATGAGTTTTTATACAACACTAAACCTGATTTTATAATCCAAAATTCCCAATAATGATTTATTTGAGTGAATTGGATGCTACACCTCTTTGTACTGGATGATCTCGAAGGCTTAAACTAAAGAAAACATTAACCATGATGATTTTCTAAATAGAATAGCAATATACGGAGAGGTATTACATGAAATTATCTACATGTGACTTAGGGTGATAGAAAACTCATTTCTATTACTTCAGGGTTGAGCATCTTTTTTCCTTTAATTGTGATAATTATTTGTGATTTATCTACCAGAATTCATTTACTGTTTGGCTCTACATCATTCATGCTTATTAAACTGTTCGATCTATTGTTTTTGATTTCACTTATTAAATTTGCAGCTTCTTTACTTGACTGGAGTTTGATCTCTCTTACCAATTTATTAATATTTTTGGCTATTCAGTTGAGTGCTACAATCAGAGGTATGCGAATTTCCCTTTGAAGTGAAGCATTCGTGAAACATGTAGATTGATTTTTTCTTTTTGAGTATGCAATAGCTTCCTTTTCATCCATCTTATTAGCTGAGGATACGTGCTTTATTTAGTATTGAAGCTTTTCATACTTTAATTGGTATTATTATTAGGCTTTGCACCATTAAGAGCTAAACAGAAGCAGGCATTGAGTTGGCTATCAAGTATCAACTACATGGTTTGAGTGGTTGTCATTACAACTTATTTCTTGCACATTTTATGTCGGGCAGTGGGGGGATTGATAATGGATACCAATTGTGGTGGCCATGCTCGTGTGTTCATGGTTTCAATATGCAGATTGGTACAAAGCATAGCATGAATGTGGTTGGCATTTCCAAAATTGATACCAATTGTGGTGAATGACCACAATTTGTGGACACTAACACTTTTACTCTCCCCCGCCTCCTTGTATCTTTTTTGCCCTCTTCTTTTTAGCCATTTTTCACTCTTGGTGCTTTAGTTAATATGGTGAATGCCCAAAATTTTTAGACCGTCGCTTTTTCTCTCACTTGCCTTCCAGTTTCTCTTTTGTCATCTTCCTACCAGCCATTTTTTCAGTCTTGGTACTTTAGTTTTTTATTTTTTTTGTATATGTATTTTTTATTTGTTTTTGTGATTTTCTATCTATCTTAGCTCTCTTTATATTGGTGGTATACTTAGGTTTGGGTAATCACGACAAATAGTAGAAGATAGGACCAACAAATAACAATCAAAACATTGGATGAGGAGTTGTATATAATGTGGAAGGAACATGGAGAAAAGGAACGATCATAGTTATTGTCACATAAAGGGGTCGATAATGATTCTCTACAAAGTTAGGGTTAGCACCACTAGCAGCAGTTTAGATGAAAGTAGTGAGGAAGGATTCAAAAGGTTGACCCATGTAGTTAAGGTATGCTTAATGATGTTGCCTGTTGGGACAAATGCTGCTGCTAATTAGTAACATTGAAAGTTCAACCTTTCAAGAATATGATAATTTTGTTTAGCTTATTCCGGGAGGAAAAAAACTTTATAATCATGCCCAATTATTGTTGGTCTTCACAAAATGGCAATATAACATGTGTTCATATAACCTAAGCATATGTTAACTAACAGGTTCTATTTTTCATCTTTGAATTGGGACTCTGTGACTATTGTTGAGAAGTGTCAGTATAAAGGTACGCCTTTTCACCTTTAGCATTTATTAGTTTCCGGTAAGACTTTCACTAGTTATGCTTAAAATTCTTAATCACTAGAAAGCTTCCTATTTCATAAAATATTTTCTTATTTTGTACTAGTCTTGTTCTTTATAAGTTTTTTACATTTTGTTGTGTCTCTCTTGGAAATTTTTTTTTTCAATCCTAATTCTTCTTTTGTAATGTTATTTTATGATTCCCTTTTCTTCAGGATCCAAGTCTTGGACGGTGTATATTTTATTTTGCTGTACAATTTTTTTTTTCATTTATTGCTATAGTAGCTCAGATCATTTTCAGTGGTATTTGGTGCATTTAAGGAAATGACTGGAAGGTAGCTGATACTTGGTGGGCAAAGGTAATCGGTGTTGTGAGGTGAGAAAAGAATTCCTGTTTTGGATTCTAAGTTTTTTGTTTATATCCTTGAATCCCAAAACTAATGTTAGAGATAATTTAACCAGTTTCTTTATTTGCTAGAAGCTTGATGTTGATGTAGTTTCTTTATTAGCTAAGCAAATGTTCAACACAATTTTTTTTTTCTTGTGACAATCTTGAGGATTTCTGTTTAAGCTTGGTTGTTATCTTCATATGAATCCTCCCTATTATTTTTTTTTTTAATTTTGACTAGTCAACATCCTTCTTACTATCATTTTATGCTATTTCATTTGATGCCAAAATTATTGCAATAATTATGATTTTATTACACGTGACGTGTCTTTGATTAAGAACAACAATGGGTCGTGGTGTCTTTGTGCAAGGAAAATTCTTAACTATACACACTAGCTAACCTCCAAATGCTAAAAGGTTATATAAAGGAGGAGGAAAAAGTCATGAAATGTGGGAGGGAGAAGAGTAGGAAGGAGTGTAGATGAAATAAGGAATAATGAAAATGGAGGCTTTAATGTGGGAACAAAATTTGGGACAAGATGTTGTTAGCAAGAATCTCAATGGGTTAAAATTTCTTTGGGATGAGTGCAACAACAACAACATCAAGCCTTTATCCCACTATGTTGGGTCAGCTGCATGAATCCTTTTTCTCTATTATACCTTGTTAAAAGTTAAATTCTCATTTACATTTAATAAAGAAAGGTCATTTCTAATATTTTCTAATAAAGTCTTTTTAGGTTTACCTCTACCTTTCTTAACATAATTCAAATCTAATATATGTACTTTCCTAACTGGGTGATTAGAAGGCTACCGTTTTATGTGACCAAACCATCTAAGGCGACTCTCTTTAATATTTGCTTCCATTGAAGCTACTCCAACCTTTTCACGTATATGCTCATTTCGTATCCTGTCTCTAAGAGTAAAGCTACTCATCCACTTGAGCATCCTGATATCTACAACACTTAAATAATATTATGCTTCTCTTTTAATGGCCAACATTCTGCACCATTAAGCATTGCAAGTCTAATCACTTCAATGTTGTTGTTGATCCAGCTAGTTGTTGGAATCAGCCATCCCTCATGGATTTTTCTTCCATTCTTTGTTTGCAACTGTGTTGGTCTTGTTGATTGGTCGCTTACAAGCAACTTTCTTGGCATTTTTTGATAAGATTTGATGTTGTGTTTCTTATTCATCATTCATGTAATTGTGCTATTTTTTATAGATTTTTATCTGTTTTAATGTAATTTTTTTACAGCAGGCTTTAATTTCACTGACCTCTTTTTTTTAATTGAAAGGTGGTGGATGATTCGTCTATTTTATGCGTGCTTTAGCATTTTTCTGTTTTGTACATACCAACTGCCGCTTGAGCTCTCAACTATGACAATTACAATTGCTGATTTCATTGGACTATACAAAATTAATATGAAACCAGAGTTGTCAGAGTTTTGTTCTAGCATTTCTCTTATAGTTTTCTTTTTAATGGTATTTTATCTCATCTTTTCAATTTGTTTTTATTTTTATTTTTATATTACTAATATTTTGCTGTAGTGAAGAGGTTATGACATTTATATTCTTTATTCTTGAATTGTTTTGAAAATTACTGCGCTATTTTCTCTTCTACATGTCTTTTATAGATATTATGCTGAGAGGTTTGGTACTAATTAGATCTGAGGTCATGAAAATTTAATAATTTTTTTAGTGTAATTTAGTAAGTATAGATTACACTAGTAAAGCATTACATTCCATGGCCTCCGATCTAGTTAATACCAAACATCTTGGCATAATATCTATAAAAAACATGTATATTAGCGCAGCAATTTTCAAGGCAATTCAAAAACAATAAAAATGCAAATGGCATAATCTCTTCACTATCAGTACAATATATGTACTAAATAAAAAAAAAAATTGAAGAGAAGAGATAATACCATTAAAAATAAAATTATAAGATAAATGCTTGAACAAAGCTCTGGCAACTCTAGTTTCATATCAATTTTATATAGTTCAAAGAAATCAGCAATTGTAATTGCCATAGCTGGGAGTTAAAGTGGCAGTTGGTATGTGCATAATAGAAAAATGGTAAATCACGCATATAATAGAAGAAGCCTCCACCACCTTCTAATGAAAAAAAATGTCAGTGAAGATTGAAGCTTGTTGTAAAAATTCCATTGAGACAAAAATCTATTAAAAATATCACAATTATATGAATAATGAATAAGAAACACAACCTCAAAGCTTACCCAAAAAGGTAAAGAAATTTACTTGTAATTGACCAATCAGCAAGAGCAACATAGAAGATCTAGTTGCATATGAAGGTCTTGATTTCAACTTATCAAATTCACTCATACAACAGCCTTGTGTGACCCTACCGCGTGAAAACCCAAACCTACCTCTACTATCAAATATTTCCAAATCAACCATGGTGAGTGGGCGCCGGTAATGAAGTTTAAGTTCTTACATAGAGAAGGGTTGAAACGTACACTAGGAAAATGGAAGCATGCTAATTATAGTAGATGCTTTTATCTTGTTCTCAAGAATTCCCAACAATTGCAAAAAGTCTATATGATCACGCCCTTGTGACATGGCAGGTTAAGTTGCTTGTGTTTTTTAAACAGGTACTTTGCAGCCCCCTCCCCCATACACGATGATGCAAGACTACGTATGAATGCAATGAGTTAGTTAAGAATTTGCACAACTTATGATTAGAGCAATAGTGTGTAAAACTACTCGCAATTAAAACAAAGAAGTAAAACGAAAAAGGGGTCACGCCCGCTTAGGCTAAATCACATAACCAGAGATTTGAAACTTTCAAAATAAATGAGAAAACATCGCATGCCAGAGTAGTAGTTTCAAATAAAAATCTATAGTCTAACAGTGAGATTAGTAAGCACATGAAAACACTCAAAATCCTACGTTCCCTAAGCTTAGCAGAAGCAGTAGGAATTGTCATTCGTGACTACAATCACACACAAGAGAATGTTAGATTTAGGAAATATGTTAAAAGGGAAAAGTAGAACCTTTTTTGTCAAAGGTCGGTGGAGATCCTCCACTCAATGCCTTCAAACTGCTCTTCGATGGCTTCCACCAAAGTTTCAAGAATGTGCTTGATGTATTCTTCGACGTTGTAATCAATCCTTGTATTAACGTCAAAGAAAGTGGATTGGAGAATGTCAACGAAACCATCTTCGTCGTAGG
This sequence comes from Dendrobium huoshanense, assembly GCA_016618105.1. Lineage (NCBI taxonomy): Eukaryota > Viridiplantae > Streptophyta > Magnoliopsida > Asparagales > Orchidaceae > Dendrobium > Dendrobium huoshanense. The sequence continues at coordinate 9,626,981 of CM028347.1, read as the reverse complement.
TTAGGCCGTATTCAGTCTCCGGATCCGTCATTCATAGGGGGGTTGGGGCGACATTAATGTGGAGGGAGGAGATTTGGGATTAATTAAAGAGTTTAGAGGAATTAGGAAAGTAATTAAATAAATCATATTTGAATTTGAAATTCAAATGGATTTAATTTAAAAATTTTTCTAAAATAGATTTGTAAATTAGGAAAGATTTTTAATTTCAAATCAATTAAATTTGAATTTCAAATTTGTCCAAATTCGACTCAATCTAATTTAGGAAACAAAGTTTGAATGGGGAAAGAGGGGGGCACGGGTGGGGTGTGATCCGGCAGGTGGTGGGGTTCCGGCCGGCTGGGGCTTGGACAAGGTGACCGGCGGGTAGTAGGGAAAATTTGTGGTGCTCGATTAGGGAGGAAACGATGTTGTGGGGTGTAGATGGCTTGTAATGATGTTGAGCAGTGGTGGTGGATGGGGGAAAGGAAAAAGAAAATATAAGAAGAAAACCACGAACCCGATCGTCTCCAAGGTTGGTGGGTGATCCGATCTCCCTCTCCTAGAGATTTCTCTCCACTCAAACTATCAAACTCTCACAAGAACTCATGCAAGGAAGAAATTTATATTCAATCATCTATTAACCAAAACAATAAGCAAAGGGCTATAAATAACCTGGTACATGAGACTCAAAAAAATAAAAGACGAACATGCCCTCAGGGCTTACACACGACATCCCTCACTAAAAGGGTACAGCTGGAAAAACTCATAGAACAAACGACACTGAAAATAAGAAAATACATAAATAGGAAAATAACATAAATAAATCAAAAATACAATGACTCGATCGTGACCGTAGATCGACGACCACGCCTCTTGTAAACCTTCCACGTTCTCTTGCCCCCATCTTTCTCCCGGGGTGGGAGAAAACTCTACTCCGTCGAGTAAGTATCTCTGGTGCTCTCGTAGATCTCTATTGTATCTGTAACAATCTGCTGCAGCTCGCGATCTAACCACGTACCGAATAGTCAGCCAACGGCTGCTGCTGCAAGCATTTGTGCCAATAATTTTGGAAATATTCATCTGTGGGATATAACCCCTTTAGGCATTCTAATCTTGTTAGCTCGGTTTGAAGTTGGGTTATAAGAGCAGCTCTTTTACTAAAGGCATCAACGACACGATTTTGTGTTCCGCTTTTGTGTTTTAACACAAAAGTAAATTTATACAAAAAAATAATCCAACAAGCATGCATTCGATTAATATTTTTTTGAGTGTTTATGTATTGAAGAGCTTTATGATCACTGCATAAGACAAAGTCTTGATGTAATAAATAGTGCTCCCATTGCTTCAATGCTCTAATAACAACATACAACTCATGTTCATAAAATGTCCATTTTTGTCTTACGGGCAAAGTTTTTCGCTGAAAAATTCAACTAGCTTGTTGTCTTGAGATAACACAGCACCCACTCCCACGGTGGAGGCATCCGTATCGACGGAAAATGGCTTGTCAAAACCAGGTAGAACTAAAACTGGTGCAGTGGATAAAGCAACCTTGATGGCTTCAAAACTTCCTTGTTGCTCCTCCGACCAAGTGAACTGAGCTTGTTTCAAAACATCAGTAATGGGGGCCATGATAATACTGAACCCTTTGATGAAGCATCGATAAAAATTAGCTAGCCCATGAAAACTCCGGATGTCAAACAGAGAGCGAGGAGTTGGCCATTTCATAATAGCAGTAACTTTCCGCGGATCCATGCTCACCCCTTCCGCGGAGATGATGAAGCCAAGAAACGATACCTGCTTGGTTGCAAGTTCACACTTAGACAAGTTCAGAAATAACTTGTTCTGCCTCAATATAATAAAGATGCTCAAGTGATGCTGCAGGTGATCCTCCATCAAAGCGCTGAATATTAAAATATCATCAAAGTATACTACACAGCATTTGTTTAGACAAGGCTTAAATACCTCGTTCATCAAGCGCATAAAAGTTGCGGGAGCGTTACGTAAGCCAAATGACATTACTTTCCACTCATACAAACCTTGGCGCGTTTTGAATGCCGTTTTCCATTCATCACCCGGTCAAATTCGGATTTGATGATATCCACTCCGTAGGTCCAACTTAGAGAAAATATTGGCTCCCGACAACTTGTCAAGCATGTCTTCCATCCGCGGCATTGGAAACCGGAACTTGAAAGTGATTTTATTTATGAATCGTCTGTCCATACACATCCTCCAACTGCCGTCTTTTTTTGGAACGAGGAGCGCCGGTATTGCACATGGACTAAGACTTGGTTGGATCAGTTGTTTCTCTAATAGCTTATCAACAATTTGCTGCAAGATTTTATGCTCGTTGGGACTCATTTTGTAGTGGGGCATGTTTGGCAAGGTAGCTCCTCGCGCAAGCTCAATCTGGTGTTGAATTGCTCTCATGGGAGGTAGTTCTGATGGCAATTCGGATGGGTAGATATCTGGAAATTGTTGTAATAGAGATTTAATCTCAGCACATACCAACTCTTCTTGGTTTGGACGTTTCTGTTCTGTGACAATTAAAGCCATAATGCAAGTAGACTCACGCCAAGCATTGACTAGTGCTGATCCCGATACCGCAAACAATGCAGTTTTGGTTGTAGGGGTGACTTGCTGCTCATTCACTCAAGGCAACAATCTCTATTTTTTTCCTTTCCATTCAAAGGAATAAGTATTGGCCCGACCATCATAATTTGCCCCGACATCAAATTGCCACAGCCTTCCCAAGATTAAGTGACACACGTCCATATCAACCACATCACAAAGAACTTTGCTGGCATAGTGCCGGCCAATAGAAAATGCAACTTTGCACATATCCATTACTGCTATCTCGACTCCTCTTTTAACCCAACTAATCTTATACGGGTTTGGATTTTTGGACGTTTTTAATTGTAAAGCTTGCACCACCGCACACGAAATGACGTTCTCCGTGCATCCACTATCGATGAGCATATCACAAACCTGTCCCTTGATATTACACTTTGTTTTAAACAAAGCATTTCGCTGCGACTCAGTTGGCTGCCGCGGAGCTAACAACAACCTTTGCAACACACAAACAACGGCCTCCCCTTCATCTCCTGCCACGTCTTCAAGATCTTCTTCTTGACCGCCCACTACACTGTCATCTCCCTCTTTATCTTTGGCTTCTAACAGTTGTAGCTGAGGTCGAGTCAGACACTCATTGGATTTGTGACCCTGTTGGAAACATCTAAAGCACTTGATATTGGCCGGCTTGGTATAAGGGTTGTCTTTTAATGGAGCATTATTCCTTTGAGAGTTCCTGGGATCAGCTGCTCTTTGCCCCATGCTAGCGGGATGATTTCTTGTTGTAGCCGGTGATAATGGTTTAGCACCAGAGGCCGAACTATATGATTGCTGCTTACTGCCTTCGACAACTTGCTCCGAGCTTCTTCTGTAAGACCGATTGCTGCTGTGTCTGGACATTTGCATCTCGGCCTTAAGTGCGTAGTTCACGGCTTGAGATAACGACCAAATTGCATTTAATTCTAATTTATCTTGGATTGCATCTTTCAATCCACCAATGTATCTCGCCACAATTTGATTTGCCGTCTCATTTAAATTATTTCTAGCACTGAGTCTATAAAATTCCTCTGTATAATCATTAATGGTTATGGATCCTTGGGAGCAGTGTTGATATTGCACGTACAACATTTGCTCGTAATCAATAGGTAAAAAGTGTCCACGCAATAGTTGCTTCATTCGAAGCCAGTTGCGAACAATACCCTTTCCTTCCCGTCTTCTTGATTGGATCACTTGTTGCCACCACACACTGGCACCCCCTTTGAGCTTACACGCCACATACTTCACTTGCTTTTCTGGATCAATCTCCATATACTCAAAGAAAGTTTCGACTGCCCTCTCCCAATCTAAATAATCTTCAATGTGCAATTTACCATCAAAAAATGGTATATCAAGTTTGACGCGGAACTCACTGTGATGTCTGTCTCTGGGCCACGGACGTCGTCTTCGCACCATTCCTGGATCTTCTTCGGAGTTGGAGACCTCCAGGGTTTCCAGTTCTTCCTCAGATTCCGAAACTTCTGGAGCTAAGTTATTCGGCAGTCGCTCCCTGTCTGCAACGAACCCACGCCTCGTTGCCGGTGTGGTTGCCGGCGGTAACATCCGAGCGGTTTGGTTCCTGTCCAGACGAGCTTGATCAATCAACCGTAGTTCTCGGCGCATTTCGCCAAAGAATCGATTGACGTCGGCAGATAGAGTTTCCGTCGTTCTCGCCAAGTTGGCATGTTCAACCCACAAGGCTTCAAGGCTGCGATCTTCACCGGTAGCCAACCGTTTGCTGCCCTCAGCCATCCTTGCTTTGATACCAAATATGGTGTAGATACCTGCAAGAAGATGGAAAAAACAAGCAAGCAAAAACAGAGAACAAAGTTCTGTATTGAGATATATTATCAAAAACTGTTTCCTCCAAGAGACCCCCTGCAAGTTATAAGCCTCCCAAGCTTCCTATACTGTAAATGGCGTAAAGCTAAAAAGCTGAAAAGTGTACTATGTAACTAACTATAGTACTAAGGTAGTGGAGATTCCACATTCTAACTGATACTAGGAATAAAAAGGGTAAGATACTCCTCCAGGTCCCATATAAGCTAGGATGCTCCGCATCAATTTGGTTCTCCAATTTGTTATTTAGCTCTTTGTCCTTGTAATCATGTAAAGGTTCTTTAAGAGAAGCCTTGTGGAAGAGGCTAAGAGCGGTGAACTTGCCAAGAATTAAGGTTTTGAAGGAAAAGTTTGTAATAGTTTCTCCACCGGGTTTTTAGTGAAGGAATGTTTTGGATTTGTGAATGAATCCTAACAGAAATTGTGCATAGACATACGTGCATGCTAGTTTGGGTAGAATCATGTAAAAATTATTATGTTGTTGTCTTTAACGCATCAAATCTATTCCACTATTTGTTCAAGTCTTCTTTAAAAATCCTCAATCTCCATTCATTCTAGTTAAGTGTTTAAGGAAATTGTCTATGTTACACAATTGTCACTCATGTTATCTTGTATCTTGGAAGAAAAAACTAACAAGAAATTTAATGTTAGAACTCTACCAAATAATCATAAAATTGTAAACCAGGAAGGGGAGCGAATCTTACTGGAAACACGGTCGAAGACATCTGTAGCAGGCTCGCCCTCAGGAAAATGGAAGAAGAACCTTCCAAAACGCTGCCTTGTCTCCTTAACAATCTTCATCCTATCCTCCACCTGAAAGTTTCCAAAGTCCTGCTCTCGTACCCTGCATTCCTCCCTTGCTTCGATGATCCTCTTCTTTGGGAAGGCTCTTCCAATCTCCATTAGTGTTGCCCTCGTCCGCACGTAAGGAGAAACGTAGAAATGCACCTTCCAGTTGGTGGCCATGCCACCATCAGAGACCACGCCAAAGATTCCCTCGCCGGCGGCCCGTGGCTGCTCGATGCCAAGCGGTGTCAGTGGGATCTTGTAGTTCGGTGTGGTGGTGTACGTTGACATGTCGAGGTTACCCTGGCTCTCCCCATGACGCACTAGAATTATCCTCTTTGGTAGCCTTCTGACAGGCCGGCAACAGCTACAGCTACAACTGCTCATTTTTTGCTTCGCTGCACAATCCCTTTCTAATCAAACAGCCCCAAAATTAGTTCGGTTATCTTTCTGTTGTGGACAACTATGCCTCTTTATAATGAGCTAGATCCTGAGAGGTATTAAGCGTGAATAGGTAGGTATAAGCGAGTTGTTGACCAGTGAAGGTCAACGAATCTCTTGGCTCATTCAGGATTCACACCTTCTGATGAACGGATGAAGAGTTCTAAACAAGGAAAAGCGTATAGAAAAGATGCATCCAGATGGATAAAAAAGCTTCTTTAGGTAAAGCCAACGCTTGTCCTTATTGACCATTAATAGCTGCATCCACATTCTAGAATGATGGTGATGTTCTGCGCCCGCAAAACCTGAAGATCAGCATGAAAACAACCGGAAATCAGTGGGGCTCAGATTGAAATATTGAGGGCCTGTGGAATCTTTTTTTTTTTAAATATAAATTTATTTAATGTATTAACTTTTTTTTTTTTTTTTCAAAAACAAGCTAAATAATTTTTAAACCATTCAAAATAATTTGTAGGTATTTTTAGCGTTTTAAAAAATAACTCATCATATTAAAACCAAAAATGCAAACTTTTAAAATGAGTAGAATAATATAAATCAATTTAATATATTAGTGAAGAGATCTCATCATTCTCTTAATTTAAAAATATATATTACTCATCATATATTGCATTCATTCAAATAATTTCATAGCAACAACAACAACAACAATAACAACAACAAGCCTTTATCCCACTATGTGGGTCGGCTACATGAATCTTTTTTCTCCATTGTGTCCTATTAAATGTCAAATTCTCGTTTAAATCTAATAAAGAAAGGTCATTCCTAATATTTTCTAACCAAGTCTTTTTAGGTCTGTCTCTACCTTTCTTAACATAAATCAAATCTAATACCTCTACTCTCCTAACCGGGTCATTGGAAGGCCACCGTTTTAGGTGACAAAACCATCTAAGGCGACTTTCTCTAATCTTATCTTCTATTGGAGCTACTCCAACTTTTTCATGTATATGCTCATTTCGTATCCTATCTGGGTAAAGCCACTCATCCACCTGAGCATCCTCATCTCTGCCACACTTAACTTAGTATTATGCTTCTCTTTTAATGGCCAACATTCAGCACATAAAGCATTGCAGGCCTCACTATCATCTTATAGAATTTTCCCTTAAGTTTGAGGGGTATTTTTTTATCACACAATAGCCCGATGCATTCCTCCACTTCAAACATCCAACTTGAATTCTGCTGATAATATCCCCATCTATTTCACCATCACTCTGAACAATAGATCAAATATATCTAAAACGTGTAGTCTTATTAATGACTTGATCGCCCAAAGTGACAATCCCCTCACTAGGTCTATTACTGCTAAAATTACACTCTATATATTCCGTTTTAGATGTACTCGAGCGAAAACCTTTAGTCTCTAATGTTGACCTCCATAATTCAAGTTTACTTTCAACTCCCTCTCTAATCTTATCAACAAGAAGAATATCATCAACAAAAAGCATACACCAAGGTACATCCTCTTGCAAATGTCTAGTGAGAACATCCATAACTAAAGCAAAAATATATGGGCTTAAGGTTGATCCTTGATATAACCCAACCGAAATAGGTAAATACTTGGTCAAACCACCTTGTGTTTGAACACAAGTAATAGCTCCAACATACATATCTTTAATTTATTTGAATATAAGCATTATTAACTCCTTTATTTTCAAGAACTCTCCATAGCACTTCTCTTGGAACTTTATCATATGTTTTTTTCTAAATCAATAAATATCATATGTAGATCCTCCTTATTTTCTCTATATTTCTCCATCAAACCTAGCAAGCAGAATTAAAATTCATATGAGAAAGAATGAATGTAAACACATAATAAAATATTAATATATGTTCAAGAATGTGACATAATTAATCTTATACTCAAATATTCATTTGTTCATAAACTTGGCCAACAATAAAAATAAAATAACATATATTGGTTTACAAATTATTTATACTTTATTTTAAATATATCAAAAAATAAGCTTTTTTGTTTTTTTAATGTTTTCAAAAACATATCATAAGATTTGAGATTCATCAACATCTTTGCTTTTGATATTGACTCCCTTCATATTTCTCATCTTCCTTGCTCTGTCACCATCGGATTCAACGTCAATTTTGTTCTCTCCAATCTCAAGCTCCATCCATATTGTACTATAGAGAAATGTTTCAGCATCGACACCATCACGCCAACAGATTATACAAAAAATATATTATTTATGATCTAAGGTTTTTAACCTCTTCAACACTTGACTTGCTAAAAAAAAAAAGAAATTAAATTGCTTCAAAACAAACAAAAAGAAAGAAAATGTACGAAAAAATGTTAATTATGACCAATATATAAGTGAAGCAACTAGCAAATTAAGTTCTTAACACCAGCTTAAATGAAAAACCAGGAGAATATACTAAACGTAATAAAACCACTAGAATTGAATGTTAAACACACTTGTCCTCATCCTCGAATACTAGTTGATGATCATCACGTAAATGAAAACAATCAGAATTATCTCATGTTGATCTGACTGACATTTTCATGCTAATTACTTGTAGAACTCCCTACTGAATAGTTTCATGTGGTTGTTCATGTTGCTTACTTCTCTGGTAATTATCTAACTTAGAATAAGGTAGCTTTGATGGATCAAAATTTTCTTTGATTGAGATTACTTAGTTACGTTTGAGTTTTAGTACTATACAAGTTATTCATGTGCAAAGATGAGGGTTTTATGTTGCTAGCTTTTACAGATCATATTATCTCATGTTCTTTATAATGTTGTCACTAATTTTTTGGAGGAAAGAATATTGATGGTTTTTCAAAGCTCTTTCCTTATGTACGATTTGTTTTTGGAGAACATAATTATATTTTGTGATTAACTATTGTGGGCTCCGAAAATTCGGCCCCGGCCTCCGCTCGCTTTTCTTATTCGGCGAGGGAGTTTTAACGAACTAAGTTCCGAGGTAAATTTTGGAAGACAGATGGGTTTGTAGATAAGACACTACCCAGAGATTTCGCCCTCATTTTGTGAGGACTTTATGATCTGAGTTCTGGTTTCCTATAGGCGCAAGCCCCTATAGTTAATTACCCCTCCCGATCACGAGAGAGAACTTTCGATTAAGGCTAGTCGTCAATCAGATACGTAGAGTATACGTGTTATCTGGCATATAGTAGCAACAATGGATTTTGATATTGGTAGAAATTGGATTTGGAAATTGGGTTTGGATTTTGGGAAATTGTGTTTGAATCTGGGTATTTGGAAAGTTTGGAAGTTTTGGATATTGAAAATTTTGATATTTAAAATAGAAACTTCACCATCTTGCACTTAAAGCGGATGGTGGGGGAATGGATGATAGACCCGATCAAAATCCCATGGTTCCGTCGTCCCGGGCCATCGTGGTCCCTGGTCTACTTAGTCAGAGGAGGTAGTCGACCCAACCTGACAGAAGGATCCTTGTCGGCAGCCATGGGTTGCTTCGTCCAAGGGAACCTTGTAGACCGAGGTTGGATGTTTGCCTAAGGGGACAAATTTGAATCCACCTTAGCTAACAGAGGGCTTTGTGCCCTATCAATCATACCCTATTGATTCATATCTCAAGGATTTAACGTCATTAAGGAGCGTATTGGCTCTGGCCATAACCGTTATCTGTGGTGCCATTTGGCGGCAAAACCACTCGGTTCAGAGGGCCCCGTGTCATAACCGTTTACCTGCAGTGCCATTTGGCGGCGAAACTGCCGGTTAGAGGACACGTACCACGTCCTTACTGGCAAGAGATTGTTTGAGAATGGATCCTAGTGATATTTTTGACTAGGCATTTGACTCTTTGTGAGCTAGAGTTGATTTGAATTTGTCCACCCCGACAGACTGTTGCGGAGGGTGGATGAATTTTGCTTTAAGCGAGTTAATGGATTTATTTCATTTTAAATATTTTGGGTTTTTTTGGAATTTTGTGGAGTTATGGATTGTGAATGGACTTTTGGAAGATATTTGAAAATATTTGGGGAACCCCTCCGGTTGAGATCTGCATTCAACACGGCCATCATCGGGGTGTTTGGAGGTCGTTTCTCTTTATGGATCGAACCTTGTCAACTCTGTCGGGTTGTCGACAGAGGATTAGATTTCGTAGGCTTTATGCCCTCATCAGTGAATTCTCTTTGTTATAGGCCTTAAATGCCTAATACGAATATATTAAGACAAATATACCGGTCGTAGCAACCGTATATTTGTTTGAGAGTTCGAACCTTGTCGACTCCTATTGACCCATATAGGAGGATCGGGCTCGAACTAGAATTCACTTGTCAACCCGCGCAGCATCCCTAGACGTCACGTGTGTACCAATAACACGCTCGCCGGGGCCCATGCGGGTGTTTGGGGGCATTTTATAATTGAACATTGTCCACTCCTTTTATCTTCTTAGGAGGATCGGGTTCAAATTTGATAACCCGCGCAGCATCCCTAGACGTCACGTGTATTTCTATAGCACGCTCGCCGGGGCCCATGCGGGTTTCATGATTGCTTTTACCCTCTTTTAGTGTACCTACGTGTATACAAACTACGGTGCACGTGCAGGGTATTCTTGGAATAGACGCCTTCTGTCTGCTCGTACGAATGTTACAGATCCGGTGGCGTGGCATAGCAGCTTCTGGATAGAATTGTTCGCTGCTTCGTACAGATAGACTGTCGTGCACTACTTGTTGATTTTGTTGGCGGGTCATAGTGCACTAACTAGTCTCATGCCTTACTCGTAGGTTCTTGCATTTGTTGTGATCAATTGGTATTTTATATGCAGATATCATTGTGTGGGTATCAATTTAATTGAAGAGCTTGGGTTACTTTAATTTCATCATCCCTTACTCTGATAGTGATTCTCATTTGGATGAACAGGCTTGTTCATTAGTGATTATACTATCATTTGAGGCTCTGATTCTCAACTTGTGTACTCTATTGAACATACACCCTCCATCTGATCTTGATTGAATAATTATAATTATCAATTAGCACTTGGATATCACAAATCCCTCTTGCTATTTGATTGCATTATTATTTGATTCTTGATAGCATGTGAACTGTAGGGTTATATCACATTCACTGTGCATCGTCCCTAGTGTACTCACTTGTATATATACTAGCACTGGTTATTGGATGGATTGTGCTCCTCACATATCCCCAATACTGGCATTACTTATTAAGACCATATATGCTTATTTGTAAGCAAAATATGAGGTGGGTGCTTCAAGCCAAATGTCATCATTCTAGAGTTTGATGTCGTGACTCATAATCATGTAACTTTCTTCAATTTCATTAGAGTTTGTGAGCAAGTTGTATTGGCAACATCGTTGCCTATTGCAAATTATTGTTTTCTTGCATTTTGATTGGTATAAGAACCTTTCAATATTTACTTGGAAACTCTATTAGCACTTTGATTGTGATGCCACCACATTTGTCGTACACCTTCTACTAGTATGTTAAATGTCTTCGTAGAGAAATCCTCTCTCCCTCTCTTACTCTCTGTTTCGGTCAAGTACAGGCCGAAGAAGCACGCTAGGGGGAGAAAGGCGTCGGCCAGAGGTGATCGGGAGGAGTTCGGCCGGGTGGGTGGATCTCTCTCTCTCTCTCTCTCTCTCTCTCTCTGTTGACGGCTTGCAAATAGGGCAGGGACGGGAGTAGCAAGAGCTCGGTATGAAGAGGATTTCGGGCTTATGAAACCTCGGTCGTGGCTCTGGAGGTCGGAATGAGGTCGCCTGAGAGGAGTTCGGCTGGAGTTGATGTGGGGTTTGTTGTGTAGAATCGAACAGAGGAGAGGGTGGTCGGGATTTGGTTGGAGCAGTGAAGGGGGACGGGAGAGAGTCGTGTGTGGGATCGAACGGGATCCCGTCTCCTTCTTATAGCCGCGAACGGGAGGCGATCGAGGGAGAGATACGGGATTTGGGCAGGATTTCTGGGAGACGACTGCAAGCAGCGCCGAAGGAGCAGTGCCTCGGCGGGATTTCGGGCAGCATATCGGGCAGATTTCGTGGATCCCTTGGATAAGGTATGCTCTATTATACATTTTTTTGTTTTCTTTTGGGTTTGATCCGGAGGTCAACAACTATACCATCCTGATTGAATTTTGAGGCTATTGTTTCTTGGTTTTTCTGAAGACATTTTAAGCAGGTTACACAGTTCTTAGATAGCATCCTTGTGTCTTTGATCACAAAAGTTTTTTTCTTTTCCCGAATTAATTGACTGAAAATGATGGTTGTTGTTGTTTTATCATAAAATAAAGCTTGTGAATCATGCACTGTAATTTATTTAACTATTTTTCTTCCAGTTTATTTCTTTTATAGATATCCGATGAAGATCCAAATCCTTAATATCTGACCCAGTTGATTCTCAAAATTTCTGAATATTCAATAAAAAATCGGCAAGATATCTGCTCTTGGGAATCATCTTGCATGCGTTTAAGAATTTTGATCTCTTCTTTCTCTCACTTAACTCTCAGTGATTAGAACTTTTGTAAATGCAGAATATGAAAAAAAATCCAAATATTGAGATGCAAATTTTTTCACACATACGTTAGAGCCAATAATGTTTTGATGCCTGCACTTACAAATACTTCCAAAAGAGATAAATTTTGTGAAGGCAGGGGAATATTAAGGTGCCAAGCTTTGCTAAGGAGCTGGCCTTTTCACTGTAGCTATATGTGATGGCTGTTCCATTGACCTCTCGGTTGGAATTTTTAGCTTTCTCATGAAGCTGCTTCTTTATGAATCTAATTTTGGCATTTAGAATTTATGTTTGGTTAATCAAATTTTTATGAAATATAAGCATGGTCGAATTAACATTTTATGATCAAATTTTAGTTAAGATGATTAAATAATAGCAGTTCGTCCTTGTTGGAAACGCATTTTCTAAACATTAAGGAATGCACACTATTTACTGTTGCTACTTCATTTTCTAATTCTTATAAAACGAACAAATATATATAAATAAAGTTAGGGGTGTAAGTGAGCGAAAACAGCTCATTAACCAGCTCGGACTGACAATTAAAACTTAGCACTACTGTATTATTTTAAATTTTTATTCATGTGCACCATGTGCACGTACATTTATACTAGTTATACTTAACTTTGCATCATGTATTCCAACCAAATAAAAAAATTTATAAAACCATTGCAATTGGGATACTTTACACTCTTAAGTAATCCATCAAATGTGTCCCTAATAAAGATCTTTCATTCTCGTATATTTGTGTAGGTGGAGCTCTAAACACAATAGAAATTTAATTTTGTATGCCTAATAATGTCTATTTTAACAAATTATATATATATATTCAAATAGTTAAATATGATTTCAAAACATTAAAAAAAAAGTATGCTCAAATAAATAAGTACTCTCTTGTAGTCATTGACTTTTCGATAGAGTCAAAATTGATATGAATTTGAAGTTTGGGGAGGGTGGTGAGATCAAATGTATAGTGTTTCTCAGTTGATGATAGTGATTAGTGGGTATGAAGAATGATGGCAATGTGCACTGATGAGGCAACAATCGATGTTGAAGTTTTAACAAAATTGCACTTTAGGATATTCAGATTTGTGGTGAACTAGCCTGACAACAAGGGGCTTCACCAATATATCTAACACCAAAAACATGGCTACATTTCTCTCTCTCTCTCTCTCTAGGGTACGATCAGAATTTGTGTCGATTAGAAAGAAACATTATGCTTGATACATCATCGAAAAACTATCTTGATCAGGCAAGAATATTGAGGTAAAATCAAGTTGGAAGCTTCAAAAAATAAAATTGAGAACATCCGAACTCTGATTTTTTTTTTTATGATTTTAGTTCCATTCTGATATGAAAATGACATGCTTTAGTTAAAAAAAAAAGGGACTAATTTAGATCTTCCTCTTTTCAGAAAATCAAGTAGAGCTTAGATTTTTTTTTTTTGCAAATGCAAGGTATATTTGCAACTACTATTTCCTATTCAACCAACTTCCAACATCCTAGCCAATGCAATATGCAGATGTGCTGCAATTAATGTTTCATTTGGGACGGTTTTTTTACTACTTCTTAAAGTAGCTTTTGAGTAAAAAAAATTAACTTTTGTACTTAAAAAATTATTTTAAGAAGCAGTAAGAAAGTCGTCCTAAACGAAGCCTTAATATTCTAAAAAAACTAGCTTTTACAAACAGAAAATGGTGAGATTACCATCTATATTTAGGCTTTTTTTATGCTGAGAATCTCAGCCAAAAGAAATGAGAAAGCAAAGAAAATGTCAAACTATAAGAGTGAAATGATTATTATTTGAATTACTAAATGATCAACTACACTTGAAAAAAAATTCCTCTCCTTATTTTTCTCTTGTGGCTTTCTCCAGACAGTGCTCTCTCTATCAAACACATGACAACTTTTTCTCCATGTGATATCAGAATAAGCAAATCCTACGATTGAACTTTTAATCTATTGCATGCCTAAATATACCCCATCCTTGCAACACCTATCAACTAATTAAAATTATCAGAACTCCATTTTACAAAATTCATTGTCCAAAATTTATTCAACTGCAATTATTGAGAAGAGCTTCAATTTCAAGGGTCAAACCATGTTCAATATTCTCCATGCAACACATTATAAAATAGACATAATGTAAGATATTTGGTTCTCCAATTTGTTATGTAGCTCTTTGTCCTTGTAATCATGTAAAGGTTCTTTAAGAGAAGCCTTATGGAAGAGACTAAGCGTGGTGAACTTGCCTAGACTTAAGGTTTTGAAGGAAAAGTTTGTAATATTTTCTCCACCGAGTTTTTAGTGAAGGAATGTTTTGGATTTGTGAATGAATCCTAACAGAAATTGTGGATAGACATACCTGCATGCTCATTTGGGTAGAATCATGTAAAAATTATTATGTTGTTGTCTTTAACGCATCAAATCTATTCCACTATTTGTTCAAGTCTACTTTAAAAATCCTCAATCTCCATTCATTCTAGTGAAGTGTTTAAGGAAATTGTCTATGTTACACAATTGTCACTCATGTTATCTTGTATCTTGGAAGAAAAACTAACAAGAAATTTGATGTTAGAGCTATACCAAATAATCATAAAATTGTAAAACAGGAAGGGGAGCGAATCTTACTGGAAACACGGTCGAAGACATCTGCAGCAGACTCGCCCTCAGGAAAACGGAAGAAGAACCTTCCAAAACGCTGCCTTGTTTCCTTAACAACCTTCATCCTATCCTCCACCTGAAAGTTTTCAAAGTCCTGCTCTTGTATCCTGCACTCCTCCCTTGCTCCGATGATCCTTTTCTTTGGGAAGGCTCTTCCAATCTCCATTAGTGTTGCCCTCGTCCGCACGTAAGGAGAAACGTAGAAATGCACCTTCCAGTTGGTGGCCATGCCACCATCAGAGACCACGCCGAAGATTCCCTCGCCGGCGGCCCGTGCCTGCTCGATGCCAAGCGGAGTCAGTGGTATCTTGTAGTCCGGCGTGGTGGTGCAGGCTGACATGTCGAGGTTACCCTGGCTCTCCCCATGCCGCACTAGAATTATCCTCTTTGGTAGCCTTCTGACAGGCCGGCAACAGCTACAGCTGCTCATTTTTTGCCTCGCTGCAGAATCCCTTTCTAATCAAAGAGCCCCAAAATTAGTTCGGTTATCATTCTGTTGTGGACCACTTGCCTTCTTTATAATGAGCTAGATCCTGAGAGGCACTAAGCGTAAATAGGTCTAAGAGAGTTGTTGAACAGTGAAGGTCAAGGAATTTCTTTGCTCATTCAGGATTCACTCCTTCTGATGAACGAATGAAGAGTTCTAAACAAGGAAACCAGCGCTTGTCTTGATTGACCATTAATAGCTGCATCCACATTCTAAAATGATGGTGATGTTCTGCGCCCGCAAAACCTGAAAACAACCAGAAGTCAGCGGGCCTCAGATTGAAATTTTGAGGGCCTGTAGAATCTTCTTTTTAATATAAATTTATTTAATGTATTAACTATTTTTTTATTTTTCAAAAACAAGCTAAATAATTTTTAAACCATTCAAAATAATTTGTAGGTACTTTTGCTTTGGATCGTGACTCCCTTCATCTTTCTCATCTTTGCTTTGGATCATCACTCCCTTCGTCTTTCTCATCTTCCTTGCTCTGTCACCATCGGATTCAACATTAATTTTGTTCCTCTCCAATCTCATGCTCCATCCATATTGTACTACAGAGAAATGTTACGGCATCGACACCATCACGCCAACAGATATACAAAAAATATATTATTTATGATCTAAGGTTTTTACTCAGTTCTCGATTTATATGAACCCAAATTAGGATCTTCAATGAAAGGATTCATGACCAAGTATTAGAGCATAAAGACAAATAAGACCTTATCTTGCCACCTGTACGCGTGTCATAATGCTACTTGTACACATCCTTCTATCAGTTATCATAATGTCTATATATAGCTTGCATTCTTAGGTGTTTGGACATAATAGAATTCCCTCTCTGTTCCTTGTTCTTTCCTCCTGTCATCTCATTCTTGTTTCAGTAGTCTGTATTGAGCCATGTCCAAGATCATCATCTTCTACATGGTACCAGAGCAAGATCTAAGAAGCGATTCCGAATGACCAACTCGTCTTCTTCCCAACTCGGCGAGAACCTAGGTTCAGCCGCTCAGGAAGACACTGCCATTCCATCATCGTTGAAGCTCGTTGTCTCAAACCTCAAAAACATCGTTCATACCCAACTCTCCACAAAAAATTATTCTCATTGGAGCTCCCAGATCACCAAATTACTCCGGGCAAACAGATTCGAGAAATTTCTTGATCCATTGCTTCTTGTTCCCTCTTGTCTGCTACAACAAACCGATGGTTCTACCACACCCAATCAACTCTACACCCAATGGCTTCTTACCGATCAGAATTTGGTGGCAGCTCTGTGCTCAACCATCTCTCCGTCTGTCCTTCCCTATATCGTCAATCTTGTTTCCACCTCCGCCATCTGGATCACGCTCAAGCTACGGTTTCAATCAACAAATCGTTCCATGGTCATTCAACTCAAGAATGAACTTCACAATGTCTGCATGAAGAACTCCACCATAACTCAATACCTCACTGAAAATAAATCTTTAGTCGACCATTTTGCAGCTGTTGGATCAATAGTCGATACAAAATAAATTATTTTGTACATACTTAACGGACTTCCACCTTCGTATCAAGCCTTCAAGACGACAATTAGAATAATGCTTACACCCATTAGTCTAGATCACCTCTATCCCCTTCTTCTCAGCGAAGATGTCAATATAGCTGCCGACACCGCCCGCACTCCGCCAGCCGGTGACCCCAACATGGCCTTGTACTGTCAACGTGGTCGCGATAGACTAAACGAGGAAGAAACTCACAAAACGGCTCCGACACGACCATATTTCAGTCCAACCTGGCGACCATATGCCAAAATATGTAACAAAAAGGGTCGACATCCATCTTCTGGCATAGGATGAACCCTCAGTATGTTCCCGCATCTGCAAACACATCTAACAAAGCAATGATCGCCATGCCTAATCAATCCTCATCAAACTGGTATCTCGACTCTAGCGCGTCATCTCACCTCACGAATTCCCTCGATAACCTATCTATAGAAAGCACTTACCAAGGCTCTAACTCCATCACCATCGGAGATGGCAGATCAGTGCCCATAGCCAACTCGGGCATAGGTCTGGTACCCACCCCATCTTGTAAGCAGACGCTTGCCCAAATCTTTCATATACCGGATCTTAAATATAATCTTTTATCTATATCTAAACTAATTAAAGATAACAATATCTATGTTACTTTTGATCCTTCTGGTTTTACATTTAAGTATTGTTGGTCTCGTTTTTATTTTGATTTGCCCTCGAGCGCATTTGATTGAGTTGATCGGGTCTCGTTGGGCTCGATTTAATTCGAGTCAGCATTAATTTGAGTTTGGTTTTGTTGATTCGGGTTGAGTCGAGTTGAACCCGAATCAACTCAAATCAAGTCAAATTGGGTTCGGTTTGGATCTGATTTTAACCTCATGGATTTCATTAAATTACTAATAAATGTTCAATTGACTTTAGAAATGATTTGAATTTGATATCATATCAGGAAATTGATCAGACGGTGCTAATTTGCTGGGAATTTGAAACCTGTCATCCCCGCAGTGCTTCAGTCGCGTGAATTACCCATTTTAGGATAAGTGCAGGCTTCTTTAGCAATGGTCCAGCGCGGCAAAACTCGTTTTCGATGTGTAACGACTGGATCGAGAAGTTTTGGCAGCGGGGTTATCTCCTGAGCTCTCGCAACTCTCCAAAAAAAAAAACTCTTTGGCTTTCCCCCCATTCGGACTTGCTCGGCCGATCTCCTCGAGGTCGTAAGCCTGCAGGCCCCTCTCCCTCTTCGTCTCGTTGAGATCGAGCAAGGGCCGAGGCCCTAACCTCCATTGCATTCGCACATTAGGAGCGAACCCCCCTACTCGGTCTATCTCTCTTTCTTTGTGTTCGCATAAGCCAGGAGCGGAAGCCCCTTTCTCCCGGGATTTCCCTAGTTTTGGTCCGTCCAGAGCAAGAACTGAAGTTCATTCTCTCCCTGCTGCTCTCTGTCCGCGAAATCTAGAGGGAGGCCGGCCCTAGCTCTCTCATTCGGACCTCTCTCTCTCTCTCGCAAGGCAAAGACGACCTCTCTCCCTCTCCGTCTCTCCCATTTGTTCGGACCGAACCCGACGACCCGGCTCCGCCTCCCCAGCCGAGCCCGAATTTCTACCGCCTGCTCTTCCTTCGGCCGACCTAGCTTCGACGAACCTTGTCTTAGCCGAACTCCCTGCAAGAATCCTTCCACTTGCAATGTGAGCTTCTTCTTCCCCTCCTTTAGGGCAGGTAACCCCTTCCCCTCTTCCTCTTCTCCTCTTTCTTAGCCTTCTTATTCTTCTCAAACTTCTTTTCCTTCTTATTTCTTCTCTATTCTTCTTCTTCTTCTTATCTTAAATGAGAACCGTGTGGATGGTTTGGTTGGTAACAAGTTATCTCTATGCAAAGTTGGTTTTGACTAAAAGCTTGTGAAACTTTCTTGATGTATACGTCATCACATCCCTAGTTATCTTGTTCCTAACAAATACATTCATTCTTCATGATTAGGTTTTATAAAAGTTTGGAATAATCATGTTATAAAATGAGGTTGACTTTGTCATATTGTGCGGATTTATCTCGTCTAAAAAAAATGAACAATTGGCACTTGAGATTTACACTTGCTGTATGTTCTATGATTTAGAGATCTAGGTGTGAATTGTGGAAGATCATAAAAGTCATGTTATTCTTTACTAAAGTATGCATGCGAGATGTTTGTTGAAATGCCTATTGAGAAATAACACAAGCCTAAACCAAATAAAACATGGAGTTGCTGTATTTGGATATTTTCTTTTGTTTTGTTTATGTTCCTAAATCATTCATGAATTTGGAGAAAGTAGAGAGCCTGTTCATTCACATAAGTGGAAGCTATATACAAAGCATTTATATAATTTAATTCACATGGATTTTTATGGTGATTTCTCTCGATTTACTTGGCTATTTCCCATGACACACAAATCGAAAATTACTAATATTTTTATTAACTTCAAAACTCACATCGAAAAATACACCTCTCAAAATATTAAATGCCTTCGTATAGATGGAGGCATGGAATACACAAATCATTAGCATACCAAATTTCTTAAGGATCATGGCATCTCTTATCAAATATCATGTCCTTACACCTCAGAGCAGAATGACATTTCAGAACAAAAACATAGGCATGTTATTAAAACAATTAGAACGCTCCTTCTCACTGCTTTGATGCCTACCAAATATTGGTCGGATGTTGTCCTTACATCTGTCTATCTCATAAATAGAATGCCATATGTAACTACTAACAACCTCTCTCCTTTTGAAAATTTTTACAAGCAAAAACTAGACAACAGGCACCTTATAACTTTTGAATGTGAGTGCTTTCCACTCGCTCCTTCTCATCTTTGCCATAAACTTCAACCCAAAGCTCAATCATGTGTCTTTCTTGGATATTCAGATATGTGCAAAGGTTACAAATGTCTTAATATGGCCAATAATAAAATTTTTATGTCAAGGCGTACTCAATTTAATGAACTTTCCTTTCCGTTTACAAAACAAACTGCACATGAGGGCATGTCTCATAACAATATCTCTCTGCTTGTTCTAACTCTCGCTTCCACCACAACTAAATCCCCATTCCATCCTCCTCAGCAACAATCTCATTCTTTGTTTGTATGTCGTCCCTCTTATAACTGAGTCTCAATCTCCCTCTACAACACATCAACCGAATCCTATCACAAAAAGCAGATCCACTATCTCGCCTCATCCCACATCTAATCACTCCCATCATCCTATGGTGACTCGACGTCAAATAGGTTACCTCAAACCTCAAATAAAAATGAACTTGCTTCATAAACAATCATCTTCTGAACTCGATACAAATCCCACAATGTATGTGGCTGCTGTCAAACATTTTGAGCGGAGAAAAGAAATGGCAACTGAATTCTTTGCTCTACAAGAGCAAGGAATGTGGACTCTAGTTCAGCCCCCACCTACAGCGTCTATTTGGGATATAAATGGACATATCGCACCAAACATCATGCGGATGGTTCTATTGTCTGATACAAAGCAAGGTTGGTTGCTCAGGGAAATCACCAAGAATACGGCATCGACTTCACTGAGACATTTAGCCCGGTTGCTAAACTACCTACAATTCAATTCCTACTAACAATAACTTTGCATAACCACTGGCCAATTCAACAGCTTGATGTGACCAATGCGTTCCTTCATGGCAATCTTTCAGAAACCATCTACATGGCTCAACCAAAAGCAACTTAATTCTTCAATCCTTCTCGGACACGGATTGGGCCAGCGATCCCATCTCCATAAAATCTATATCAGGATATTGCTCATTTCTCGGCACAACACTTATCTCCTGAACAGTTAAAAAGGAACATACAGTCGCTCGATCCTCTACTGAATCAGAATATAGGACTCTTGCCCCCCTCACAGCTGATATCATTTGGCTTAGGAGGATTCTTACTGATTTTGGCATAAAGTTAGATCAACCCACAGACCTATATTGTGATAACATGTCAGCAATCACCTTGACCAACAATCCTATCTTTCATGTCAAAACGAAGCACATTGAAATTAATCAAAGGTTTGTACGAGATCACATTCAAAGCAACAATGTTCACCTTCTTCCAATCAACATCGTTGATTAAGTTGCTGACATCTTTACAAAGCCTTTATCGACATTGCGTTTTCAACAGCTCAGATTCAAACTAACAGTAACTCAAGACCCATCAATTTGTCGGGGAATGTTAGAGCATAAAGACAAACAAGACGTTATCTTGCCTCCTGTACACTTGTCATAATGCTACTTGTACACATCCTTGTATCAGTTATCATAATGTCTATATATTGCTTGTATTCTTAGGTGTTTGGACATAATATAATTCCCTCTATGTTTCTTGTTCTTACCTCCTGACATCTCATTCTTGTTTCAGTAGTTTGTATTGAGCCGTGTCCAAGATCATCATCTTCTAAACCCAGCAAGTCATGAGTTCAAACTATATACTTTGAGACAAATCACTCATCATAAAAAATAATAATAATAATAAAAAACTATTCTACACTTGACTTGCTAAAAAAAAAGAAATTAAATTGCTTCAAAACAAACAAAAACAAAGAAAATGTACGAAAAAATGTTAATTATGACAAATATATAAGTGAAGCAACTAGCAAATTAAGTTCTTAGCACCAGCTTAAATGAAAAACAAGGAGAATATATTAAATGTAATAAAACCACCAGAACTGAATGTTAAACGCACTTGTCCTCATCCTAGAATACTAGTTGATGATCATCACGTAAATGAAAACAATCAAAAATGTCATTTACATTAGTTAAAGCTGCCTATCCGGAAAACTCCAGTGATATAAAATCTGGTTAAAATAAGAAAATGTCACAGGCTCCCTTTACTGATTAAGATTTGTGTTATGCTATAAATTGTTAGTTACCTTCATAAAGCAATGAAAAAGGATTTGACTCTTAACATGACACAATGGAGAAAAAAGATTCATGTAGCCGACCCCACGTAGTGGGATAAAGACTTGATATTGTTGTTGTTGTTGTAGTAGTATAGAAGCTCTGATATATTCTCAAAATGATAAATAAACAATTCTTCCAAATTTAATTATAGGACGTTATACATGAGCTGCGACATTAAGTTGAGGAGTGTATAGGATGAAACTTACATTAATGTAATTACAACAATTGAATGCGGGATGTCCGAATTTGTTGCATATTTGGCAAGTGAGCTGACTGGAACTTTGCTTGCCGCCACTATTTTGTTGAGGTGACTGAGCGCTGTGGCAGATGAAGTATGCAGAACCCCATCCCTGCAATTGAATCCACAATATGCTGCTATTAGTATGGAAAAATCGGTGAGTGTTCTCTCCTTAATGAACTGCATTGGCTAAGAAGCAGTAAATGGTGAAAGTAGAAGAATGGAAGAATCGAATTTCATATTTGATAAACTTATTTATGCACAGTAATTTGAATATCTAGGGAAAATTTAGGCTACAAGTTTGTTATTGGGAGAATATTCCTGTGTGTAGGAATGGTCGTGATTCCTTGAGATGTTACTGTTGGACAGTTCTGATTGGAGGGCAGAGATAGTTGTTGCATAGATGATAATGATGGTTGGCAGAGTTAGTTAAGGTAATCGTTAAAATTAAGTCGGTGGATGGTTAAAGGAAAATTATTAGAACTTGGAGAACATTTGATTTCCAACATGAGAGGTAGAATGGAATCAGTGCATATGCCTTTTGAAGTTCTATTGAGCCAAAATGGAATAAATAAAAATCGCATGGGTGGAAGACATACTGAATAGCCCAAATCCTGAATTAAAAAATTGATGATGTTTCTTAATCAAAGACAGCTATTAGATACTGAAAATGCCAATCCAATTGAGAGATTGGCAAAAACAACTTCATGCCAAATAGAAAAGATTGCTGTAATATAAAAAAATCTTTGAGAATTCTTGAAAAGGAGGCAGAGTAGAGTTCTTCAGATTCAGATAGAATAAAATTAGAACAGACTAATAGTGTAGCTAGGTAAGTCATAAAAAGCTACTCTTATAAAACATTTCAAGTTTCTATGGTTTTCAAGAAGAACATAGATGCTGCAACTTCGTGATTCAAATTTTCTGCCTAGCACTTTCTCAACCTAGAACCCTTTTTATGCTACCTACCATTAATATTCTAGTCGCCTAGCATAACTGCTACATATCACCAAAACCATTCGATTGCTTCAAAGGCTTGATTCTAAATGATTTTTATGTTATGTATTTTTTTCGCCTTTTTTTTTAAACATATGAAGGTTAGATTGAAGTGAAACAAAACAGATTTACATTGAGTTGCACTTTTAAGCTTACTTTGGAGTAAAATAAATTTGTGTTACTAATGCTACGTTATATACTCTAAAATAATTTTTTGATGCATAAAATGTTTCTCAAATAACGGGGATCCGTATGATGAGGCTAAAGGAAACAGACATTTAGGACTAATGAAGCCTCCATATAATTGTCGTTGCTATAAAACATACCATCTTTCCACTATACCTGAGGCCATCACTTTTACTCTACAAATTCTACTCCCCATTAGTCATTCCACATTACTAAAAATAATGAAATAAGAAGGTTACTCAAATAGGCAAATCTAACATTTTACTTCAGTTACAGATGGAAATAATTGAATGCCCTTGGGCTTGGGTTCATTTTTACATTATTTTACTGATTATGTGTTCAGCACTGCAATTCCTAACAACCATATAAAAACGCGGGAATGCATATTAAAAAGTACATAATAAATCTTCCTTAAGAATCTCGTTTTCATCCTCTGTCACTTCCCCCTCATCGCAAATTGTGATACCAATCAATTATGAGTTCTTTGGATTTCAATTAATAATGTAGATATTTTCCTGATCTTAACATTCTATTGTCATCAATTAGACAAACCCTCCTATGACTTATGTCCCGTTATCGCAATCCTTAAGACCATCCTTCGCTCCTGAAATTATTACGTGCGGTCACTGGACGCCATCCAGAGGTGAATCAGGATGTGCCACGTCACTATTTATTATGTAATGTAGAAACAGAACACACGATGAAGACAAGCGAGAAGAAACATAATAGAAATCGAAAACTTTATTTTTTGCTTTTCTAAATATTAAAGGCTGCTTCCTTATATAGGGAAAATATAAACCTTGAGTAAGTAAATTACAAATAAGCCATAGCACATTCTGGAATGTTAAAGCCGACCGTAGCTCTACTTGCTTATCTATTCTAATACGCCCTATCAAATTGATGGGTCCGGAGTGACCGTCAATTTGCTCCGAAGAAAAGTGAAGCGAGGAGTAGATAGGGACTTCGTAAAGATGTCGGCTACTTGATCGATCGTACTGATAGGGTGAAGACGTATGTTGGTTTGTTGGATTTGATCCCTTAAAAATTTTTGATCGATCTCAATATGTTTCGTACGAGAATGAAACATAGGATTGTTAGCAAGAGTGATTGCGGACATGTTGTCGCAGTGAAGGTCAGTTGGATAGTTTTGCGGAATGCCGAAGTCAGATAGTAAGCGCCGTAGCCAAATGATGTCCGAGGTCAGAGCGGCGAGTGCCTTGTATTCGAATTTGGTGGACGATCTGGAGACTGTACGTTGCTTCTTTAACGTCCAAGATACAAGAGTATCATCCAAGAACGAACAATACCCTTACTTGGATTTCCTCGTGATCGGATCTTCGGCCTAGTCAGCATCTGAAAAGGATTTTAGGACTAAATTAGTTTTGGTTATCGGTAAGCCATAGTGTAACGTACCGCTGATGTATCGAAGCAATCATTTTAGTAGATAAAAATGCGGTGGAAGAGGGTCGTGCATATGTTGAGACAAAAGATTAACGCTGTAGGAGGTGTCAGGACGAGTTAACGTGAGATATTGAAGAGAGCCGATGATACTTCTGTATAGAGCAGGTTCCTGAAGTTTGTCGGTTTTGAAATTGTAGGCATCTTAGTACAAGTTGGATTCGCCAAAGAATTGCAGTGCATTATGTCCGCTTGAAGAAGAATATTATGCGCATATTTAGTCTGCGATAGAAAATAAGAATTGTCAGATTTTTTAATTTTTATGCCGAGAAATTCATGAACATCCCCAAGATGTATCATAAAAAATTCGATATTCAGTTTAGAAATAATAAGCAGGATTTGTTTAGAATTTGTTCCCGTGATGAGGATATCGTCAACATAAATAAGCAGAAAGATTTGAGCTTGATCTTTGCGGTAGATGAGAAGAGAAGGGTCCGCCTGACTGTGAAGAAAACCAAGAGTGACGAGGAACGACGTGAAAGTGTTGTACCATTGACGTGGTGCTTGTTTTAACCCATAGATTGCCTTGTTCAACTGGCAGACTTGATCCGGACGAGAACGGTCTTCAAATCCTTTGGGCTGGGTCATATAGACCGTTTCAGACAACGACCCGTGAAGGAAGGTGTTTGCCACATCCAGCTGGTGAACGGGCCAGTTTTTGTGCAGAGCTATTGTTAGCTGGATGCGGATGGTTGGTAGCTTAACGACCGGGCTAAATGTTTCAGTATAATCGATGTCGAACTCTTGATTGTTGCCTTGGGCCACCAACCGTGCTTTGTATTTAGCTATAGACCTGTCGATGTGTATTTTGTACGATACGTCCATTTAGAGCCAAGGATAGAGGCATTTTCCGGTGGATAACCAAATGCCAAGTGCCCTGCTTTTGAAGAGCGAATATCTCTTCAGCCATTGCACACCTTTGGACGCCTCAGTGTAAGTAGTAGGATCCGTTGGTTGATTGCTTGATGTCTGAAGATGAATAAGGTTCAACCTATTTGGTGGCTTGAGGGATCCCGTTTTACTACGTGTGGTCATATGATGTTTGGTAGATGGACCTATTTCAGGTTGTTGATCAACCGTAGGCTGAACTGGTGGCTGTGTGTTGGTATTAGAATGTTGATCTGTGGGTTGCAGAACCGGCAAGGAGTCCTGAGAAGCGCTGAATGACGTGGTTGTAGCAGCTGCATTTAAAAAACTAGTAGAAGCAGGTGTTAGCAGAAGCAGGCTTATTTCAGCAGTTTTAGTGGTATTTTTGGAAGGAAGATTGGAAAAAGGAAAATTGTTCTCGTGAAATATGACATGACGAGAGACTATGATTTTGTTTGTATTAAGGTTTAGACACCGGTAACCTTTGTAGACATCTGAATAGCCTAAGAAAATACACGGTTGAGCTGTGGGCATGAGTTTGTTCCTGGTCGGTGAAGGAGATAGTGGATAACACTTGCATCCGAAAACTTTGAGTTCCTCATAAACTGGTTTCCTGTTATACATAAGCTCAATGGGAGAACAATTTTCAGTCGTGGATGAAGGTAACCCGTTGATTAGGTGGACGACAGTAGTGACAACTTCAGGCCAGTAGGAATTTGGCATTGAAGCTGTTAGAAGCAGCGTCCGAGTTGTTTCGATAATGTGCCGATGCTTTCGCTCGGCTAGTTTGTTCTGTTCCGGAGTATAGGGGCACGAGAGCTGGTGAGTGATGCCATACATGACGAGGTAATTTTGAAAGGCAGAGTTAACAAATTTTGATCCGTCGTCAGTGCGCAAGATTTTGATACGGTGCGAGGTGAGATTTTCTATCTGATTTTTAAAATTAACAAAAGTAGAAAAAACATCAAATTTAACACGTAAAGGAAATATCCAAGTATAGCGGTGTAGTCGTCGACGAAGATGACATAGAATTTAATTCCTTGAGCGGAAGCTGTTGAGGAGGGACCCCAGGCATCGCTGTGTATAAGAGCAAGAGGTTGATTTGCCGGTTTTGAGAACTATAAAAAACTATTTTATGACATTTTGAGGCAGTACAAGATTCACACGGTGTAGAATGTTTATTCATTTTAAGAGTAGGATTATAGTGAGAAATGAAATAAAAAACACATTTATGCGGATGTCCTAAGCGTTGGTGCCAGGTCTGAGTAGACGCCATTTGAGCGGATAATGCCTGTTGTTGCCGCGATTGAGACTTCATCGGAATTGCGTAGAGGCCATCGTTAGACGTTCTGCGAAGTTTGATTTCTTGAGTCGCTAGATCCTTCAACATAAATCCATATTGATCAAAAGTAATTGAGATATGATTATCTCTGGTTAATTAAGATATTGAAAGCAAATTTTATTTAAGAGAGGGTGTATGAAAAATTTGCGAGAGCCGCAGCTTACGAGATGGGGTCAGGAGAATACCCGACAAGGATACATTCGCCAATTCATTCAAGATTCACCTGCTCGAGATGAGACTCATTTCACTAGGGGGCAACATTAATAATAAGAAAGGCCACCATTGAATAATATTTAAATGGTTAGATGTCGCTCTAATGTTCCTAATATTTTCTTCCAAGTTAAATTACAATAAAAATTACCAATGAACATAATCTCTTTATCCATAATTTGAGAAATACACAATCTTTATTGTGTCTCAATCACTAGATGATCAATCCTAGAGGGATTTGATTTGACATCTTTCATACAGATTAATATCATTGAGTAGGGCTCTAACATATAACCTCTGATAGGTTATACATCATTGATAGATTCTCTCGACCTCTTCCATATAGGTTAACTGATGTGATGCATGGATGGAGTTACACAAGAGTTAAAAGAGAATTAAATTCTAGCTCAACCAATTAAATAATCATGTATCAAAGTTAATTCAATTACAAGAAATTCATGATGTTCAACTTGCTAGGCATAGAATTTCAACAAGATAACCAAACTATTTAAATAATTGCAAGGAAAACATAAGGCTACGACTAGTAAATAAAAATCCCACAATTAATACGGAGTTGTTCACACCTTGAGACATTTATCTCTCTTTCCTACGGAGGCTAGGTTGAGCGGCGGAAGATTGTCCAGACTAGCATCGAGGTCGCCACTAAGATGGAGGTGCCAAGGAACGTCGCCATGGGGAAGGATCTCGGAGGCGGAGGGGGCACGGTAGATCGACCTTTGATAATCCACGTGTAGACGGAGAAGTGCTCGTCGATGGTATCCACTAGCGTAGGCAAGATCCGGTCCAAGTATTCTTCGACGGTGTCGTCAAAGTCAAAGCCGACGTCGAAGAACTGAGATCAGAGGATGTTGACCCTTCCGTTGTTGTCGTACTCAAACCCGAAGCTCCATTCGGGTTCTTCCATGCATCCTTGATAGGGAGCGGGGGTGGTTGCCGCAAGGAAAACTCTAAAGGGAGGAAGCAGTGGGCGGCGGCTTGGGGAGCCAAGAGGGAGGCCGGCGGTATGGAGGGGAGAGGGAGGAGATGTGATGTTAGAAAACTGAAATTAGTTTCAGTTTTAGGGAATTGGGAGGGAAAAACTTAGGATTCACTTTTGAAATCCCTAAATTAAGGGAAGATTAATTGCTCAATCAATGAGAGAGTCAATGGAGGGGGAGGGCGGCGGTTTCACTAGGGTTAGGATTTGAAAATAGAAGAAAAGCTGAGTAGGATTTCAGTTTTAGTGAAATTGGAGGGATTAGGGAGGAAATTAGAATTTGAAATTCAAGTAAGAGAGAGGGATTAATGGAGAATTAATGAGGTCTCCTTGAATGGGGGCCGGCGGCATCTATGAGGGGGAGAGGGGGTGGTAGAGAGGGGAAACTATTCCAAATCAGGATGATGACTAGGAAAATATTGTCCTCATGAACCCAATTTCATTTTATGTGAAATAAGATTCAAAATTCAAAAACTTTCCAAAATTGGAAATTCCTAATTTGGAAGTAATTTGACTTGGAATTCAAATTTGAATATGATTCCGAGAAGATTGGTGGTGGGAGGATGGTGGAAGGGGGGGGGGGGGGGGCAGGGGAAGCAAAGCCGGCGGTAGAGGTGGCCGGCCGGTGGGTTGATGGAGCCGGCGGATGGGGCTCATGGCGGCAGCAGGGAGGAAAGGGACCCGACTTCTCTCCAATTGAAGGTGTGGATGGCGTTGCTCGTGGATGAGGTGTAGATCAAGGAAAACTAATACAAGGAGAACTCACAAAGAGATCTCATGACAAGAACTCACTAAGAGATCCTTGAACTCACAAAGAGATCACACAATAGAAATTTCATTTATCAAATCAATAATCTCATACAAGATTCAAGGGGCCATATAAATAGGCTCCCAATAAAAGTAAATGCAAAAGTCTAAAATGCCCATTGGGGCTACAAGAGCAACTAATACCCTCAGGGGTAAAAAGGGAAAACTAAGAAAATAAATGCATAACATATAAACTGCTAGTACAAATAAAATCAATAATAGAGGCTCTCCATCATGGCTGTCGATCTCCGTGGTCGTCTCTGATAGACGCGCCGAAATCTCCTATCGATGACCTCATCATTCTCCCCGGGTGGGAGAGAACTCGACCCCATCGAGTGCGTACTATGGAAGCTCTTATATAACTCTAGCAGGTCTGGGTCCAGTCTCTGTAACTCCTCTCGATCAATCCACGTGTCCTCTGTCTCCGGAGTTCCTTCCCAATGATCCAAGTATCGTTGGCGCTCTCCATCCTTTGTGGAAATAATCTCGTCATCCAGAATGGTTTCAATCTTTTCCGCTCTAGGTAAATGGGGTAAATTGGGGAGTGGAGGAAGGCTAGGGATCTCACTAGGTGGGGTCACACAAGGCTCATCATAAAGTGGATTGTTGGGGTTAAAGTTAGGACCTTCAAAGGCTACTACATCCTCTATATTAAAAGTGGGATTCATATTAAACCCTTCCGGGAGTTCCAGTACATAAGCATTATTGTTAACCTTCGCAAGTATTTTAAAGGGTCCGGCGCTTCTCGCATGTAATTTCTTTACGGACTCAGGAGGAAAATGCTCCAGGCGGATCCGTACCATCACAAAATCTCCCACCTTGAATTCTTTAAATCTCATTTTCTTATCAGCATGAATTTTATAATCAGTATTGCTTTGTTCAATTTTCTTTTTAATTTCATTGTGTAACTCATGCAGATGAGATGCGAATGCAAATACAGACTCAGATGTTCTAGTCCTAAGACTCATGGGAACTAGGTCAATGGGCTAATTTGGTTGATATCCGTACACAATTTCAGCAGGACTGAGACCAGTGGTTCGGTTTATAGAGTTGTTGTACGCAAATTCTGCTACAGGAAGCTTTGAGTCCCAATCCCTAAGGTTCTCTCCTACTAAAGTCCTCAAAAGATTCCCTAGACTTCTATTGACAACCTCAGTTTGGCCATCGGTTTGGGGGTGAAATGCAGTGGAAATTTGAGCTTTGTCCCCATTTTGTGCCAAAGGGTTTACCAGAAATAGCTTGTGAACTTAACTCTATTGGATACGATGGTCTTTGGAAGGCCATAGAGCCTAACTATTTCGTCAAAGTAAAGCTTAGCGATTCGGGAAACATCAAATGTTTTGGAGCATGGGAGGAAGTGCGCCATTTTGGAAAATCGATCCACGACCACAAAGACAGAATCATGTTTCCTAGTGGTTTTGGGTAGACCCAGGACGAAGTCCATACTTACATCTTGCCACGGCCGACTGAGTA
Source organism: Dendrobium huoshanense (assembly GCA_016618105.1). NCBI lineage: Eukaryota > Viridiplantae > Streptophyta > Magnoliopsida > Asparagales > Orchidaceae > Dendrobium > Dendrobium huoshanense. The sequence goes on along the minus strand of CM028347.1, from coordinate 9,596,696 downwards.
TGGGGAGTGGAGAGTAGAGTCCCATGTTCTGCTTTCGTTGCTTGGCCAGTTGGCAGATATGACATCGCTTCAAGAGCCTACCGACATCGCGTTTGAGGCTGGGCCAGTAGAAACGGTTTTCTAGAGCAGCGATAGTTTTAGCCTGCCCAAAGTGGCCAGCTAAACCTCCATCATGTAATTCCCATACGAGATATTCGCGAAGGGAGGTTTGGGGAACACAGAGTTTCTGGGCTTTGAATAGGTACCCGTTGTCTATTAGGAAGTCATCTATCGTGCGTTCTCCTCCATCGGTCAAGAGGGAGTAGGTGTCCTGAAAATCTGGGCAGTCCTTATACTCGTCCTTAAGGCGTTCAAAACCGATGACTTCAGCTTTCATCTCCTGGGTTATCATCAGCCTCCTACTAAGGGCATCCACAGCTTTATTCTCACTTCCAGCTTTGTGTCTAATTGTGTAAGTGTACTCTTGCAAGAACTCGACCCAACGACCATGGCGGGCATTGAGTTTCTTCTGCGAGTTAATGTACCTCAAGGCTTCATGATCAGAGAATATCACAAATTCTTGTGGCAACAAGTAGTGTCTCCATTATTTAAGGGACTTGATGACCGCATAAAATTCCTTGTCATAAGTAGAGTACCTCTGACGGATGTCGTTTAATTTCTCGCTAAAATACGCTACAGGGTGTCCTTCCTGAGATAAAACTCCTCCAATTCCGATCCCTGACGTGTCGCAGGTTACTTCAAAAACTTTGGAAAAATCCGGGAGACGCATAACAGGGGCTTCCACTATTTTCTTCTTAATGTCCTCGAAGGTCTTAGTGGCAGCTAATGTCCAATGAAATTCGTCTTTCTTTAGGCAGTCAGTTATGGGTGTCACGATAGTACTAAAATTCCTAATAAACCTCCGATAGAATGTGGCCAATCCATGAAAACTCCGAACATCTCTTATGGTCTTAGGCTCAGGCCACTCGTTGATCGCTCTAACCTTCTCGGGGTCGGCTGAGATTCCTCGAGATGAGATTATAAATCTGAGAAAAGTCACGCTATCAGTAAGAAACACACACTTCTGAGGGTTCGCATATAATTGTTCTTTCCTCAAAATCTCACATACTTGTTTCAAGTGTCCCAAATGTTGGTTTACAGACTTACTATATATTAAGATATCATCAAAGTAGACGACTACGAATTTTCCGAGGAAGGGTCGTAGGATTTGGGTCATAATCTACATGAAAGTGCTAGGAGCGTTACTAAGACCAAAAGGCATGACCATCCATTCATATAACCCGTCTTTTGTCTTGAAGGCCGTTTTCCATTCATCCCCCGGGCGGATCCTGATCTGATGATATCCGCTCTTAAGATCCACCTTAGAGAACAGCGTTGCCCCCGTCATCATATCGAGCATGTCGTCTAGTCGGGGAATTGGAAAGCGATATTTAACGGTAATCTTGTTGATAGCGCGGCTATCAACACACATCCTCCAAGAGCCGTCTTTCTTTGGAGTTAGGAGGGCAGGAACGACACATGGGCTAAGGCTTTCTTTAATAAATCCTCATTGTAGAAGTTCATCTACTTGCCTTTTTAGCTCAGCGTGCTCCGTTGGGTTCATCCGGTAGTGAGGGAGGTTTGGCAGGGATGCTCCAGGAACCAAGTCAATGACATGTTGGATGTCTCTGAGGGGTGGAAGTTGGTCAGGTAGCTCCTCGGGGAAGACATCAGCAAAATTCTTTAGAAGGGGTTTTACTTCTTCAGGGATTTGCCCTTCATGATCATCATCCACTTCCCTAGCTACCAGGGCGTATATGGGTGACCCGTGGTGAAGTTCCATGTCCACTTCTTTCGCAGTTAAGAAGTGTAAGCCTTTATTAGGCTTAGGGGGAATAACCTTAGTTTCACTCTTATCGGGTCGGGGCTGTGAGGGAATCAACTTAATCTTCTTCCCGTTGTGCTCGAACACGCAGGTGTTCGTCCTCCCATAAATGTGGACATCGTTGTCAAACAGCCAAGGACGACCAAGAATAATTTGGCCCACATCCATTGTCAACACATCACACCAAATCTTCTCCTGATATCCATTAAACTCGAGCGAGATAAGGCTCCTATCTTTGATTTCATGGAAGTTGAGTTAATCCAGGCGACCTTATACGGATTTGGATGATGTGTGGCCTTAATGTTGAGCTTAGAAATCATCGCTGAAGAGACAACGTTGATGCAGCTTCCGCTACCGACAATAACTTTACAGTTCTTATCCCCGATCTTAGTACATGTATGGAAGATGGCTGTTCTTCTCCAATTATCACTCGGTTTAGGTTGGGACAGTGCACATCTAACGACTTGCAGGGTGACAGGTTCATCCTCCGTAAAAGAATCTTCCTCTTCATCCACATGGTGAACTAAGTCAGTCTTGGGTTCGTCCTCGTCGTCATCAACATCTTCTATTATGGTGACCTTATAGGGACTGGAACATTGCGAGGCAATGTGCCCATACCCATGACACCTATAACATTTGGTTCCAGAATTGGGTTTTGGGGTGTCGCGTTCAGGTGCTTTACCCTTAGGGTCTGGACAATGAGGGGCTGAACTAGCAGTGGGTCGGCTTTGAGGCTGGCTGGTGGAAGAACGATACGGGTTGGGCCGGGATTCAAACTGCTTAGTGTGGGAATGGGTTTTGGACTCCTCTAAGTCAAGTACCAGGCTGCAGGCGGCCTCTAGCGTGTCTATTCCTCTAGCAAACAGTTCGGTGCGAAAATCTTCCCGAAGGCCAGCTCTAAACATAGACAGGATCTGTGTTGGGGTAGCAGATTCCTCGCCGTTGCAACGAATCAGTAAATCGTTGAAGGTGGAGATGTAATCTTTAACTGAGTTGCTCCCCTAGGTTAGCCGATTCCACTTATCCAGAAGCTTAGGGTAGTAGGACGGTGGTAAGTATTTCCTCCTAAGTTCTTGCTTCATGGTTCTCCAATCGTTGATAGGGTGTTCACCGCGAGCTTCGCACATGTTTTCTAAGTTGGTCCAGTAAAGGTTGGCTCGACCAATGAGCTTCATTTCGGCGAACTTGACTTTCCTAGCTTCAGAGATGTTGTACCACTTGAAATAGCTATCCATTGACTTGAGCCAATCTAGGAAAACTTGAGGGTCAAGGGTTCCGTCATAAGTCGGGATCTCGCGGGTGTTCATAATCGGGTCGGTTGTCTTCGCCATAAGGTGAGTGAGGTCTCGATGGCGTATAGATTGCAGGATTCCCGTTACGCTAGATATTATCCAATCGGTCACTCGTGTGGCGCCTAAAGTCAGCTAGATCGGTTTGAGTGTTGCGGATTTGCTGAGTAACGGTGCCCAGTTGTCCCAAAATAAGGTCCAGGGTAGCTTGGAGATGCTGCGGATCCATGGGGAATGTTTAGGGGTTGCTCGGGGAAGAGTTGGGTAGGTGGGCAGCAATTATAAGCTAAGGGAGGAGGTTCCTAAAGCTCCTAACTGCTACATGAAAACAAAGGACATCAAACTAACACAAGGGGTTACGTGTCTAGCAAGTTTAAGGTTGGAAGCTAAGTGCGGACAGCAACCAGGACAACTTTCCGGTCAATTATAATCTCTAACAAGTGCAGATTATGAGTTGACAGCAACAGTACACAACTAGGAAACTTATTCTAAGTGACTCCTAATGTGTGGACAGCACTTAGGACTTAAGTTAGTAACTCCCACGAACTGTAGACACTGCAGGAATTAATGGCAGCAGCCAAAACAAGTGTTTCAACTCCCTAAACAATGAATAGCGGCTGCAGGATTGTGAGGACAGCAGGGATAAATCAAGCCGTAGTTGTTCCAGACACTTAGGAATCTACCAAACAAAAGGCCAACACTAAGATGCTAGCTAGAATGTCCTAGTTCAGCTATATGCTTGCTGGAAATGCCAAAAACAGTAACAAACCAGTGAAAAATAATTTATCTAAGCAATGATATGCATGAAATTCTTGAACTACCGCAAGGAACTAAACCCTAGGATGCTTTCTATGCATGTCAAGCATGGTGACCATGCTCTGATACCAAAATGATGTGATGCATGGATGGAGTTACACAAGAGTTAAAAGAGAATTAAATTCTAGCTCAATCAATTAAATAATAATGTATCAAAGTTAATTCGATTACAAGAAATTCATGATGTTCAACTTGCTAGGCATAAAAATTTCAATAAGATAACCAAACTATTTAAATAATTGCAAGGAAAACATAAGGCTACGACTAGTCAATAAAAATCCCATAATTAATACGGAGTTGTTCACACCTTGAGACATTTATCTCTCTTTCCTACGGAGGCTAAGTGAGCGACGGAAGATTGTCCAGACTAGCATCGAGGTCGCCACTAAGATGGAGGTGCCAAGGAACGTCGCCGTGGGGAAGGATCTCGGAGGCGGAGGGGGCACGGTAGATCGACCTTTGATAATCCACGTGTAGACGGAGAAGTGCTCGTCGATGGAATCTAGCGTAGGCAAGATCCGGTCCAAGTATTCTTCGACGGTGTCGTCGAAGTCAAAGCCGACGTCGAAGAACTGGGATCGGAGGATGTTGACCCTTCCGTTGTTGTCGTACTCAAACCCGAAGCTCCACTCGGGTTCTTCCATGCATCCTTGATAGGGAGCGGGGGTGGTTGCCGCAAGGAAACCTCTAAAGGGAGGAAGCAGTGGGCGGCGGCTTGGGGAGCCAAGAGATCCTTGAACTCACAAAGAGATCACACAATAGAAATTTCATTTATCAAATCAATAATCTCATACAAGATACAAGGGGCCATATAAATAGGCTCCCAATAAAAGTAAATGCAAAAGTCTAAAATGCCCCTTGGGGCTACAAGAGCAACTAATACCCTCAGGGGTAAAATGGAAAAACTAAGAAAATAAATGCATAACATATAAACTGCTAGTACAAATAAAATCAATAATAGAGGCTCTCCATCATGGCCGTCGATCTACGTGGTCGTCTCTGATAGACACATCGAAATCTCCTATCGATGACCTCATCATTAACATCATCGAGCAGGCCTCCAACATACAACCTCGGATAGGTTATACATTCTTGATGGATTCTCTCGACCTCTTCCATATAGGTTTACGCCATCGAGCAGCGCTCTGACATACAATCTTGGATAGATCTTACATCCATGGTGGATTCTTTCGACCTCTTCCACACATGTTAATATTATCGAGCAGTGCTCTGGCATACAACCTCAATTAGGTCATACATCCTTCATGGATTCTCTCGACCTCTTCCATATATGTTAATATCATCGAGCAAGACTCTGACATACAACCTTAGATAGGTCATACATCCTTGGTGGATTATCTCGACCTTTTTCATATTGGTTAACGTCATCGAGCAGGGATCTAACATGCAATCTCAGATAGGTCATACATTCTTGATGGATTCTCCCGACCTCTTCTATATAGATTAATATCATCTAGTAGGGCTCTGACATATAACATCGAATAGGTCATACATCCTTGGTGGATTCTATTAACCTCTTCCATATATGTTAATGTCATTGAGCAGCACTCTGAAATGCAACCTCAGATAGGTCATGTATTCTTGGTGGATTATCTCGATCTCTTTTAGATATGGGTATGTGACAATAAGTCTACAAAAATGCTTTGACGACTATCAAATAAAATTGAACTTAGTGCATTCAGTCTAAACTAAGTTTTAAAAATTTGATCAGATTATCATATATTGTATAAAAGACATTCTAAACTTTTAAATGAACTAAAACACTTTTTTTAGATGTCAAAATAAAATTTTGAATTGATAAAAATTGTTATTTTCCAAAATCACCCGGCGAAAAATCTCGAATAAATGCTTAAAATGGCCAGAACAATTGTACCGACAATATATTAAAAGTTACATAGATAAAATATACATAATTCAATAAGAAATTATTTTTGTAAAACCAAATTAAAAATTTGATCTTAAAAATCCAAAAATGCCGAATTATTAAAAATTGAGATTGATAAAATGTAACATACCACGATTTTAATACTTTTTTTAATTGGACCAACTAACAAAAATAATTATAGAATTTCCAAACCTTAGCTTTTCTCTCCTATTTCCTCTATTTTTCTTTTATTTTTCCCTATTCTCCTCTTTGGCTAGAATAAAAATGAAAGGGAAAAAGGCAAATGAAAAGGTATGTTGAGGATTTGATTTTTTATTATAAAATATAGTAAGGGTATTAATATAATTATGCCAATTGTTTAGTTTTTACTATAAAATTTTTATAAATAATTGTATATTTTCAAATACGATGATAGAAAATTTATAGAAAAATATTTATAAATGAACTAAGTATGTCTAGAAGACTAGTGAAATGGTTAGTAAAGCGGACACCTAATGGTAAAAAAAACTCGCTTGTACCGATATGTTTCAATTTGTTAAGGAATTTCAATTAAGTAAAAAATTTCTTGTTTTCATATTTACAATGCTCATAAAAATTTTAATTTTTTTTTTTTATAATTAGAGCTCAAAAATATCAATGTGATGGCAAAGGCAATTTGGAAATTAGAATCATAATGATTCCTGAAATGTTATTTGAGTATTGTAGGTATATTTTAAAATTTAAGGGGTTCTTACATGAAGGTTGTATAATATTAGAACATGGTTCAACTTTGTTTGACAATGTAATATAATACAATAGAATGCAATTACAATAATCACAACACATTAGTTTATAAAGGTAGAGACAACATTATATAAAATACTCTAATTAAACAATAATAATGTAATTTTCAATTATAATTGTAAGTTTAAACAACCACAATGTGAAAATTGATGGAGTAATATATTTTTTAATTATGTAATCAAAAGGCCATTTTTTGCATTGAACTTTAGTAACTCTTTAAATTAATGATGAACACAACATTAACCAAAGGTGGATATTGAGATGTTATTTCTTATACTCAGTACAATGATATAATTTGTCTCAAATTGTTTAATCATGCTCTTCATTACACTTCTAATTCTATATATAACCCAAGCAATATAGTGCCCCTCAATAAATATGATTAGAGCAGACATTTACATGCATGACACATAATTTAAACGAGTCAATTCCAAAAGAGACGTAAATTCAAGTTTGATTGAATATTAACCTATCTTACTAGAAATTGTTTGTAAAACATTAGACAATAATAAATAAAAAGTTGTTTGGACCTTTAATCAAAATAATTTCAAATCACGATTGAAGTTTCTTCGATCATTGTTTGGACCTATTGTAGAAGTACAAATAAGATTCATTTAAACTTTGAACAATATTCAATCATGAGTTGAACACATTTCAATCATGGTTAGAAGAAGCTATTAAAATTTTTGAAAATGGCAATATGATTTCTAATGTCATTTAGGTTTAGACTTAACAGTGCAAACATATAATGTCATAGGAGAAGAAAACTCTGTCAAATGCATAACACTATCAATCCTAAATTACAATCATTAGCTAGCCAACAACGAAGATAAACACGTTGCCTCAAAATTTTGTCTATGAATTATTACTTTCGAACAATAATTGTACAAAAATGAGGTTATCGAGAATTGTAAGGGTTGAGCAACATCTTGCTCAAAATGTCTCTTATATGATTGTTGAGATTTTTTTTTCGAATTTTTGAAACATTTTATCCAAATGAAAACTTTTAACATATATCATAAAAAATAAAATAAAATGTGAAATAGTTTTTAATTTCATATATTATAAGCAATATATAAAATCAAATTCCCTTAAACAAGATGATAAATGATACCAAGGTTTCATTTGAGATAATTTTTTACTATTTTTAAAATTAATTTTGTGATAACTTTTTTTTAGAATTAAAATTTATATTAAAAGTTGATTTAGGAAATAATAAAAATATTATTTAAGATGAAGCCTATTTTTTATTTTTTAATAAAAGAAAAGAAAAGAGATGCTTTATTCCAAATAGAAAAATTATAGTACCCTGAATTTGCTAATATGGAAGTAGTCAAGTAGGGTACGTGTCCGAAATGTGGCAGCGATTGGCGATATATTCGATAACTTGTATTAGAGCACAAGAATAAAACAATATAATTGTATGCTGTATAGCTTTCTTGTGTAGCCGCCTATATGGCTTTTTCATTTGGCTCTATATATAAATGTGTCTGTGCCAGGTGATGAAAGACAGAAATCAAATAATATTGTCTCTTTCTGTTTTCTCCGTCTTTTCTTTTCTCTTGTTTCTTGGAGCTCCATCCATTCTTGCAGGAACTTGGTGTTCTACATGGTATCAGACGAGGATTGAAGATCCACGGGCCAAATGGAGACGTCTACAACCTCCCAAGTCGACGAACAACCGGAGATTACAAACTCGGTAACTCCGGTCATATCGTCATCTCTCAAATTCATTCTTTCCAATCTCAAGAATCTGGTTCAAAATCCTCTCTCCCCTAATAATTACCCGCTTTGGCGCTCGCAGATTCTTAAGATCTGTCGTGCGAATGGTTTCGAATCTTTTCTTGATCCCCAGCATCCCATTCCCGACAAACATACTCACCGCACAGATGGCACATTTGCTCCTAATCCTTGCTATACCCAATGGATGCTTAATGATCAAAACCTAGCGGCTACAACTTGGACGTTATTTGAGTGGGGAAGTGGATGATTTTCTTGCAGGTGCATGTTTTCCGTACCGTGATTAATCAATGGCAAGGGGATTGCGTGGTGAGCGGAGACTTATAGGAATTTTTCTTGGTGGGTTCGTCCTACCTCTGCTTCTTCTTGCAGGTATTTGCTCTTCCATATTTTCACCCACCTTAAGGCTTGGTATATAAAACCTGGGCGCACTTTCTTTTTACTCCTTTTTGTTTTTGTAAGTCAGGCAAAAACATTCTCTTTTTAGTAGAATTTATGAAGACGATGTTTAGGTTTTATTGTATTAATGTATATCAAGATCTATCTTATCGTGACTATTTCTTTTGGTAAATTAGTAACATAAACTAACACAGAAATCCAAATACCACTTTGCACCTTTAAATTTAACTAAATTGAAATTCCAAAACGTTGCATTGGTTTTTACTGATATGCTCTTCACTGTAATGTAAAAAAACTGCGGGACCTAGCTAACTGGACCTCACTTTTGTCTTATTAGTTCATCCGTTTGTTAGCACATGGGACCTAGCTAACCGGATCTTATTTTGTCTTATTAGTTCATATATTTGTTGGTATATTTAATTTGGCCGAGCAAACTGATACGCTCTTCAGCTCAGCACTTTTACCTATCGTCGGTGGCAATATGAAATTACCTCACTATTCATTGTACAATCTTGTTTTGTGCCAAGTTATGAGAGGTGAACTTCTTATTAAGATGGTTCTTGGTGTTCTGGCGCTATAGGCACCTAATGTACTTATTTTGCTTTAAAGTAGTTTACTTAGGATCTCTGTGGTCATAGTTCTAAATCATAGTTGATTATATTTCACAAGAGATACTCATTCTTCTATCATAATAAGTATCTATATATGAGCCTATTGCCAGAAGTTGTATGAATACCCTCTTATTCTGTCTTTACCAATTTTTTCATATCTATTTGTTTTATTACATCATATGTCTTCTCATTTTACACAATAAATTTTAAATTTTTTTTAAATTAAGTTGACCTTGAATAGCATCTATTACAAAAAAAAGGGTTGTTGACTCTGCTGTTGTTTGTTGGAGTAGCCATTAGAAATTTGAAATTCATTTTTAACTAGCAGGACATATTTACTTCACCTTGTAAGAATTTGTGAACTTATTGTACAATATATTTTGTAAAACATTTTTCACTTCAAATCAATGAGTTATATATTATATTTTAATGGATAATGTATTTTTGCACATTGCAATAGAAACACGTAAATATCATGGTTTTGGGCTACCTAATTTTCGATGAATTTTTAGCTAGCCAGTGATTTTTTCTTGGAGGATTTCACTCCTTATGTTTATGCAAGAAAAATGCTTTTTCCATCATAGAGAAAGTGGTGAATTCCCTTATTTTTATCATACCACTTGAGATGGATACCTATTGGATTTCAGGCCTCTTTTTGTTTGCTGTTTAATATGCCAGTGATATGAAATTTAATGTTCAAGAGATGATGTATTTTTTGTTGGAAAAAACTTTGTTTTTTTTAAATACAAGGTGACTGTTTTTTTGGTTAGAATGTGATTCTAAAATTTGAGATTACTTCTCCTTTATGAAGTGTATATCTAACTAAAAAAAAAGTGTATATCTAACTCATGAAAATCATGGAAAAAAGGTTCATGAGTTTTTATACAACACTAAACCTGATTTTATAATCCAAAATTCCCAATAATGATTTATTTGAGTGAATTGGATGCTACACCTCTTTGTACTGGATGATCTCGAAGGCTTAAACTAAAGAAAACATTAACCATGATGATTTTCTAAATAGAATAGCAATATACGGAGAGGTATTACATGAAATTATCTACATGTGACTTAGGGTGATAGAAAACTCATTTCTATTACTTCAGGGTTGAGCATCTTTTTTCCTTTAATTGTGATAATTATTTGTGATTTATCTACCAGAATTCATTTACTGTTTGGCTCTACATCATTCATGCTTATTAAACTGTTCGATCTATTGTTTTTGATTTCACTTATTAAATTTGCAGCTTCTTTACTTGACTGGAGTTTGATCTCTCTTACCAATTTATTAATATTTTTGGCTATTCAGTTGAGTGCTACAATCAGAGGTATGCGAATTTCCCTTTGAAGTGAAGCATTCGTGAAACATGTAGATTGATTTTTTCTTTTTGAGTATGCAATAGCTTCCTTTTCATCCATCTTATTAGCTGAGGATACGTGCTTTATTTAGTATTGAAGCTTTTCATACTTTAATTGGTATTATTATTAGGCTTTGCACCATTAAGAGCTAAACAGAAGCAGGCATTGAGTTGGCTATCAAGTATCAACTACATGGTTTGAGTGGTTGTCATTACAACTTATTTCTTGCACATTTTATGTCGGGCAGTGGGGGGATTGATAATGGATACCAATTGTGGTGTCCATGCTCGTGTGTTCATGGTTTCAATATGCAGATTGGTACAAAGCATAGCATGAATGTGGTTGGCATTTCCAAAATTGATACCAATTGTGGTGAATGACCACAATTTGTGGACACTAACACTTTTACTCTCCCCCGCCTCCTTGTATCTTTTTTGCCCTCTTCTTTTTAGCCATTTTTCACTCTTGGTGCTTTAGTTAATATGGTGAATGCCCAAAATTTTTAGACCGTCGCTTTTTCTCTCACTTGCCTTCCAGTTTCTCTTTTGTCATCTTCCTACCAGCCATTTTTTCAGTCTTGGTACTTTAGTTTTTTATTTTTTTTGTATATGTATTTTTTATTTGTTTTTGTGATTTTCTATCTATCTTAGCTCTCTTTATATTGGTGGTATACTTAGGTTTGGGTAATCACGACAAATAGTAGAAGATAGGACCAACAAATAACAATCAAAACATTGGATGAGGAGTTGTATATAATGTGGAAGGAACATGGAGAAAAGGAACGATCATAGTTATTGTCACATAAAGGGGTCGATAATGATTCTCTACAAAGTTAGGGTTAGCACCACTAGCAGCAGTTTAGATGAAAGTAGTGAGGAAGGATTCAAAAGGTTGACCCATGTAGTTAAGGTATGCTTAATGATGTTGCCTGTTGGGACAAATGCTGCTGCTAATTAGTAACATTGAAAGTTCAACCTTTCAAGAATATGATAATTTTGTTTAGCTTATTCCGGGAGGAAAAAAACTTTATAATCATGCCCAATTATTGTTGGTCTTCACAAAATGGCAATATAACATGTGTTCATATAACCTAAGCATATGTTAACTAACAGGTTCTATTTTTCATCTTTGAATTGGGACTCTGTGACTATTGTTGAGAAGTGTCAGTATAAAGGTACGCCTTTTCACCTTTAGCATTTATTAGTTTCCGGTAAGACTTTCACTAGTTATGCTTAAAATTCTTAATCACTAGAAAGCTTCCTATTTCATAAAATATTTTCTTATTTTGTACTAGTCTTGTTCTTTATAAGTTTTTTACATTTTGTTGTGTCTCTCTTGGAATTTTTTTTTTTCAATCCTAATTCTTCTTTTGTAATGTTATTTTATGATTCCCTTTTCTTCAGGATCCAATTCTTGGACGGTGTATATTTTATTTTGGTGTACAATTTTTTTTTTTTCATTTATTGCTATAGTAGCTCAGATCATTTTCAGTGGTATTTGGTGCATTTAAGGAAATGACTGGAAGGTAGCTGATACTTGGTGGGCAAAGGTAATCGGTGTTGTGAGGTGAGAAAAGAATTCCTGTTTTGGATTCTAAGTTTTTTGTTTATATCCTTGAATCCCAAAACTAATGTTAGAGATAATTTAACCAGTTTCTTTATTTGCTAGAAGCTTGATGTTGATGTAGTTTCTTTATTAGCTAAGCAAATGTTCAACACAATTTTTTTTTTCTTGTGACAATCTTGAGGACTTCTGTTTAAGCTTGGTTGTTATCTTCATATGAATCCTCCCTATTATTTTTTTTTTAATTTTGACTAGTCAACATCCTTCTTACTATCATTTTATGCTATTTCATTTGATGCCAAAATTATTGCAATAATTATGATTTTATTACACGTGACGTGTCTTTGATTAAGAACAACAATGGGTCGTGGTGTCTTTGTGCAAGGAAAATTCTTAACTATACACACTAGCTAACCTCCAAATGCTAAAAGGTTATATAAAGGAGGAGGAAAAAGTCATGAAATGTGGGAGGGAGAAGAGTAGGAAGGAGTGTAGATGAAATAAGGAATAATGAAAATGGAGGCTTTAATGTGGGAACAAAATTTGGGACAAGATGTTAGCAAGAATCTCAATGGGTTAAAATTTCTTTGGGATGAGTGCAACAACAACAACATCAAGCCTTTATCCCACTATGTTGGGTCAGCTGCATGAATCCTTTTTCTCTATTATACCTTGTTAAAAGTTAAATTCTCATTTACATTTAATAAAGAAAGGTCATTTCTAATATTTTCTAATAAAGTCTTTTTAGGTTTACCTCTACCTTTCTTAACATAATTCAAATCTAATATATGTACTTTCCTAACTGGGTGATTAGAAGGCTACCGTTTTATGTGACCAAACCATCTAAGGCGACTCTCTTTAATATTTGCTTCCATTGAAGCTACTCCAACCTTTTCACGTATATGCTCATTTCGTATCCTGTCTCTAAGAGTAAAGCTACTCATCCACTTGAGCATCCTGATATCTACAACACTTAAATAATATTATGCTTCTCTTTTAATGACCAACATTCTGCACCATAAAGCATTGCAAGTCTAATCACTTCAATGTTGTTGTTGATCCAGCTAGTTGTTGGAATCAGCCATCCCTCATGGATTTTTCTTCCATTCTTTGTTTGCAGCTGTGTTGGTCTTGTTGATTGGTCGCTTACAAGCAACTTTCTTGGCATTTTTTGATAAGATTTGATGTTGTGTTTCTTATTCATCATTCATGTAATTGTGCTATTTTTTATAGATTTTTATCTGTTTCAATGTAATTTTTTTACAGCAGGCTTTAATTTCCCTGACCTCTTTTTTTTAATTGAAAGGTGGTGGATGATTCGTCTATTTTATGCGTGCTTTAGCATTTTTCTGTTTTGTACATACCAACTGCCGCTTGAGCTCTCAACTATGACAATTACAATTGCTGATTTCATTGGACTATACAAAATTAATATGAAACCAGAGTTGTCAGAGTTTTGTTCTAGCATTTCTCTTATAGTTTTCTTTTTAATGGTATTTTATCTCATCTTTTCAATTTGTTTTTATTTTTATTTTTATATTACTAATATTTTGCTGTAGTGAAGAGGTTATGACATTTATATTTTTTATTCTTGAATTGTTTTGAAAATTACTGCGCTATTTTCTCTTCTACATGTCTTTTATAGATATTATGCTGAGAGGTTTGGTACTAATTAGATCTGAGGTCATGAAAATTTAATAATTTTTTTAGTGTAATTTAGTAAGTATAGATTACACTAGTAAAGCATTACATTCCATGGCCTCCGATCTAGTTAATACCAAACATCTTGGCATAATATCTATAAAAAACATGTATATTAGCGCAGCAATTTTCAAGGCAATTCAAAAACAATAAAAATGCAAATGGCATAATCTCTTCACTATCAGTACAATATATGTACTAAATAAAAAAAAAAAATTGAAGAGAAGAGATAATACCATTAAAAATAAAATTATAAGAGAAATGCTTGAACAAAGCTCTGGCAACTCTAGTTTCATATCAATTTTGTATAGTTCAAAGAAATCAGCAATTGTAATTGCCATAACTGGGAGTTAAAGTGGCAGTTGGTATGTGCATAATAGAAAAATGGTAAAGCACGCATATAATAGAAGAAGCCTCCACCACCTTCTAATGAAAAAAAATGTCAGTGAAGATTGAAGCTTGTTGTAAAAATTCCATTGAGACAAAAATCTATTAAAAATATCACAATTATATGAATAATGAATAAGAAACACAACCTCAAAGCTTACCCAAAAAGGTAAAGAAATTTGCTTGTAATTGACCAATCAGCAAGAGCAACATAGAAGATCTAGTTGCATATGAAGGTCTTGATTTCAACTTATCAAATTCACTCATACAACAGCCTTGTGTGACCCTACCGCGTGAAAACTCAAACCTACCTCTACTATCAAATATTTCCAAATCAACCATGGTGAGTGGGGGCCGGTAATGAAGTTTAAGTTCTTACATAGAGAAGGGTTGAAACGTACACTAGGAAAATGGAAGCATGCTAATTATAGTAGATGCTTTTATCTTGTTCTCAAGAATTCCCAACAATTGCAAAAAGTCTATATGATCACGCCCTTGTGACATGGCAGGTTAAGCTGCTTGTGTTTTTTAAACAGGTACTTTGCAGCCCCCTCCCCCATACACGATGATGCAAGACTACGTATGAATGCAATGAGTTAGTTAAGAATTTGCACAACTTATGATTAGAGCAATAGTGTGTAAAACTACTCGCAATTAAAACAAAGAAGTAAAACGAAAAAGGGGTCACGCCCGCTTAGGCTAAATCACATAACCAGAGATTTGAAACTTTCAAAATAAATGAGAAAACATCGCATGCCAGAGTAGTAGTTTCAAATAAAAATCTATAGTCTAACAGTGAGATTAGTAAGCACATGAAAACACTCAAAATCCTACGTTCCCTAAGCTTAGCAGAAGCAGTAGGAATTGTCATTCGTGACTACAATCACACACAAGAGAATGTTAGATTTAGGAAATATGTTAAAAGGGAAAAGTAGAACCTTTTTTGTCAAAGGTCGGTGGAGATCCTCCACTCAATGCCTTCAAACTGCTCTTCGATGGCTTCCACCAAAGTGTCAAGAATGTGCTTGATGTATTCTTCGACGTTGTAATCAATCCTTGTATTAACGTCAAAGAAAGTGGATTGGAGAATGTCAACGAAACCATCTTCGTCGTAGGTTAGGCCGTATTCAGTCTCCGGATCCGTCATTCATAGGGGGGTTGAGATATATTATCCGTATTGAGATATATTATCAAAAATTGTTTCCTCCAAGAGACCCCCTGCAAGTTATAAGCCTCCCAAGCTTCCTATAATGTAAATGACGTAAAGCTAAAAAGCTGAAAAGTGTACTATGTAACTAACTATAGTACTAAGGTAGTGGAGATTCCACATTCTAACTGATACTAGGAATAAAAAGGGTAAGATACTCCTCCAGGTCCCATATAAGCTAGGATGCTCCGCATCAATTTGGTTCTCCAATTTGTTATTTAGCTCTTTGTCCTTGTAATCATGTAAAGGTTCTTTAAGAGAAGCCTTGTGGAAGAGGCTAAGAGCGGTGAACTTGCCAAGAATTAAGGTTTTGAAGGAAAAGTTTGTAATAGTTTCTCCACCGGGTTTTTAGTGAAGGAATGTTTTGGATTTGTGAATGAATCCTAACAGAAATTGTGCATAGACATACGTGCATGCTAGTTTGGGTAGAATCATGTAAAAATTATTATGTTGTTGTCTTTAACGCATCAAATCTATTCCACTATTTGTTCAAGTCTTCTTTAAAAATCCTCAATCTCCATTCATTCTAGTTAAGTGTTTAAGGAAATTGTCTCTGTTACACAATTGTCACTCATGTTATCTTGTATCTTGGAAGAAAAAACTAACAAGAAATTTAATGTTAGAACTCTACCAAATAATCATAAAATTGTAAACCAGGAAGGGGAGCGAATCTTACTGGAAACACGGTCGAAGACATCTGTAGCAGACTCGCCCTCAGGAAAATGGAAGAAGAACCTTCCAAAACGCTGCCTTGTCTCCTTAACAATCTTCATCCTATCCTCCACCTGAAAGTTTCCAAAGTCCTGCTCTCGTACCCTGCATTCCTCCCTTGCTTCGATGATCCTCTTCTTTGGGAAGGCTCTTCCAATCTCCATTAGTGTTGCCCTCGTCCGCACGTAAGGAGAAACGTAGAAATGCACCTTCCAGTTGGTGGCCATGCCACCATCAGAGACCACGCCAAAGATTCCCTCGCCGGCGGCCCGTGGCTGCTCGATGCCAAGCGGCGTCAGTGGGATCTTGTAGTTCGGTGTGGTGGTGTACGTTGACATGTCGAGGTTACCCTGGCTCTCCCCATGACGCACTAGAATTATCCTCTTTGGTAGCCTTCTGACAGGCCGGCAACAGCTACAGCTACAACTGCTCATTTTTTGCGTCGCTGCAGAATCCCTTTCTAATCAAGCAGCCCCAAAATTAGTTCGGTTATCTTTCTGTTGTGGACAACTATGCCTCTTTATAATGAGCTAGATCCTGAGAGGTATTAAGCGTGAATAGGTAGGTATAAGAGAGTTGTTGACCAGTGAAGGTCAACGAATCTCTTGGCTCATTCAGGATTCACACCTTCTGATGAACGGATGAAGAGTTCTAAACAAGGAAAAGCGTATAGAAAAGATGCATCCAGATGGATAAAAAAGCTTCTTTAGGTAAAGCCAACGCTTGTCCTTATTGACCATTAATAGCTGCATCCACATTCTAGAATGATGGTGATGTTCTGCGCCCGCAAAACCTGAAGATCAGCATGAAAACAACCGAAAATCAGTGGGGCTCAGATTGAAATATTGAGGGCCTGTGGAATCTTTTTTTTTAAAATATAAATTTATTTAATGTATTAACTTTTTTTTTTATTTTTCAAAAACAAGCTAAATAATTTTTAAACCATTCAAAATAATTTGTAGGTATTTTTAGCGTTTTAAAAAATAACTCATCATATTAAAACCAAAAATGCAAACTTTTAAAATGAGTAGAATAATATAAATCAATTTAATATATTAGTGAAGAGATCTCATCATTCTCTTAATTTAAAAATATATATTACTCATCATATATTGCATTCATTCAAATAATTTCATAGCAACAACAACAACAACAATAACAACAACAAGCCTTTATCCCACTATGTGGGTCGGCTACATGAATCTTTTTTCTCCATTGTGTCCTATTAAATGTCAAATTCTCGTTTAAATCTAATAAAGAAAGGTCATTCCTAATATTTTCTAACCAAGTCTTTTTAGGTCTGTCTCTACCTTTCTTAACATAAATCAAATCTAATACCTCTACTCTCCTAACCGGGTCATTGGAAGGCCACCGTTTTAGGTGACAAAACCATCTAAGGCGACTTTCTCTAATCTTATCTTCTACTGGAGCTACTCCAACTTTTTCATGTATATGCTCATTTCGTATCCTATCTGGGTAAAGCCACTCATCCACCTGAGCATCCTCATCTCTGCCACACTTAACTTAGTATTATGCTTCTCTTTTAATGGCCAACATTCAGCACATAAAGCATTGCAGGCCTCACTATCATCTTATAGAATTTTCACTTAAGTTTGAGGGGTATTTTTTTATCACACAATAGCCCGATGCATTCCTCCACTTCAAACATCCAACTTGAATTCTGCTGATAATATCCCCATCTATTTCACCATCACTCTGAACAATAGATCAAATATATCTAAAACGTGTAGTCTTATTAATGACTTGATCGCCCAAAGTGACAATCCCCTCACTAGGTCTATTACTGCTAAAATTACACTCTATATATTCCGTTTTAGATGTACTCGAGCGAAAACCTTTAGTCTCTAATGTTGACCTCCATAATTCAAGTTTACTTTCAACTCCCTCTCTAATCTTATCAACAAGAAGAATATCATCAACAAAAAGCATACACCAAGGTACATCCTCTTGCAAATGTCTAGTGAGAACATCCATGACTAAAGCAAAAATATATGGGCTTAAGGTTGATCCTTGATATAACCCAACCGAAATAGGTAAATACTTGGTCAAACCACCTTGTGTTTGAACACAAGTAATAGCTCCAACATACATATCTTTAATTTATTTGAATATAAGCATTATTAACTCCTTTATTTTCAAGAACTCTCCATAGCATTTCTCTTGGAACTTTATCATATGTTTTTTTCTAAATCAATAAATATCATATGTAGATCCTCCTTATTTTCTCTATATTTCTCCATCAAACCTAGCAAGCAGAATTAAAATTCATATGAGAAAGAATGAATGTAAACACATAATAAAATATTAATATATGTTCAAGAATGTGACATAATTAATCTTATACTCAAATATTCATTTGTTCATAAACTTGGCCAACAATAAAAATAAAATAACATATATTGGTTTACAAATTATTTATACTTTATTTTAAATATATCAAAAAATAAGCTTTTTTGTTTTTTTAATGTTTTCAAAAACATATCATAAGATTTGAGATTCATCAACATCTTTGCTTTTGATATTTACTCCCTTCATATTTCTCATCTTCCTTGCTCTGTCACCATCGGATTCAACGTCAATTTTGTTCTCTCTAATCTCAAGCTCCATCCATATTGTACTATAGAGAAATGTTTCAGCATCGACACCATCACGCCAACAGATTATACAAAAAATATATTATTTATGATCTAAGGTTTTTAACCTCTTCAACACTTGACTTGCTAAAAAAAAAAAAGAAATTAAATTGCTTCAAAACAAACAAAAAGAAAGAAAATGTACGAAAAAATGTTAATTATGACCAATATATAAGTGAAGCAACTAGCAAATTAAGTTCTTAACACCAGCTTAAATGAAAAACCATGAGAATATACTAAACGTAATAAAACCACTAGAATTGAATGTTAAACACACTTGTCCTCATCCTCGAATACTAGTTGATGATCATCACGTAAATGAAAACAATCAGAATTATCTCATGTTGATCTGACTGACATTTTCATGCTAATTACTTGTAGAACTCCCTACTGAATAGTTTCATGTGGTTGTTCATGTTGCTTACTTCTCTGGTAATTATCTAACTTAGAATAAGGTAGCTTTGATGGATCAAAAATTTCTTTGATTGAGATTACTTAGTTACGTTTGAGTTTTAGTACTATACAAGTTATTCACGTGCAAAGATGAGGGTTTTATGTTGCTAGCTTTTACAGATCATATTATCTCATGTTCTTTATAATGTTGTCACTAATTTTTTGGAGGAAAGAATATTGATGGTTTTTCAAAGCTCTTTCCTTATGTACGATTTGTTTTTGGAGAACATAATTATATTTTGTGATTAACTATTGTGGGCTCCGAAAATTCGGCCCCGGCCTCCGCTCGCTTTTCTTATTCGGCGAGGGAGTTTTAACGAACTAAGTTCCGAGGTAAATTTTGGACGACAGATGGGTTTGTAGATAAGACACTACCCAGAGATTTCGCCCTCATTTTGTGAGGACTTTATGATCTGAGTTCTGGTTTCCTATAGGCGCAAGCCCCTATAGTTAATTACCCCTCCCGATCACGAGAGAGAACTTTCGATTAAGGCTAGTCGTCAATCAGATACGTAGAGTATACGTGTTATATGGCATATAGTAGCAACAATGGATTTTGATATTGGTAGAAATTGGATTTGGAAATTGGGTTTGGATTTTGGGAAATTGTGTTAAAATCTGGGTATTTGGAAAGTTTGGAAGTTTTGGATATTGAAAATTTTGATATTTAAAATAGAAACTTCACCATCTTGCACTTAAAGCGGATGGTGGGGGAATGGATGATAGACCCGATCAAGATCCCATGGTTCCGTCGTCCCGGGCCATCGTGGTCCGTGGTCTACTTAGTCAGAGGAGGTAGTCGACCCAACCTGACAGAAGGATCCTTGTCGGCAGCCATGGGTTGCTTTGTCCAAGGGAACCTTGTAGACCGGGGTTGGATGTTTGCCTAAGGGGACAAATTTGAATCCACCTTAGCTAACAGAGGGCTTTGTGCCCTATCAATAATACCCTATTGATTCATATCTCAAGGATTTAACGCCATTAAGGAGCGTATTGGCTCTGGCCATAACCGTTATCTGTGGTGCCATTTGGCGGCAAAACCACTCGGTTCAGAGGGCCCCGTGTCATAATCGTTTACCTGCAGTGCCATTTGGCGGCGAAACTGCCGGTTAGAGGACACGTACCACGTCCTTACTGGCAAGAGATTATTTGAGAATGGATCCTAGTGATATTTTTGACTAGGCATTTGACTCTTTGTGAGCTAGAGTTGATTTGAATTTGTCCACCCCGACAGACTGTTGCGGAGGGTGGATGAATTTTTCTTTAAGCGAGTTAATGGATTTATTTCATTTTAAATATTTTGGGTTTTTTTTGGAATTTTGTGGAGTTATGGATTGTGAATGGACTTTTGGAAGATATTTGAAAATATTTGGGGAACCCCTCCGGTTGAGATCTGCATTCAACACGGCCATCATCGGGGTGTTTGGAGGTCGTTTCTCTTTATGGATCGAACCTTGTCAACTCTGTCGGGTTGTCGACAGAGGATTAGATTTCGTAGGCTTTATGCCCTCATCAGTGAATTCTCTTTGTTATAGGCCTTAAAGGCCTAATACGAATATATTAAGACAAATATACCGGTCGTAGCAACCGTATATTTGTTTGAGAGTTCGAACCTTGTCGACTCCTATTGACCCATATAGGAGGATCGGGCTCGAACTAGAATTCACTTGTCAACCTGCGCAGCATCCCTAGACGTCACGTGTGTACCAATAACACGCTCGCCGGGGCCCATGCGGGTGTTTGGGGGCATTTTATAATTGAACCTTGTCCACTCCTTTTATCTTCTTAGGAGGATCGGGTTCAAATTTGATAACCCGCGCAGCATCCCTAGACGTCACGTGTATTTCTATAGCACGCTCGCCGGGGCCCATGCGGGTTTCATGATTGCTTTTACCCTCTTTTAGTGTACCTACGTGTATACAAACTACGGTGCACGTGCAGGGTATTCTTGGAATAGACGCCTTCTGTCTGCTCGTACGAATGTTACAGATCCGGTGGCGTGGCGTAGCAGCTTCTGGATAGAATTGTTCGCTGCTTCGTACAGATAGACTGTCGTGCACTACTTGTTGATTTTGTTGGCGGGTCATAGTGCACTAACTAGTCTCCTGCCTTACTCGTAGGTTCTTGTATTTGTTGTGATCAATTGGTATTTTATATGCAGATATCATTGTGTGGGTATCAATTTAATTGAAGAGCTTGGGTTACTTTAATTTCATCATCCCTTACTCTGATAGTGATTCTCATTTGGATGAACAGACTTGTTCATTAGTGATTATACTATCATTTGAGGCTCTGATTCTCAACTTGTGTACTCTATTGAACATACACCCTCCATCTGATCTTGATTGAATAATTATGATTATCAATTAGCACTTGGATATCACAAATCCCTCTTGCTATTTGATTGCATTATTATTTGATTCTTGATAGCATGTGAACTGTAGGGTTATATCACATTCACTGTGCATCGTCCCTAGTGTACTCACTTGTATATATACTAGCACTGGTTATTGGATGGATTGTGCTCCTCACATATCCCCAATACTGGCATTACTTATTAAGACCATATATGCTTATTTGTAAGCAAAATATGAGGTGGGTGCTTCAAGCCAAATGTCATCATTCTAGAGTTTGATGTCGTGACTCATAATCATGTCACTTTCTTCCGTTTCATTAGAGTTTGCGAGCAAGTTGTATTGGCAACATCGTTGCCTATTGCAAATTATTGTTTTCTTGCATTTTGATTGGTATAAGAACCTTTCAATATTTACTTGGAAACTCTATTAGCACTTTGATTGTGATGCCACCACATTTGTCGTACACCTTCTACTAGTATGTTAAATGTCTTCGTAGAGAAATCCTCTCTCCCCTCTCTTACTCTCTGTTTCGGTCAAGTGCAGGCCGAAGAAGCACGCTAGGGGGAGAAAGGCGACGGCCAGAGGTGATCGGGAGGAGTTCGGCCGGGTGGGTGGATCTCTCTCTCTCTCTCTCTCTCTCTGTTGACGGCTTGCGAATAGTTCAGGGACGGGAGAAGCTTGAGCTTTGTGTGAACTTTGGGATAATTTTCTTCGGTCATTTGCTTTGTGCTTTTGCGGACTTGTTGAAGAAAAATTCCTTCGATCCTCGCTTTGTGTTTTACGGATTTGTTGAAGGATTTGCAGGTTTTGGAAATAATTGACTGTACCAAACGTAGGTAATATCTTGATCCTTAACCACTTGAGAAGACTTTAATCTGAATCACTTGAGTTCATCAGATCTGAAGAGCTAGAATTTGATAGCTCTTTGTCCTCTGGTTGCTGAGATGGGGGTTCCTCTACTGCGGCCTTTCTTATGGCTTGTTGAGTAGACGGAACTGCCAGCAATCCGGCCATATTTGGGCTTGTTGGATCCAACCTCTTACACTCATTCAGGCTTCAGACTTGAGCTATGGAAATTGCACTTCCCAATGCTGATTTTGTTGAAGTTGACAGATTTGGAGTCATCCTTTATGGTTGAAGATTTTGGAGCCTACGAACATCTGGTAGTTGCTCGAGACTCATCCTTCCACTGAAACTTTAATTCTCCAGTCACTTAGGAGAATTCAGTGGACTACGATCACTTGAACTGGTCAAGTCAAATTTGCTTTCGTACTTCCTACAGTCCCTACTGACGGGTTGACGAAGTGGGGGTTCCGCTACTACGGCCTTTCTTATGGCTTGTTGAGTAGACAGAGCTGCCAGCGATCCGGCCATATTTGGGCGTGTTGGATCCGACCTTTTACACCCATTCGAACCTTAAGCTTCAGGATGTTGGAAGACTTCAAGCTTCTTCAACTCAATTTGTTGGAGTGTGTAGCCACAAAAATCTTTTTCTTGACTTTTGAGTCTTGGTTTGTTGGAGAAGGTGTCTCTAACTTTTGAAAGATCACTTGCATATACTTTGGAAAACAAATATTTGTATTCTTTAGCACAAAAGAATATCTGGATTGATAATTTTAAATATTTATTCGGGGATCTTGGCATACAGCGCGATGTCGACCCGAATAAATATTTAAAATGCCCCCTGTCTCGCAGGGATATTTTAGAATGGAGTAAATTTGGAATATAAAATTTTAAATATTCATTTGGGGATCTCGGCGTATAGCACGATGTCGACCCAAATGAATATTTAAAATGCCCCCTGTCTCGTAGGGACATTTTGGATAGGCTTTTTGTCTTTAAGATTTTAAATATTTATTTGGGGATCTCGGCACGCAGCGCGATGTTGACCCAAATAAATATTTAAAATGCCCCCAGTCTGATGGAGGATTTTGAAATGCGTTCTTGCTACACAAGAGTATTTCAAAATATGAGCAAACATGCATTAATAAATATGCATATAAAATTTTGATTATCACAAAATACATCAGATATGGAATTTTCATGCGTGATATTTCTTTAAGTGTCGACCGTTGATAGGCGGCATGGGTCTTTGACCGTTCAGATCGATCAACTGATATGCTCCTCCTTGGTACACATTCTCAACGACGAAGGGGCCTTCCCAACTGGATACAAATTTGCCACCAATTCTTCGGTGTAGGATGATTGGTCTTCTCAGCACCAGGACCAACTCTCCTTCTTGAAATGATCGAGGACGCACCATTCGATCAAAAGACTTAGCCATTCTTCCTTGTTAGATTTCTAGATTTTGTTGAGCTTGTAACCTTAGTTCATCAAGTGCATCGAGCTCTTCCATTCTGAGGCGAGCATTCTGTTCTTGAGTGAGATCATTCTAAATTGCTACCCTGAGTGACGGCAATTCAATCTCCAATGGTAATACAGCCTCAACACCGAACACCAATGAATAAGGAGTGGCTTTCGTTGGTGTTTTGTAGGTCGTACGATAGGCCCAGAGAGCTTCTGCCATCTTTGTATGCCACCACTCTCTTTTGTTCTTGGTGAGAATCTTCTTCAACAATTTCACCAGCGTCTTGTTAAAGGCTTCCGCCAAGCCATTTGCTCTTGGATTGTATATAGATGAATATCGCCAATTAATTTTGTGTCGATCAACAAACTTGTAGATTTTTGTACTTTTGAATGCAGTACCGTTGTCTGAGATTATGCGGCGTGGCACACCGAATCTGTAGACTACATTGTGGGTGAAAAAATTGATCACATGCTCGGATGTGACCTCTCTGAATGGAGCTGCTTCTACCCACTTGGAGAAGTAGTCCGTCGCTGCTAGAATAAAGCGGTGTCCGGCTGATGACGGCGGATCTTTCGGCCCAATAATATCAGTGCCCCAACATTCAAATGGCCAGGATGCTATTGTTGGGTGCAGTGGATTTGGAGGCTGATGTATAACATCACCGTGGATTTGACATTCGTGACACCTCTTAGCATGGTCAATACAATCTCTGACAATTGTCGGCCAATAATATCCTATCCTCTTGATTTTAGCGGCCATTTTGGGACCTGACTGATGTGCTCAGCAAAGCCCTTCGTGGATTTCTGCTACCACTTTATCAGCTTCCTTGGTCCCCAAGCACCTTAGCCACATTTGATCAAAGGCTCGTTTATAAAACGTGTCATTAACAAATGCGTATCGCAACGCCCTTTTACGAATTTGTGCAGCCATAGACTTTTCTGTCGGGAGTTTGTTTTCTTTGAAGTAGTCAATGAATGGCTGTCTCCAATCATTTTCGACTTCAATATCTAAACAATGCCACCACGATTCTGAAGCTTGACTAGCATTATGTCTCTTGGCCGTATGATATCCTTCCGGATAATTCTCCATAACGATCTGATGGAGAGGTTGAGGGTCAACTGGAGTTTCATTCTGCTGACTTGAATCTGGAATTCCTTCTGCCCTTGGGAATTGTAATAGAGCGGGCTCCAAGACCCTACGAGTGTAAACTCCGATGAATATAGGCATCTCCTCGTTGATGTTCGCCATTTCTTTGGCTAATTTGGCCAGACAATCTGCTTTAGCATTTTGTCCTCGAGGAACTCGAGTCATTTTGACATTTGGTACTTGCTTCAGAAGCTCGAGGGCTCGCCGATGATAATGGGCCAATTCGACTTTGCCAACCTTGTTAGATACCAAGGACCTGATTTATCACAAGTTGAGAGTCACCAAAGATTTGGAGATGTTGGATTCTGACATCGATCGCAATTTCCAATCCTGCTAATAGAGCTTCGTACTCGGCTTCGTTGTTGGTCCGAGGTTCAGTCAAACTGAATGAAAACCTCATTATGCCTCCCTCAGGTGATACGAAAATGAGATCAATGCCGGCTCGGGCTCTTGCAATATTGGAGGTCGGACAGGTCTAATCGACGATGCTCCGTCGAAGTACATTTCCCAGAATGGTAGCCTTTCATCCTCCTCGACCTGCATTATTTGCTCATCGGGCAAATCGTCATTTAGTGGAGAATTGGCCGGGATCGGATGTGCAGCAAGAAAATCTGCCAATGCTTGACCTTTCACTGCTTTTTGTGGCATGTATATGATTTCAAACTGCAATAACAATACTGCCCACCTGGCTAAACGACCTGTCAACGCTGGTCTTGTCATCAAGAACTTCAGCGGATCGATCTTTGATATCAGTGTGATTTTATGGGATAGCATATAGTGACGGAGTTTCTGAACTGCAAAAATCAGCGCCAAACAATGCT
The DNA here is from genome assembly GCA_016618105.1 of Dendrobium huoshanense. NCBI lineage: Eukaryota > Viridiplantae > Streptophyta > Magnoliopsida > Asparagales > Orchidaceae > Dendrobium > Dendrobium huoshanense. The sequence continues at coordinate 9,570,621 of CM028347.1, read as the reverse complement.
TTTCAATTGGGGAATAACGGCTTTCTGCTCCAATCAACCTTCGACTGATGTAGTAGAGCGCATTTTCTTTGCCTTCTTCATTATTCTGGGCCAGCAGTGCTCCGAGGGACTCTTCTAGTGCAGCTGTATACAGTATAAGAGGCTTCCCCGGAATTGGCGCTGCGAGAATGGGCGGATTCAACAGATACCTCTTGATGCTATCAAACGCCTCCTGACATTCTGTATCCCATTTGAAACAAACATCTTTCTTCATTAGCTTTGAAAATGGCTGGCACCTACCCGATAGATTTGATATAAATCTCCGAATGAAAGCCAGTTGTCCTTGCAACGAGCGAAGCTGTCGAAGGTTCTTTGGTGGTGGCATCTCCGTGATTGCCTTAATTTTGTTGGGGTCGATCTCTATACCTCGATGACGGACAACATACCCCAGGAATTTGCCGGAGGAGACCCCAAAAGCACATTTGAGAGGATTCATCTTCAGATCAAATTTTCTGATTCTCTCAAATACGATTCTGAGATCTTTTAAGTGATCATTTCGGCCAAGGCTTTTAACAACAAGGTCATCTACATAACACTCGACCTTCTGATGTATCAAATCATCAAATATATGAGTCATCGCCCGCTGGTAGGTGGCACCAGCGTTCTTCAGGCCAAAGTGCATGACTGTGTAGCAGAAAATCCCGATAGGCGTCCTGAACGATGTATGCTTTTCATCTTCGGGCGCCATTTTGATTTGATTGTATCATGACGATCCATCCATAAAGGAGAACATGTCGTAGTTGGACGTATTGTCCACCAGGAGTTCGGATACAGGAAGTGGAAAATCGTCTTTTGGGCACGCCTTATTGAGGTCCCTAAAGTCAATACAGACACGAATTTGCCCGTTCTTCTTCTTCACTGGGACGATATTGGCAATTCCAATCGGCATACTTTTCTTCTCGGATGAAGCTTGCCTCTATTAATTTCTTTGTTTCAGCAATCACTTGTTCTTCAATCTCCAATCTCATTCTCCTTGGAGCTTGCTTGACGAGTGCTACATCCGGTTTGATTGCTAATCTGTGAACTGCTACGTCAGGGGATAAGCCAGGCATCTCAGCATATGTCCAGGCAAAGCAGTCCCTGAATTCACAGAGAAGCTCTTTTATTTATTCTATTTGTTCTTCGGGTAGCAGAGAACTAATGAAGGTTGGGTGAGGATCCTCCTCAGTTCCCAAGTTGACTTCTCTTAGTTCATCCATAGTGGCTGCCTGTCCACCATCTTCAAGCTTTTCTGGTGCAGGCTCGGCTTCTACGGGCTGTTCATCATAATCATCAGCCTCGTATGTCTCTTCAGCATCACCATCTTCGGATTCAATTTCCACGCATATGATGACACGACAAATCTCTTTTTCGGAAGAATTTTCTTTTGATGAATCCAATACCTTTATATGCATCTGTGTCGCTCTGCCGTAATGGACGCGGACTCCTCCCATACCAGAGACCCAGACTTGTACGAAGTTGTCGCTTGGTGGTAGGAATATTGACTTGTTTTCGTAGCATTCTCTGAATATTTTTGGTATTGAACCTAGGTAGCCTCGTAGGAAATAATTCCTCGGAGTCGAGGAGCATGCAATCCCAGTCATGATTCTCATATTCACGAACTCCCGTGGAATATAACACATTCCCTGGCACGGTCCCATTTTTACGGGGAGGCAGATAGAGAGTGGCGAGTTCTTCAACTTTATGCACCTCACGCGGAATAATTTCTTTGAAATGTTGTAAGGGAACACGCGTGACTATGAGCACACTATCTGAAATTGATAGGCTGTCAATTCTTCTAGAGAACACATTCTGCACCATGTTCATATAAATAGAGTCGTAGTCATAATCATCATTTGAAAATTCGACCTGCCTACTCCATTCATCTGTGGACTGGCATACTTTTCGAGATTTAGCAGGAGTAACATCATCTTCATCTGTGTCACTTCCCGATGAGGTACATGATTCTTTTCCTTTGGAATGGTCGGCGCTTTGGGAAGAGTCGGCACTGCCTTCTTTCTCCTCACCTGCTTTTTCCTACCCTCCAGTTCAGGTCGCTTTGCGGCCTTTGAGTTTGATACTTTAGCTCCGAGGGAGCTCGAAGATTTTTGCTTCTTTGGCATGAAGTACCGTGCATCTTCATAAACTGTTGCTTCATGAACTGTAAATGGCTGAATGTCACCAGAGATCCTGAATTCTTCTCCGTCTTTGAGATATTTCATACACTGGTGTAATGTTGACGGGACAATGCCATATTCATGCAACCAAGGACGACCTAGTAGCGCCTTGAATGAAGTATCCACATCAATCACATGGAATTTAGCTTCTGTATGGAGCTCTCCAAATACAAGAGGGAGCATAAATGATCCAAGAGTTTTCTGTCCTTTCTCGTTGAAACCATGCACCATCAGCTTATCTGGCCCTAGGTGTTCCACATCAAGGCAGAGGGATCTCAGTGCTTTTAAGCTTATCAGATTCACGGATGATCCAGGATCGATTAGGATTCGACTGATAATCAGCTTATCGCTCTCCGCAGTAACATACAGAGGACGATTATGGTCTGCAGTTCCGAGCATCATGTCTTCTTCAGAGAAAGTAATGAATGGCTCATTTCGAGCTTGCAGAACCTCAGTCAAACTACGTTAAGCAAAATACGCCTCGTATCTTTGTGGATCTTTGAGAGCCTGAATCAGAGTCTCCCGAAGGTCTTTAGACATTACCAAGGCGTCGTATATGCTGAGTTGTGCTGGAATTTTTCTTAGATGGGATAAGATATTATAATCTATCCCATTGGCTGAGGTGTTCTTTTTCTTGGGATCTTCAGGGATTATACTGTCATTGATGACTATTTCTTTCTCCTTATCTTTATTGGAGACCCCTTTCTTCGGTGGAGGCGGTAGTACCTTGCCGCTTCTTAACTGTACTTGAGCAATCTCCTCCGGTTTAGAGTCATTTAACGGAGCATTTTCTTCAGAATCAGCCATTGTTGCATCTAGGGACTCATCTGTTGATTCAGAATCACTACCCAGGTTTACATGTCCCATCCGAGATGCTATGCTAGGGTCTGATTTGTCTTCCTCTGGAAAATACAAATCCTCCTCTGAACTGTAATCCATTGGCAAAATCATCATACAGGATTCAGAGGGTACTTCTTCAGCATATTCTTCTTCTGTCAAAGTACTCGATGTCACCGAGATGACCCGACATATTTCTGTTGGAAGAGAATTCTCATCATCTTCTCCGGCTTCGTCTATCTTAAGCTCCGACATGAAGTCAGCGAGCTTGATAGGTCGCCTCACAGTCTGGTAGTACTCATCCAAACTGTCAATAACCCTCTGAGTTGCAGTCTTTTTCTCCTTAGGCTTCTTCAGCTTGGTCTTCTTCTTGGATGATTTCACCCCACCAGACTTTGAAGTGCTAGCTTGATTGGAGAGTTGTTTAGAAATAGGAGCTCGCACCATCGACAGTTCCTTTAAATTTATCATGGGCTCAACATGAGACTTCCACTTTACACCTGGAACTCCTTCAAGCTGCTTCAACATTTTCACAGTCTTCTTGGAGATCGCAGTCTCCCACTGTTCTTCTTGAATTGACTTCTTTTCATTTCTTCTTTCTTCAACCAGGGGTACGGAAGAGGACGTGACTACCCGAGCTGATTCCTTTTTAGGGTGAGACAATACATTGTCGGACAATGTGATCTCTCCCTTTTGATATTTTCTTTCAAGCCAATCCTTGAAGATATAGCAATCTTCAATAGGATGGCTCAGCACCCGATGATATGGGCAATAATTTGGGTCACCAGTGTGCTTCGACTCTTCGGGTCTCTTGCATTCAGGCAGTTTTAGACCCGATTTCAACACTTGTCGAAATAATTTGGCGACACTCTCCCTCTTGAATGAATATTCTTTATTCATTTTTTCTTTGAGGGATTGGAACGTTCTATCACCAGTTCCTATTGCCTGTCTCTGGCCTCCAGCTTGATAAGTTCGTGGCTTATCATTTCCCCCTAGTATCAATTTTGGCTGGGGGTTGGGGTTGTAGGCCTGTTTGGGCTTTTCTTGATATTGCATCGGCTGCTTTCCCTTGTCTACATTGTAAATCATTTGTTTTTCTCTATCAGCTCTAGAGAAGAATGTAGAGTCGGCCTCACCCCTTCTAGCACCTGGTGCCTTGGCCTTCTTGGGCTTATCAGCGTGATTTTCTGATCTGGACAAATTCAATTTCTCAAATTTGACCACTCTGTCGAGCAAGTCTTGAAATGTGTTTATCGTAGACATACATAGGAAGGGTTGCATCTTGTCATCAATGTTGCCCATTAACAACTGTACGGCATGCTCTTCTTCTAACTGCTGTTCACATTTCATGCTCAAATTTCGCCAGCGAGTGATGTATTTAGTCACTGATTCTTCTCTTTTTCTCTTATCCAGAGCGAGGTCAGCAATTGTGATCTTCTCAGTTGCACTAGCGAATCTTTTTATAAACATATTTTCCAATTCTGCGAAGGTCTTCACAGAATCATTCGGCAATTCAGCATACCATTCGAAAGCAGTCGCTGTTAAACTACTAACGAATTGTCGGAAGAGTAGGGCGTCATTGCCTCCTGTGTTCCCGCAGGTAGCTTTAAACTGCGCCAGATGCTGTCTGGGTTGTTATTACCATTGAAAGTGTTGAACTTTGGTACAGAATACCCTTTTGGGTACGGTACTTGGTCGTATTCAGCAGGATACGGACGACCTTTGCCCACCAACTTTTCTGCTTGATCGACGGCTATAATAGCCCTGATCTTTTCTGTGATGATTCCTTCCAATTGTGCAGCAGTCACAGGCTCGAAAGTACTTGCAATATTCTGTAGGATGGGCTGACGGATGACATTATGAACTTTGTTTCCACCTTCAAGAGTGCCCCATACTCCCGATACTTGAGGCATTTGAAAGTTTGGAGGATCCGGAGGAGGATTGGGCATGGCACCAACAGCAACAGTTTTTTGCATCATCTGCATCATTGCCCCCATCTGAGCCATCATCTCAGTCATCTTCTCATTCAACTGATAGATTTCTCTGTCTTTGGCCCTCATTTGTCGCCGCATTTCAGCGAGTGTGACGTTCTCAGTTTCAGAAGGGTTTTCATCTACTTCATCCACTTCTTCTTCTTGAGAATGACGACTTCTGCCAGTGGTGGACCCTTCTCGACGACGACGACGATATACTTGCCTGGGTGGCGGTTGCCATCGCTCTTCATCTTCATCGTCATCATAATTGGCACCATCATCGATGTCTACATGTGTCACCATATAGACAACTTCCATATCCAGAGTGTCATTTGTTTCTTGAATTTCTTCTTCTAAATTTTTCTCTAGAAATTCATCAATATTTTCTTCTAAATTTTCCTTCATAAATTCATCAATGTTTTCTTCAATATTTTTTTCCCCTTCAAGGAATTCTTCTTCCTCTGGATTTTGATCATCTATATTTTCCTCAAATACTCGGATCTCTGAGCGGCCGACGCCATTGGATTTCCGGCTCCTGATTAGGCACGGGGACTTCTTTGATCAGTGGGCTGCGATCAAAATTAGTCTCTTCCTTTGGAGAGGATAGAGAGCGACGGGATCCCTTGGAGGATTCTCCAAGGTGTCTACCGTCTGGAGGAATGTCATTATGGGTCCCTTTTGGGGCTCACTTCTGACGTTGTTTGTGGATGGGGGCGGATCTCCGGGAAGCCTCACCAGATGTCACGCCCAGATCAGTCCTCCTTTCTCTTCTTTCTTTCTTTTCATTTCTTCGAGGCTTTGGCCTCCAGACTTGTTTTCCTTTCCATCGGGACCTTTCAGCAGTGGATCCCTGAACATATGGTTCAGGTGTCACACCCCGATGTTCACTGCGTGGGATATATCTTCTTTATGTAGCAAAAGACAGACGCTCCCTTGGCGGAGTTCTTCTGGCCTCTATCACTAACGGCCGTTGGAGCTTCTTCTTCTTCAGCCCTTTCTTATTTACAGTCTTCAAGACCCGATAGACCCGGGCTGAGAGAGTTTCAGGTTCCTTTCTCTTTGGAGGAGCTGGGACCTCTTGTCGTTGCTCCCAGAAAGACTTTTTTAGCTCCCCAGTAGAGCTATTTCTTTTGACCCATTTTAGATCAGAAAATTTGTTTCTGGTGGGAACATTGACTTCAGGCTCTTGGGCCGACAGATTGGAAGGGTGAACAGGGAGTTGTTGTTGCTGAGCTCGAAGTTCAGCATTCATCTTCCTTCTTTGCCTCCTTGTAGGCCTTCCTCCAGATGAGGAGGCCTCAGCATCGTATTTCCCAGGCGCAAATAACCTGGTCGGCAAGGGTGTGGTGTTTGTAGTCACCACAGAGACTCTTCCACCATTCACAATTTCTGGTGGTCAGGACCTCGGGCTGTGATAGCCTCTCGAATATAGAAACTCTATCACGAGTATTTTCAGTAAAAGATCGTTGTGCTGACAGATGCACACGACGGGTGACAGCTTCAGTAGAATGGGGCCTCCTGGCAGGCCTTTCAGCATTCCTTCCATTCACGGGAATGGCGGCAGTCCTTGCAACGACTGCAGGAAAATCAACACTACCAAATTGGATGGTAGCTCCGGCATTTCCGGTCTCAATAATAGCATTCGCCAGCTGAATCCTGACTCCTTGTCCCAGTTGGACAGTCATCGGCGTGTTCTGTAGATCCATCTGCATAAATGAAAGGCAAGGGTTAGTAATCAGAATCTGATACATCACCCCGCACTTTCAAAATGCAGAGACTTACACAGAACACAAAAATAAGAGAAAATAACATTAGCAAGCAGTTCAAATAATATAAATCTAAAATACTGCTAAATATGTTATCTCAATGGAAAATTTTTTGAATGATCATTTTAGAAAATTTAGAATTTTGAATCATTAAACGATCATTTTGATAGACTCAAAATTTTGAGTACGATTTGATATAACTGCTACTATAGCACTGAGACGACTAGCCAAAGATGGAAAGAGAAACCAATCCCCAGCGGAGTCGCCAGAAATCTGTGGGCTCCGAAAATTCGGCCCCGGCCTCCGCTCGCTTTTCTTATTCGGCGAGGGAGTTTTAACGAACTAAGTTCCGAGGTAAATTTTGGAAGGCAGATGGGTTTGTAGATAAGACACTACCCAGAGATTTCGCCCTCATTTTGTGAGGACTTTATGATCTGAGTTCTGGTTTCCTATAGGCGCAAGCCCCTATAGTTAATTACCCCTCCCGATCACGAGAGAGAACTTTCGATTAAGGCTAGTCGTCAATCAGATACGTAGAGTATACGTGTTATCTGGCATATAGTAGCAACAATGGATTTTGATATTGGTAGAAATTGGATTTGGAAATTGGGTTTGGATTTTGGGAAATTGTGTTTGAATCTGGGTATTTGGAAAGTTTGGAAGTTTTGGATATTGAAAATTTTGATATTTAAAATAGAAACTTCACCATCTTGCACTTAAAGCGGATGGTGGGGGAATGGATGATAGACCCGATCAAGATCCCATGGTTCCGTCGTCCCGGGCCATCGTGGTCCCTGGTTTACTTAGTCAGAGGAGGTAGTCGACCCAACCTGACAGAAGGATCCTTGTCGGCAGCCATGGGTTGCTTCGTCCAAGGGAACCTTGTAGACCGGGGTTGGATGTTTGCCTAAGGGGACAAATTTGAATCCACCTTAGCTAACAGAGGGTTTTGTGCCCTATCAATCATACCCTATTGATTCATATCTCAAGGATTTAACGCCATTAAGGAGCGTATTGGCTCTGGCCATAACCGTTATCTGTGGTGCCATTTGGCGGCAAAACCACTCGGTTCAGAGGGCCCCGTGTCATAACCGTTTACCTGCAATGTCATTTGGCGGCGAAACTGCCGGTTAGAGGACACGTACCACGTCCTTACTGGCAAGAGATTGTTTGAGAATGGATCCTAGTGATATTTTTGACTAGGCATTTGGCTCTTTGTGAGCTAGAGTTGATTTGAATTTGTCCACCCCGACACACTGTTGCGGAGGGTGGATGAATTTTGCTTTAAGCGAGTTAATGGATTTATTTCATTTTAAATATTTTGGGTTTTTTTTGGAATTTTGTGGAGTTATGGATTGTGAATGGACTTTTGGAAGATATTTGAAAATATTTGGGGAACCCCTCCGGTTGAGATCTGCATTCAACACGGGCATCATCGGGGTGTTTGGAGGTCGTTTCTCTTTATGGATCGAACCTTGTCAACTCTGTCGGGTTGTCGACAGAGGATTAGATTTCGTAGGCTTTATGCCCTCATCAGTGAATTCTCTTTGTTATAGGCCTTAAAGGCCTAATACGAATATATTAAGACAAATATACCGGTCGTAGCAACCGTATATTTGTTTGAGAGTTCGAACCTTGTCGACTCCTATTGACCCATATAGGAGGATCGGGCTCGAACTAGAATTCACTTGTCAACCTGCGCAGCATCCCTAGACGTCACGTGTGTACCAATAACACGCTCGCCGGGGCCCATGCGGGTGTTTGGGGGCATTTTATAATTGAACCTTGTCCACTCCTTTTATCTTCTTAGGAGGATCGGGTTCAAATTTGATAACCCGCGCAGCATCCCTAGACGTCACGTGTATTTCTATAGCACGCTCGCCGGGGCCCATGCGGGTTTCATGATTGCTTTTACCCTCTTTTAGTGTACCTACGTGTATACAAACTACGGTGCACGTGCAGGGTATTCTTGGAATAGACGCCTTCTGTCTGCTCGTACGAATGTTACAGATCCGGTGGCGTGGCATAGCAGCTTCTGGATAGAATTGTTCGCTGCTTCGTACAGATAGACTGTCGTGCACTACTTGTTGATTTTGTTGGCGGGTCATAGTGCACTAACTAGTCTCATGCCTTACTCGTAGGTTCTTGCATTTGTTGTGATCAATTGGTATTTTATATGCAGATATCATTGTGTGGGTATCAATTTAATTGAAGAGCTTGGGTTACTTTAATTTCATCATCCCTTACTCTGATAGTGATTCTCATTTGGATGAACAGGCTTGTTCATTAGTGATTATACTATCATTTGAGGCTCTGATTCTCAACTTGTGTACTCTATTGAACATACACCCTCCATCTGATCTTGATTGAATAATTATGATTATCAATTAGCACTTGGATATCACAAATCCCTCTTGCTATTTGATTGCATTATTATTTGATTCTTGATAGCATGTGAACTGTAGGGTTATATCACATTCACTGTGCATCGTCCCTAGTGTACTCACTTGTATATATACTAGCACTGGTTATTGGATGGATTGTGCTCCTCACATATCCCCAATACTGGCATTACTTATTAAGACCATATATGCTTATTTGTAAGCAAAATATGAGGTGGGTGCTTCAAGCCAAATGTCATCATTCTAGAGTTTGATGTCGTGACTCATAATCATGTAACTTTCTTCCATTTCATTAGAGTTTGTGAGCAAGTTGTATTGGCAACATCGTTGCCTATTGCAAATAATTATTTTCTTGCATTTTGATTGGTATAAGAACCTTTCAATATTTACTTGGAAACTCTATTAGCACTTTGATTGTGATGCCACCACATTTGTCGTACACCTTCTACTAGTATGTTAAATGTCTTCGTAGAGAAATCCTCTCTCCCTCTCTTACTCTCTGTTTCGGTCAAGTACAAGGCCGAAGAAGCACGCTAGGGGGAGAATGGCGTCGGCCAGAGGTGATCGGGAGGAGTTCGGCCGGGTGGGTGGATCTCTCTCTCTCTCTCTCTCTCTCTCTCTCTCTCTCTCTCTCTCTCTCTCTCTCTCTCTCTCTCTCTGTTGACGGCTTGCAAATAGGGCAGGGACAGGAGTAGCAAGAGCTCGGTATGAAGAGGCCTTCGGGCTCTAGAGGTCGGAATGAGGTCGCCTGAGAGGAGTTCGGCTGGAGTTGATGTGGGGTTTGTTGTGTAGAATCGAACAGAGGAGAGGGTGGTCGGGATTTGGTTGGAGCAGTGAAGGGGGACGGGAGAGAGTCGTGTGTGGGATCGAACGGGATCCCGTCTCCTTCTTATAGCCGCGAACGGGAGGCGATCGAGGGAGAGATACGGGATTTGGGCAGGATTTCTGGGAGACGACTGCAAGCAGCGCCGAAGGAGCAGTGCCTCGGCGGGATTTCGAGGCAGCATATCGGGCAGATTTCGTGGATCCCTTGGATAAGGTATGCTCTATTATACATTTTTTTGTTTTCTTTTGGGTTTGATCCGGAGGTCAACAACTATACCATCCTGATTGAAATTTTGAGGCTATTGTTTCTTGGTTTTTCTGAAGACATTTTAAGCAGGTTACACAGTTCTTAGATAGCATCCTTGTGTCTTTGATCACAAAAGTTTTTTTCTTTTCCCGAATTAATTGACTGAAAATGATGGTTGTTGTTGTTTTATCATAAAATAAAGCTTGTGAATCATGCACTGTAATTTATTTAACTATTTTTCTTCCAGTTTATTTCTTTTATAGATATCCGATGAAGATCCAAATCCTTAATATCTGACCCAGTTGATTGTCAAAATTTCTGAATATTCAATAAAAAATCGGCAAGATATTTGCTCTTGGGAATCATCTTGCATGCGTTTAAGAATTTTGATCTCTTCTTTCTCTCACTTAACTCTCAGTGATTAGAACTTTTGTAAATGCAGAATATGAAAAAAAAATCCAAATATTGAGATGCAAATTTTTTCACACATACGTTAGAGCCAATAATGTTTTGATGCCTGCACTTACAAATACTTCCAAAAGAGATAAATTTTGTGAAGGCAGGGGAATATTAAGGTGCCAAGCTTTGCTAAGGAGCTGGCCTTTTCACTGTAGCTATATGTGATGGCTGTTCCATTGACCTCTCGGTTGGAATTTTTAGCTTTCTCATGAAGCTGCTTCTTTATGAATCTAATTTTGGCATTTAGAATTTTTGTTTGGTTAATCAAATTTTTATGAAATATAAGCATGGTCGAATTAACATTTTATGATCAAATTTTAGTTAAGATGATTAAATAATAGCAGTTCGTCCTTGTTGGAAACGCATTTTCTAAACATTAAGGAATGCACACTATTTACTGTTGCTACTTCATTTTCTAATTCTTATAAAACGAACAAATATATATAAATAAAGTTAGGGGTGTAAGTGAGCGAAAACAGCTCATTAACCAGCTCGGACTGACAATTAAAACTTAGCACTACTGTATTATTTTTAAATTTTTATTCATGTGCACCATGTGCACGTGCATTTATACTAGTTATACTTAACTTTGCATCTGGGATACTTTACACTCTAAAGTATTCCAACCAAATAAAAAAATTTATAAAACCATTGCAACTGGGATACTTTACACTCTAAAGTAATCCAACAAATGTGTCCCTAATAAAGATCTTTCATTCTCGTATATTTGTGTAGGTGGAGCTCTAAACACAATAGAAATTTAATTTTGTATGCCTAATAATGTCTATTTTAACAAATTATATATATATATATCATAATATATATATATATATATATATATATATTCAAATAGTTAAATATGATTTCAAAACATTAAAAAAAAAGTATGCTCAAATAAATAAGTACTCTCTTGTAGTCATTGACTTTTCGATAGAGTCAAAATTGATATGAATTTGAAGTTTGGGGAGGGTGGTGAGATCAAATGTATAGTGTTTCTCAGTTGATGATAGTGATTAGTGGGTATGAAGAATGATGGCAATGTGCACTGATGAGGCAACAATCGATGTTGAAGTTTTAACAAAATTGCACTTTAGGATATTCAGATTTGTGGTGAACTAGCCTGACAACAAGGGGCTTCACCAATATATCTAACACCAAAAACATGGCTACATTTCTCTCTCTCTCTCTCAGGGTACGATCAGAATTTGTGTCGATTAGAAAGAAACATTATGCTTGATACATCATCGAAAAACTATCTTGATCAGGCAAGAATATTGAGGTAAAATCAAGTTGGAAGCTTCAAAAAATAAAATTGAGAACATCCGAACTCTGATTTTTTTTTTTTATGATTTTAGTTCCATTCTGATATGAAAATGACATGCTTTAGTTAAAAAAAAAGGGACTAATTTAGATCTTCCTCTTTTCAGAAAATCAAGTAGAGCTTAGATTTTTTTTTTTTTTTTGCAAATGCAAGGTATATTTGCAACTACTATTTCCTATTCAACCAACTTCCAACATCCTAGCCAATGCAATATGCAGATGTGCTGCAATTAATGTTTCATTTGGGACGGTTTTTTTACTACTTCTTAAAGTAGCTTTTGAGTAAAAAAAATTAACTTTTGTACTTAAAAAATTATTTTAAGAAGCAGTAAGAAAGTCGTCCTAAACGAAACCTTAATATTCTAAAAAAACTAGCTTTTACAAACAGAAAATGGTGAGATTACCATCTATATTTAGGCTTTTTTTATGCTGAGAATCTCAGCCAAAAGAAATGAGAAAGCAAAGAAAATGTCAAACTATAAGAGTGAAATGATTATTATTTGAATTACTAAATGATCAACTACACTTGAAAAAAAATTCCTCTCCTTATTTTTCTCTTGTGGCTTTCTCCAGACAGTGCTCTCTCTATCAAACACATGACAACTTTTTCTCCATGTGATATCAGAATAAGCAAATCCTACGATTGAACTTTTAATCTATTGCATGCCTAAATATACCCCATCCTTGCAGCACCTATCAACTAATTAAAATTATCAGAACTCCATTTTACAAAATTCATTGTCCAAAATTTATTCAACTGCAATTATTGAGAAGAGCTTCAATTTCAAGGGTCAAACCATGTTCAATATTCTCCATGCAACACATTATAAAATAGACATAATGTAAGATATTTGGTTCTCCAATTTGTTATGTAGCTCTTTGTCCTTGTAATCATGTAAAGGTTCTTTAAGAGAAGCCTTATGGAAGAGACTAAGCGTGGTGAACTTGCCTAGACTTAAGGTTTTGAAGGAAAAGTTTGTAATATTTTCTCCACCGAGTTTTTAGTGAAGGAATGTTTTGGATTTGTGAATGAATCCTAACAGAAATTGTGGATAGACATACCTGCATGCTCATTTGGGTAGAATCATGTAAAAATTATTATGTTGTTGTCTTTAACGCATCAAATCTATTCCACTATTTGTTCAAGTCTACTTTAAAAATCCTCAATCTCCATTCATTATAGTGAAGTGTTTAAGGAAATTGTCTATGTTACACAATTGTCACTCATGTTATCTTGTATCTTGGAAGAAAAACTAACAAGAAATTTGATGTTAGAGCTATACCAAATAATCATAAAATTGTAAAACAGGAAGGGGAGCGAATCTTACTGGAAACACGGTTGAAGACATCTGCAGCAGACTCGCCCTCAGGAAAACGGAAGAAGAACCTTCCAAAACGCTGCCTTGTTTCCTTAACAACCTTCATCCTATCCTCCACCTGAAAGTTTCCAAAGTCCTGCTCTTGTATCCTGCACTCCTCCCTTGCTCCGATGATCCTTTTCTTTGGGAAGGCTCTTCCAATCTCCATTAGTGTTGCCCTCGTCCGCACGTAAGGAGAAACGTAGAAATGCACCTTCCAGTTGGTGGCCATGCCACCATCAGAGACCACGCCAAAGATTCCCTCGCCGGCGGCCCGTGCCTGCTCGATGCCAAGCGGAGTCAGTGGGATCTTGTAGTCCGGCGTGGTGGTGCAGGCTGACATGTCGAGGTTACCCTGGCTCTCCCCATGACGCACTAGAATTATCCTCTTTGGTAGCCTTCTGACAGGCCGGCAACAGCTACAGCTGCTCATTTTTTGCCTCGCTGCAGAATCCCTTTCTAATCAAAGAGCCCCAAAATTAGTTCGGTTATCATTCTGTTGTGGACCACTTGCCTTCTTTATAATGAGCTAGATCCTGAGAGGCACTAAGCGTAAATAGGTCTAAGAGAGTTGTTGAACAGTGAAGGTCAAGGAATCTCTTTGCTCATTCAGGATTCACTCCTTCTGATGAACGAATGAAGAGTTCTAAACAAGGAAACCAGCGCTTGTCTTGATTGACCATTAATAGCTGCATCCACATTCTAAAATGATGGTGATGTTCTGCGCCCGCAAAACCTGAAAACAACCAGAAGTCAGCGGGCCTCAGATTGAAATTTTGAGGGCCTGTAGAATCTTTTTTTTAATATAAATTTATTTAATGTATTAACTATTTTTTTATTTTTCAAAAACAAGCTAAATAATTTTTAAACCATTCAAAATAATTTGTAGGTACTTTTGCTTTGGATCGTGACTCCCTTCATCTTTCTCATCTTTGCTTTGGATCATCACTCCCTTCGTCTTTCTCATCTTCCTTGCTCTGTCACCATCGGATTCAACATTAATTTTGTTCCTCTCCAATCTCATGCTCCATCCATATTGTACTACAGAGAAATGTTACGGCATCGACACCATAACGCCAACAGATATACAAAAAATATATTATTTATGATCTAAGGTTTTTACTCAGTTTTCGATTTATATGAACCCAAATTAGGATCTTCAATGAAAGGATTCATGACCAAGTATTAGAGTATAAAGACAAATAAGACCTTATCTTGCCACCTGTACGCGTGTCATAATGCTACTTGTACACATCCTTCTATCAGTTATCATAATGTCTATATATAGCTTGCATTCTTAGGTGTTTGGACATAATAGAATTCCCTCTCTGTTCCTTGTTCTTTCCTCCTGTCATCTCATTCTTGTTTCAGTAGTCTGTATTGAGCCATGTCCAAGATCATCATCTTCTACATGGTACCAGAGCAAGATCTAAGAAGCGATTCCGAATGACCAACTCGTCTTCTTCCCAACTCGGCGAGAACCTAGGTTCAGCCGCTCAGGAAGACACTGCCATTCCATCATCGTTGAAGCTCGTTGTCTCAAACCTCAAAAACATCGTATACTGTGCGTATTCATAAACCTTAATGAAAACATTCTTAATCGATTTGAATTAAGGATCAGGGGTTGAAAAACCTATATTAGACGAGCCTTGCTGGTTTTATTGATAGGGAGTTGCATTCGAATTAATTTGACTCCACTCCACATACTCTAATGAATGCTCCACCATAGGAGCATAACACCCACACTCTAGAACCATCACTTGTGTAGCACAAGGGTGTACACAAATAATAAGTCTCATTGAGGAATTCTTTCAAATCATTTTCAAACGATGCTTGAATGAGTATTTGGATGTTTCATACCTAAAGGATGCATCGAATCATTTAAATCCTAATTAATTTGAATTTTTAATCAAAAAACCAAGAACTGTCGTATGCGTATGGAAGGCGTATGGAGTGCGTCTGGAACGCGTACGGAAGGCGTATACTGTGCGTATTCATAAACCTTAATGAAAACATTCTTAATCGATTTGAATTAAGGATCAGGGGTTGAAAAACCTATATTAGACGAGCCTTGCTGGTTTTATTGATAGGGAGTTGCATTCGAATTAATTTGACTCCACTCCACATACTCTAATGAATGCTCCACCATAGGAGCATAACACCCACACTCTAGAACCATCACTTGTGTAGCACAAGGGTGTACACAAATAATAAGTCTCATTGAGGAATTCTTTCAAATCATTTTCAAACGATGCTTGAATGAGTATTTGGATGTTTCATACCTAAAGGATGCATCGAATCATTTAAATCCTAATTAATTTGAATTTTTAATCAAAAAACCAAGAACTGTCGTATGCGTATGAAAGGCGTATGGAGTGCGTCTGGAACGCGTACGGAAGGCGTATACTGTGCGTATTCATAAACCTTAATGAAAACATTCTTAATCGATTTGAATTAAGGATCAGGGGTTGAAAAACCTATATTAGACGAGCCTTGCTGGTTTTATTGATAGGGAGTTGCATTCGAATTAATTTGACTCCACTCCACATACTCTAATGAATGCTCCACCATAGGAGCATAACACCCACACTCTAGAACCATCACTTGTGTAGCACAAGGGTGTACACAAATAATAAGTCTCATTGAGGAATTCTTTCAAATCATTTTCAAACGATGCTTGAATGAGTATTTGGATGTTTCATACCTAAAGGATGCATCGAATCATTTAAATCCTAATTAATTTGAATTTTTAATCAAAAAACCAAGAACTGTCGTATGCGTATGAAAGGCGTATGGAGTGCGTCTGGAACGCGTACGGAAGGCGTATACTGTGCGTATTCATAAACCTTAATGAAAACATTCTTAATCGATTTGAATTAAGGATCAGGGTTTGAAAAACCTATATTAGACGAGCCTTGCTGGTTTTATTGATAGGGAGTTGCATTCGAATTAATTTGATTATTTTTTAAAAAACCATGAACCATTGTCTGCGTATATACGTTGTATGAGCTGCGTCCGAAACGCATATGGTTCGCGTATAGAGTGCGTATTTTACATTCCATAGTATAAATTTCTTAATCGATTTAAATGAATGATCAATGGTGAGAAACATTATATTCAACACATAGAATCTTTCTTAATTACAAGGAAAATATACCAGCTATGTACATAAATTTAATTATATAAAAGTTCATTTCAATGCAGCACACAACAATCCGTAAGCAAATTCTGCTCTATATTTGGGCATATTTTCTTGCCAATCCGTTCTCTGCATCCAGCCGGAGTTGTTTTGTCGAACAATATTGTCCATGTATTTGCAGACGAACATACCACAATCTGTATTGTTGGTCTGAAATGGCGCCTTCTTCATTGTCTTGAAGCTCCATTTAGTGATATTTTGACGGAAGGCTTTTTTGCAATCCTTATTTAAACTTGCAATCTGAACAATATATGGAATATAATTAAGTCAATTAAAAAACATAATCACGAAATTTGTAAACAATTCAAGGTTAGAATCAAACTCACTATCTTCACAGCAACAGCTCTATGCATAGGGTTGGGTATGGAATCGTAAAATTCCCACCTTTTCTGCTTTATGTAACCAACAAGAAGGGTCCAGTGCTCTCCGTGAATAATTGGATTAATTATAAGACTGCTTGACTGAACAGATTTGTAGTCTATGTGCTCGAGGAACAACACTGATTTTACATCCTTTACCTTGTAATGCTGCAAACAATTAAATATAAGAATTAAATAGTTCAAATAAAAAATCATATATAAAATAAACTAGTATACTAACCCAATACATCGGTGAGATGTATAGATATTTTTGATACTGATCTGGAGAAATTTTAGTCTTCTCATTTAGTAAAATGGCAAAAGCATCAATGTGGTCATTGTCCAGGTAACTGTCTGATAATATTTCGTCGACCATGAGTCTTGAAATCATGACGTTCCCAGATTCAAATACACGCATGCTACTGAAATATTTAAACAAAAAATACGCATAAGGTACGCGCATGATACGCATAAATAATACGCATAAGGTACGCGCATTATACACACACGGTACGCGCATCATACGCACAACGGACGCAAACCATACGCAAACAAATACGCATACCATACGCGCATTATACTAAAAAAATTTACCTGTCAAGATATTTCTTTATGTTGTCCCGAAGAAAAACTTCCTGCGTTGGACTCAACATTTCCACGCCTTTGTAATTAACTGTGGCACTTGCAGGGTAACCCTTTATTACAATATCATCAACATTGATTATTTCTGTAGTTTGAGGAACTTTATGGGGAACTTTTTGGAATGGAACAATTTCTTTCGAAGGTTGTTGTTGTGGGGGTGCTTCTTTGGACTGTTCTTCTTTGGCAGCTGGTTCTTTGGACTGTTCTACTTGGGGGGAGGTTTTTTGGACTGTTCTTCTTGGGTGGGAGGTTCTTTGGACTGTTCTTCTTGGGTGGGAGGTTCTTTGGACTGTTCTTCTTGGGTGGGAGCTTCTTTGACATGTTCTTTTTCGGGGGGATCTTCTTTGGCAGCTTCTTTGGACTGTTCTTGTTGGGGGGGAGCTTCTTTGGTAATTATTTCTTGGGCAGCCTGGGTCATCTCAGGGATGTGGTGTACCCTTTTCTGCTTCTTCTTCTTTTTTTGGCTTGATTTTATCTCTAATTTATTCTTTTTGCTAACCCTTTCAGCAGTCTGGGTCATCTCAACATCATTCCTTTTCTCTGGGGCGTCGGTCTTGGTGTGTTCAGATGATATCTGAATATTGTTGGGGGATGGAATTGTATGGGGAATGAATGATGAGGAGGAGTGAGCAGGTTGCTGATCAGGCTTAATAATTCCTTGGACAATGCAATTTTGGAGCTTCTCATCAATAAGATCAACTCTCTTCACAATTTGTTCAAAATTCTTCATCATTCTACCTTCAAATTCCTGGAAGAGGTTGACCATGGACTCCTGCACAATCCCTATTATTTTCTTTTCAAGTTCATCTAAGGGTTGGGGTTGGGGTTGGGGTTGGGGTTGGGGTTGGGGTTTCAAGGCGGATTTGGGCTGCAGAGGAGATTGTGGGGGGAGATGATGTTCAGGTGTGTTAGTTTGAATGGGTGAAAGAGGAGTTGATGGATATTTCTTTACACCCAAGAGATCACATTCTTCAGGGGTTACTCCTTGGATGTCAACAAAAATCTGTGAAAAATTATTCTCAAATAAATACGCAATCTAAACGCAATAATATACGCACTATATACGTATTGTATACGCATACCGTACGTAACATATACGCGTAGTATACGCATACCGTACGCAACACATACGCGTAGTATACGCATACCGTACGTAATTCGTAAGAAATATGTAAAACTTCTTACAATACATACCTGTCTTCTCTTTAAATTAACAAATAATTTGTCAGTCTTCTCAGTGTTATATACAATATCATCAGACCATCGAAGGAAACGGGGCCTTCTGTCAGGATACTTTGGGAGATGAATGGAAGTGTGCTCCAAAAACCAAACCTGCATAAAATTTAGATATTCTCAGTTAGTTTTAGCAAAACAATCAGTCAATTAAAATGTTTAATAAGAATTCTTTTAGCACTCACAATAAGCAGTGGCACAAATCCATTGACATAACCCGCTGGCCTGTTTTTTGAGATCTTCATAGCTACATTATTAAAATCTGTAACTAGGCATTCCCAAATTGCCCATGCCCAGTTAATTGATGAAAAATCATCAACATTATTTGCTATTGTCTTAAGCATCTTAGGAACTTTAAAGTTGCTTTGTTGGAAAAATAAATTAGAACACAAATACATAATAAATGTTTTCAACATTGTATCTGGGGAGCTTTCCCTAGTCAACTCAAACATTTCAGTCTTAATATCCTTTGAGCTGATTGTTGAAGTCGGCAAGGTCATCCAAGTAATCTCCTCCCCTCTATTTGGTAGTCCAGTGAGGAGGGCCACTTCATCAGCTGTGAAAGGGACAACATGACCCTCTATAATGAAGCTTTGCTTTTCAATGTTCCACATTGTCAGCAGCTGGTAGATAAGTGGGGCGTTTTGCTCAAATCCAGGAAATTGAAGAAATTGATAAATATTAAGTTCCTTTAATTTTTCTTCAACTTCAACAGGAATTATATCTGAAAATGTATCACACATTGTTCTGAAAGTTGAAACATAGCATCTATATGATATAGGACGGACGTAAATCTGCGTAGAATAAGAAACTATAATTAATTTAGAGAAGCATATTATAAGTACGCATATAAAACGCAACAAAAAATACGCATACCATACGCGTTGTGTACGCATACCATACGCGTTGTGTACGCATACCATACGTGTTGTGTACGCATACCATACGCGTTGTGTACGCATACCATACGCGTTGTGTACGCATACCATACGCGATGTACGCAAAGGATGAGTAAAATATCACCAGAAATCTATGGTTTATGGTACATTAGTCATTTTTGTTTATTGGAAGTTTAGTTTTATGATTTAAAGATCAAAAGTACATATTATAAAAAGTTAGGTTTGGTCTTCAACATATACGCAGAAAATAAATGAAGTTTACGCAGATTATACACATTGGGTACAAAGAAAATACGCAGAAAGAACGAGAATGGTGAGATAAATTTAAACTTTTATAGTTACTAGGAATGATTTAAATTTAGTTTTTGGTTTCTTCAGCAAATACGCGTTGAATACCAAAGATATCCGTACATTTTATGTCAATGTAAGAATTTTCGCACCTTTCTCTTTGCAGGTGAATCCTTTTCCACGTCCATGATGAGAAGAAGAGATTGCTGGAAGAATTTAGCGAGAGATTTTTACTGGAAGCTCGGGAGTAATGGAGCAAATAGCCGAAATGTGGAATTTGGAAAATGTTAAATTTTTCCGCCTTTTTCATTGTATATACTGGGCGGGCCTACAAACTAGTCGGGCCTTAACTTTCCACGTAAGCACGCCACGCGTTTTATTTTTATTGGCTACTGTTACAGACCGAACACATCGTTGTGATCGGAGTCCACACAGAATAATTTCTCTATCTCCTGAGCTCTCGCAACTCTCCAAAAAAAAAAAACTCTTTGGCTTTCCCCCCATTCGGACTTGCTCGGCCGATCTCCTCGAGGTCGTAAGCCTGCAGGCCCCTCTCCCTCTTCGTCTCGTTGAGATCGGGCAAGGGCCGAGGCCCTAACCTCCATTGCATTCGCACATTAGGAGCGAACCCCCCTACTCGGTCTCTCTCTCTTTCTTTGTGTTCGCATAAGCCAGGAGCGGAAGCCCCTTTCTCCCGGGATTTCCCTAGTTTTGGTCCGTCCAGAGCAAGAACTGAAGTTCATTCTCTCCCTGCTGCTCTCTGTCCGCGAAATCTAGAGGGAGGCCGGCCCTAGCTCTCTCATTCGGACCTCTCTCTCTCTCTCTCGCAAGGCAAAGACGACCTCTCTCCCTCTCCGTCTCTCCCATTTGTTCGGACCGAACCCGACGACCCGGCTCCGCCTCCCCAGCCGAGCCCGAATTTCTACCGCCTGCTCTTCCTTCGGCCGACCTAGCTTCGACGAACCTTGTCTTAGCCGAACTCCCTGCAAGAATCCTTCCACTTGCAATGTGAGCTTCTTCTTCCCCTCCTTTAGGGCAGGTAACCCCTTCCCCTCTTCCTCTTCTCCTCTTTCTTAGCCTTCTTATTCTTCTCAAACTTCTTTTCCTTCTTATTTCTTCTCTATTCTTCTTCTTCTTCTTATCTTAAATGAGAACCGTGTGGATGGTTTGGTTGGTAACAAGTTATCTCTATGCAAAGTTGGTTTTGACTAAAAGCTTGTGAAACTTTCTTGATGTATATGTCATCACATCCCTAGTTATCTTGTTCCTAACAAATACATTCATTCTTCATGATTAGGTTTTATAAAAGTTTGGAATAATCATGTTATAAAATGAGGTTGATTTTGTCATATTGTGCGGATTTATCTTGTTTAAAAAAAATGAACAATTGGCACTTGAGATTTACACTTGCTGTATGTTCTATGATTTAGAGATCTAGGTGTGAATTGTGGAAGATCATAAAAGTCATGTTATTCTTTACTAAAGTATGCATGCGAGATGTTTGTTGAAATGCCTATTGAGAAATAACACAAGCCTAAACCAAATAAAACATGGAGTTGCTGTATTTGGATATTTTCTTTTGTTTTGTTTATGTTCCTAAATCATTCATGAATTTGGAGAAAGTAGAGAGCTTGTTCATTCACATAAGTGGAAGCTATATACAAAGCATTTATATAATTTAATTCACATGGATTTTTATGGCGATTTCTCTCGATTTACTTGGCTATTTCCCATGACACACAAATCGAAAATTACTAATATTTTTATTAACTTCAAAACTCACATCGAAAAATACACCTCTCAAAATATTAAATGCCTTCGTATAGATGGAGGCATGGAATACACAAATCATTAGCATACCAAATTTCTTAAGGATCATGGCATCTCTTATCAAATATCATGTCCTTACACCTCAGAGCAGAATGGCATTTCAGAACGAAAACATAGGCATGTTATTAAAACAATTAGAACGCTCCTTCTCACTGCTTTGATGCCTACCAAATATTGGTCGGATGTTGTCCTTACATCTGTCTATCTCATAAATAGAATGCCATCTGTAACTACTAACAACCTCTCTCCTTTTGAAAATTTTTACAAGCAAAAACTAGACAACAGGCACCTTATAACTTTTGAATGTGAGTGCTTTCCACTCACTCCTTCTCATCTTTGCCATAAACTTCAACCCAAAGCTCAATCGTGTGTCTTTCTTGGATATTCAGATATGTGCAAAGGTTACAAATGTCTTAATATGGCCAATAATAAAATTTTTATGTCAAGGCGTACTCAATTTAATGAACTTTCCTTTCCGTTTACAAAACAAACTGCACATGAGGGCATGTCTCATAACAATATCTCTCTGCTTGTTCTAACTCTCGCTTCCACCACAACTAAATCCCCATTCCATCCTCCTCAGCAACAATCTCATTCTTCGTCTGTATGTCGTCCCTCTTATAACTGAGTCTCAATCTCCCTCTACAACACATCAACCGAATCCTATCACAAAAAGCAGATCCACTATCTCGCCTCATCCCACATCTAATCACTCCCATCATCCTATGGTGACTCGACGTCAAATAGGTTACCTCAAACCTCAAATAAAAATGAACTTGCTTCATAAACAATCATCTTCTGAACTCGATACAAATCCCACAATGTATGTGGCTGCTGTCAAACATTTTGAGCTGAGAAAAGCAATGGCAACTGAATTCTTTGCTCTACAAGAGCAAGGAATGTGGACTCTAGTTCAGCCCCCACCTACAGCGTCTATTTGGGATATAAATGGACATATCGCACCAAACATCATGCGGATGGTTCTATTGTCTGATACAAAGCAAGGTTGGTTGCTCAGGGAAATCACCAAGAATACGGCATCGACTTCACTGAGACATTTAGCCCGGTTGCTAAACTACCTACAATTCAATTCCTACTAACAATCACTTTGCATAACCACTGGCCAATTCAACAGCTCGATGTGACCAATGCGTTCCTTCATGGCAATCTTTCAGAAACCATCTACATGGCTCAACCAAAAGGATTTGAAGACTCTTCTCATCCGCATTATGTTTGTCGGCTCAACAAAGCCATTTACAGGCTCAAACAAGCTCCCCGACAATGGTATAATATGTTCATTTCATATCTTGTGTCTCTTGGCTTCACACACAACAAATTGGATCCCTCTCTCTTGATATTTAATCAGCTGCATGTAAAAATATTTCTACTCATATATGTAGATGATATTCTAATAACCAGTAATAATCAAGAAGCCATCAAGAAACTTCTTGATCAGCTTAACGACAAGTTCACCATGAAACACCTAAGAGAAGCTCATTCTTTCCTTGTATACAAATACAATCT
This sequence comes from Dendrobium huoshanense, assembly GCA_016618105.1. Lineage (NCBI taxonomy): Eukaryota > Viridiplantae > Streptophyta > Magnoliopsida > Asparagales > Orchidaceae > Dendrobium > Dendrobium huoshanense. The sequence goes on along the minus strand of CM028347.1, from coordinate 9,547,265 downwards.
TTTGACCAGCAATATTTTCTTTCACAAAAGACATATGCCTACCCTATCCTTCAGAGGGCCAACATGACTAAATGCAACCCTCTTGCCAATCCTACATGCACAAAAATACCTACAGACCCACCTTCAAACTCAATGCTTTCCGACCCAGGAAACTACAAGAAAATCACTAGCTCTCTTCAGTATTTGACACTTACTCATCCTGGCATAGCATATAGCGTCAACATGCTCTCTCAATATATGCATAATCCTCTCCCATAACATAATTTCCTGCTCAAACGGCTTCTTAAAGGCACTATTGACTACGGCATACCTATCACCAAAAGCAACTTAATTCTTCAATCCTTCTCGGACACGGATTGGGCCAGCGATCCCATCTCCATAAAATCTATATCAGGATATTGCTCATTTCTCGGCACAACACTTATCTCCTGAACAGTTAAAAAGGAACATACAGTCGCTCGATCCTCTACTGAATCAGAATATAGGACTCTTGCCCCCTCACAGCTGATATCATTTGGCTTAGGAGGATTCTTACTGATTTTGGCATAAAGTTAGATCAACCCACAGACCTATATTGTGATAACATGTCAGCAATCACCTTGACCAACAATCCTATCTTTCATGTCAAAACGAAGCACATTGAAATTAATCAAAGGTTTGTACGAGATCACATTCAAAGCAACAATGTTCACCTTCTTCCAATCAACATCGTTGATTAAGTTGCTGACATCTTTACAAAGCCTTTATCGACATTGCGTTTTCAACAGCTCAGATTCAAACTAATAGTAACTCAAGACCCATCAATTTGTCGGGGAATGTTAGAGCATAAAGACAAACAAGACGTTATCTTGCCTCCTGTACACTTGTCATAATGCTACTTGTACACATCCTTGTATCAGTTATCATAATGTCTATATATTGCTTGTATTCTTAGGTGTTTGGACATAATATAATTCCCTCTATGTTTCTTGTTCTTACCTCCTGACATCTCATTCTTGTTTCAGTAGTTTGTATTGAGCCGTGTCCAAGATCATCATCTTCTAAACCCAGCAAGTCATGAGTTCAAACTATATACTTTGAGACAAATCACTCATCATAAAAAATAATAATAATAATAAAAAACTATTCTACACTTGACTTGCTAAAAAAAAAGAAATTAAATTGCTTCAAAACAAACAAAAACAAAGAAAATGTACGAAAAAATGTTAATTATGACAAATATATAAGTGAAGCAACTAGCAAATTAAGTTCTTAGCACCAGCTTAAATGAAAAACAAGGAGAATATATTAAACGTAATAAAACCACCAGAACTGAATGTTAAACGCACTTGTCCTCATCCTAGAATACTAGTTGATGATCATCACGTAAATGAAAACAATCAAAAATGTCATTTACATTAGTTAAAGCTGCCTATCCGGAAAACTCCAGCGATATAAAATCTGGTTAAAATAAGAAAATGTCACAGGCTCCCTTTACTGATTAAGATTTGTGTTCTGCTATAAATTGTTAGTTACCTTCATAAAGCAATGAAAAATCCATTGAAAAGGGATTTGACTCTTAAAATGACACAATGGAGAAAAAAGATTCATGTAGCCGACCCCACGTAGTGGGATAAAGACTTGATATTGTTGTTGTTGTAGTAGTAGTATAGAAGCTCTGATATATTCTCAAAATGATAAATAAACAATTCTTCCAAATTTAATTATAGGACGTTATACATGAGCTGCGACATTAAGTTGAGGAGTGTATAGGATGAAACTTATATTAATGTAATTACAACAATTGAATGCGGGATGTCCGAATTTGTTGCATATTTGGCAAGTGAGCTGACTGGAACTTTGCTTGCCGCCACTATTTTGTTGAGGTGACTGAGCGCTGTGGCAGATGAAGTATGCAGAACCCCATCCCTGCAATTGAATCCACAATATGCTGCTATTAGTATGGAAAAATAGGTGAGTGTTCTCTCCTTAATGAACTGCATTGGCTAAGAAGCAGTAAATGGTGAAAGTAGAAGAATGGAAGAATCGAATTTCATATTTGATAAACTTATTTATGCACAGTAATTTGAATATCTAGGGAAAATTTAGGCTACAAGTTTGTTATTGGGAGAATATTCCTGTGTGTAGGAATGGTCGTGATTCCTTGAGATGTTACTGTTGGACAGTTCTGATTGGAGGGCAGAGATAGTTGTTGCATAGATGATAATGATGGTTGGCAGAGTTAGTTAAGGTAATCGTTAAAATTAAGTCGGTGGATGGTTAAAGGAAAAATATTAGAACTTGGAGAACATTTGATTTCCAACATGAGAGGTAGAATGGAATCAGTGCATATGCCTTTTGAAGTTCTATTGAGCCAAAATGGAATAAATAAAAATCGCATGGGTGGAAGACATACTGAATAGCCCAAATCCTGAATTAAAAAATTGATGATGTTTCTTAATCAAAGACAGCTATTAGATACTGAAAATGCCAATCCAATTGAGAGATTGGCAAAAACAACTTCATGCCAAATAGAAAAGATTGCTGTAATATAAAAAAATCTTTGAGAATTCTTGAAAAGGAGGCAGAGTAGAGTTCTTCAGATTCAGATAGAATAAAATTAGAACAGACTAATAGTGTAGCTAGGTAAGTCATAAAAAGCTACTCTTATAAAACATTTCAAGTTTCTATGGTTTTCAAGAAGAACATAGATGCTGCAACTTCGTGATTCAAATTTGCTGCCTAGCACTTTCTCAACCTAGAACCCTTTTTATGCTACCTACCATTAATATTCTAGTCGCCTAGCATAACTGCTACATATCACCAAAACCATTTGATTGCTTCAAAGGCTTGATTCTAAATGATTTTTATGTTATATATTTTTTTCGCCTTTTTTTTTAAACATATGAAGGTTAGATTGAAGTGAAACAAAACAGATTTACATTGAGTTGCACTTTTAAGCTTACTTTGGAGTAAAATAAATTTGTGTTACTAATGCTACGTTATATACTCTAAAATAATTTTTTGATGCATAAAATGTTTCTCAAATAACGGGGATCCGTATGATGAGGCTAAAGGAAACAGACATTTAGGACTAATGAAGCCTCCATATAATTGTCGTTGCTATAAAACATACCATCTTTCCACTATACCTGAGGCCATCTGATGAGGTCATCGATAGGAGATTTCGGCGCGCCTATCAGAGACGACCACGGAGATCGACGGCCGTGATTGCTAGCCTTTATTTTTGATTTTTCTTGTACCATCAGTTTTCATATTATGTTTTTATTTTCGTAGTTTCCCATTTTACCCCTGAGGGTAGTAGTTGCTTTTGTAGCCCCAAGGGGCATTTTAGACTTTTGCACTTTATTTTCTTTGGGGCCTATTTATATGGCCATTGTATCTTGTATGAAATTTTAATGAATGATTGGATAAAAATTTTCTACTTTGATCTCTTTGTGAGTTCGCCATTTCCCTAGTTCTCTTTGTGAGTTCTTGAGGGGAATTCCGTGGATCTCTGTGTGAGTTCCGGCATCGTTACAATCTCTCTTTGATATCTTGAAGAAGAGGTGTGAGGTTAGAAGCTTCCAAGTTTTCTCCACTGTTTTCAGTTTTTTTTTTCAGGCCCTGAAATCCTCTCCTAATTCCTCTTATTACCGGCTCTGTTTTATCCGGCCAGGAAATTGGCCGCTGGCCAATGGCTCTCCCGCTACCCAACTCCTGCCGCCCCCACTCCCTCCTCCATGCCTGTTTCACGCCAGCCCGCCAGCTCCAGACACCTTGAATTGAAAATCAATTTCAAATGCCCAAATACTTTCCTAATCTACAGCGACTCAATTAGGAAAGTAGCCTCTTTTATTTTATTTTATTTTGATGGATTCCAACGGATCCATGGCCCACTACAAGTTAGGAAACTTTCTTAACTAAGCAAATCTGAAATCAGATTTCAGATTTTTTTTTTACCACCGTGAGTTCTTCCTAGAGGGCCCACTTAATTGCTACTAATTGCTCTCTCCCCACTACTTATGGTCGGCCCTTAATTAGCTCTTCTCTCTCCCCAAATTAATTTAAATGCTCCACAAAATCAGCCCCATAATCTCTCCTTATTTGAAATTTTAAATTAATGCATCAATTACATTAATTGAAAATTCAAATCTCTCAATCCCTCCCTCCCAATTTCACAAAACTGAAATTAAACTTCAGTTTTGTTCTCAACCAAGCCCGCCCCCTCACCCTTGCTCTACCGCCGGCCATCCTCTCCCTCTCCAAGCCGCCGCCCCCTCTCTCCCTTCCTTGGGAGGCCTCTCTCGCGGCGACCACCCGGCTTAACTTGCAAGCATGCATGGACGAGCCCGAGTGGAACTACGGGTTTGAATACGACCGCAACGGAAGAGTCGACATCCTCCGATCACAGTTCTTTGACGTCGGATTTGACTTCGACGATACCGTCGAAGACTATTTGAGCCGCATCGTGCCGACGCTCATAGACTCCATCGACGAACACTTCTCCGTCTACACTTGGCTTATCAAAGGTCGATCTACCGTGCCTCCTCCACCTCCGAGATCTCCTTCCACGACAATGTTCCTTGCTTCCATCTTAGTGGCAACCTCCATGCTAGCTTGGACAATCTTCCGCCGCTCAACTTAGTCTCCGTAGGAAGAGAGCGTTAAAGGACTCAAGGTGTGAACAACTTTATATTAATTGTGGGAATTTTATTTACTAGCCGTTGTGTTATGTTTTCTTTCGCTTTTTGCTTAAATGGTCTAGCCCTCTTGTTGTAGTTTCTTTGCCTAGCAAATTGAACATCGCGAATTTTCTATTGACTTAACTTTGAGGCATAATTATATAATTCGTGGAGCTAAAATTTGATTTTCTTTAAAGATCTTGTGTAACTCCTCCCTTCGCATCACATCACCATCACTTTTACTCTACAAATTCTACTCCCCATTAGTCATTCCACATTACTAAAAATAATGAAATAAGAAGGTTACTCAAATAGGCAAATCTAACATTTTACTTCAGTTACAGATGTAAATAGTTGAATGCCCTTGGGCTTGGGTTCATTTTTACATTATTTTACTGATTATGTGTTCAGCACTGCAATTCCTAACAACCATATAAAAACGCGGGAATGCATATTAAAAAGTACATAATAAATCTTCCTTAAGATTCTCGTTTTCATCCTCTGTCACTTCCCCCTCATCGCAAATTGTGATACCAATCAATTATGAGTTCTTTGGATTTCAATTAATAATTTAGATATTTTCCTGATCTTAACATTCTATTGTCATCAATTAGACAAACCCTCCTATGACTTATGTCCCGTTATCGCAATCCTTAAGACCATCCTTCTCTCCTGAAATTATTACGTGCGGTCACTGGACGCCATCCAGAGGTGAATCAGGATGTGCCACGTCACTATTTATTATGTAATGTAGAAACAAAACACACGATGAAGACAAGGGAGAAGAAACATAATAGAAATCGAAAACTTTATTTTTTGCTTTTCTAAATATTAAAGGCTGCTTCCTTATATAGGGAAAATATAAACCTTGAGTAAGTAAATTACAAATAAGCCATAGCACATTCTGGAATGTCAAAGCCGACCGTAGCTCTACTTGCTTATCTATTCTAATACGCCCTATCAAATTGATGGGTCCTGAGTGACCGTCAATTTGCTCCGAAGAAAAGTGAAGCGAGGAGTAGATAGGGACTTCGTAAAGATGTCGGCTACCTGATCGATCGTACTGATAAGGTGAAGACGTATGTTGGTTTGTTGGATTTGATCCCTTAAAAATTTTTGATCGATCTCAGTATGTTTCGTACGAGAATGAAACATAGGATTGTTAGCAAGAGCGATTGCGGACATGTTGTCGCAGTGAAGGTCAGTTGGATAGTTTTGCGGAATGCCGAAGTCAGATAGTAAGCGCCGTAGCCAAATGATGTCCGAGGTCAGAGCGGCGAGTGCCCTGTATTCGGATTTGGTGGACGATCTGGAGACTGTACGTTGCTTCTTTAACGTCCAAGATACAAGAGTATCATCCAAGAACGAACAGTACCCTTACTTGGATTTCCTCGTGATCGGATCTTCGGCCCAGTCAGCATCTGAAAAGGATTTTAGGACTAAATTAGTTTTGGTTATCGGTAAGCCATAGTGTAACGTACCGCTGATGTATCGAAGCAATCATTTTAGTAGATAAAAATGCGGTGGAAGAGGGTCGTGCATATGTTGAGACAAAAGATTAACGCTGTAGGAGGTGTCAGGACGAGTTAACGTGAGATATTGAAGAGAGCCGATGATACTTCTGTATAGAGCAGGTTCCTGAAGTTTGTCGGTTTTGAAATTGTAGGCATCTTAGTACAAGTTGGATTCGCCAAAGAATTGCAGTGCATTATGTCCGCTTGAAGAAGAATATTATGCGCATATTTAGTCTGCGATAGAAAATAAGAATTGTCAGATTTTTTAATTTTTATGCCGAAAAATTTATGAACATCCCCAAGATGTTTCATAGAAAATTCGGTATTCAGTTTAGAAATAATAAGCAGGATTTGTTTAGAATTTGTTCCCGTGATGAGGATATCGTCAACGTAAATAAGCAGAAAGATTTGAGCTTGATCTTTGCGGTAGATGAGAAGAGAAGGGTCCGCCTGACTGTGAAGAAAACCAAGAGTGACGAGGAACGACGTGAAAGTGTTGTACCATTGACGTGGTGCTTGTTTTAACCCATAGATTGCCTTGTTCAACTGGCAGACATGATCCGGACGAGAACGGTCTTCAAATCCTTTGGGTTGGGTCATATAGACCGTTTCAGACAACGACCCGTGAAGGAAGGCGTTTGCCACATCCAGCTGGTGAACGGGCCAGTTTTTGTGCAGAGCTATTGTTAGCTGGATGCGGATGGTTGGTAGCTTAACGACCGGGCTAAATGTTTCAGTATAATCGATGTCGAACTCTTGATTGTTGCCTTGGGCCACCAACCTTGCTTTGTATTTAGCTATAGACCCGTCGGTGTGATATTTTGTACGATACGTCCATTTAGAGCCAAGGATAGAGGCATTTTCCGGTGGATAACCAAATGCCAAGTGCCCTGCTTTTGAAGAGCGAATATCTCTTCAGCCATTGCACACCTTTGGACGCCTCAGTGTAAGTAGTAGGATCCGTTGGTTGATTGCTTGATGTCTGAAGATGAATAAGGTTCAACCTATTTGGTGGCTTGAGGGATCCCGTTTTACTACGTGTGGTCATATGATGTTTGGTAGATGGACCTATTTCAGGTTGTTGATCAACCGTAGGCTGAACTGGTGGCTGTGTGTTGGTATTAGAATGCTGATTTGTGGGTTGCAGAACCGGCAAGGAGTCCTGAGAAGCGCTGAATGACGTGGTTGTAGCAGCTGCATTTAAAAAACTAGTAGAAGCAGGTGTTAGCAGAAGCAGGCTTATTTCAGCAGTTTTAGTGGTATTTTTTTTTGGAAGGAAGATTGGAAAAAGGAAAATTGTTCTCGTGAAATATGACATGACGAGAGACTATGATTTTGTTTGTATTAAGGTTTAGACACCGGTAACCTTTGTAGACATCTGAATAGCCTAAGAAAATACACGGTTGAGCTGTGGGCATCAGTTTGTTCCTGGTCGGTGAAGGAGATAGTGGATAACACTTGCATCCGAAAACTTTGAGTTCCTCATAAACTGGTTTCCTGTTATACATAAGCTCAATGGGAGAACAATTTTCAGTCGTGGATGAAGGTAACCCGTTGATTAGGTGGACGACAGTAGTGACAACTTCAGGCCAGTAGGAATTTGGCATTGAAGCTGTTAGAAGCAGCGTCCGAGTTGTTTCGATAATGTGCCGATGCTTTCGCTCGGCTAGTTTGTTCTGTTACGGAGTATAGGGGCACAAGAGCTGGTGAGTGATGCCATACATGACGAGGTAATTTTGAAAGGCAGAGTTAACAAATTTTGATCCGTCGTCAGTGCGCAAAATTTTGATACAGTGCGAGGTGAGATTTTCTATCTGATTTTTAAAATTAACAAAAGTAGAAAAAACATCAAATTTAACACGTAGAGGAAATATCCAAGTATAGCGCGTGTAGTCGTCGACGAAGATGACATAGAATTTAAATCCTTGAGCAGAAGTTGTTGGGGCGGGACCCCAGGCATCGCTGTGTATAAGAGCAAGAGGTTGAGTTTGCCGGTTTTGAGAACTATAAAAAACTATTTTATGACATTTTGAGGCAGTACAAGATTCACACGGTGTAGAATGTTTATTCATTTTAAGAGTAGGATTATAGTGAGAAATGAAATAAAAAACACATTTATGCGGATGTCCTAAGCGTTGGTGCCAGGTCTGAGTAGACGCCATTTGAGCGGATAATGCCTGTTGTTGCTGCGATTGAGACTTCATCGGAATTGCGTAGAGGCCATCGTTAGACGTTCTGCGAAGTTTGATTTCCTGAGTCGCTAGATCCTTCAACATAAATCCATATTGATCAAAAGTAATTGAGATATGATTATCTCTGGTTAATTGAGATATTGAAAGCAAATTTTATTTAAGAGAGGGTGTATGAAAAATTTGCGAGAGCCGCAGCTTACGAGATGGGGTCGGGAGAATACCCGACAAGGATACATTCGCCAATTCATTCAAGATTCACCTGATCGAGATGAGACTCATTTCACTAGGGGGCAACATTAATAATAAGAAAGGCCACCATTGAATAATATTTAAATGGTTAGATGTCGCTCTAATGTTCCTAATATTTTCTTCCAAGTTAAATTACAATAAAAATTACCAATGAACATAATCTCTTTATCCATAATTTGAGAAATACACAATCTTTATTGTGTCTCAATCACTAGATGATCAATCCTAGAGGGATTTGATTTGACATCTTTCATACAGATTAATATCATTGAGTAGGGCTCTAACATATAACCTCTGATAGGTTATTCATCCTTGATAGATTCTCTCGACCTCTTCCATATAGGTTAACTGATGTGATGCATGGATGGAGTTACACAAGAGTTAAAAGAGAATTAAATTCTAGCTCAACCAATTAAATAATCATGTATCAAAGTTAATTCAATTACAAGAAATTCATGATGTTCAACTTGCTAGGCATAGAAATTTCAACAAGATAACCAAACTATTTAAATAATTGCAAGGAAAACATAAGGCTACGACTAGTAAATAAAAATCCCACAATTAATACGGAGTTGTTCACACATTGAGACATTTATCTCTCTTTCCTACGGAGGCTAGGTTGAGCGGCGGAAGATTGTCCAGACTAAGATGGAGGTGCCAAGGAACGTCGCCATGGGGAAGGATCTCGGAGGCGGAGGGGGCACGGTAGATCGACCTTTGATAATCCACGTGTAGACGGAGAAGTGCTCGTCGATGGAATCCACTAGCGTAGGCAAGAACCGGTCCAAGTATTCTTCGACGGTGTCGTCGAAGTCAAAGCCGACGTCGAAGAACTGAGATCAGAGGATGTTGACCCTTCCGTTGTTGTTGTACTCAAACCCGAAGCTCCACTCGGGTTCTTCCATGCATCCTTGATAGGGAGCGGGGGTGGTTGCCGCAAGGAAACCTCTAAAGGGAGGAAGTAGTGGGCGGCGGCTTGGGGAGCCAAGAGGGAGGCCGGCGGTATGGAGGGGAGAGGGAGGAGATGTGATGTTAGAAAACTGAAATTAGTTTCAGTTTTAGGGAATTGGGAGGGAAAAACTTAGGATTCACTTTTGAAATCCCTAAATTAAGGGAGGATTAATTGCTCAATCAATGAGAGAGTCAATGGAGGGGGAGGGCGGCGGTTTCACTAGGGTTAGGATTTGAAAATAGAAGAAAAGCTGAGTAGGATTTTAGTTTTAGTGAAATTGGAGGGATTAGGGAGGAAATTAGAATTTGAAATTCAAGTAAGAGAGAGGGATTAATGGAGAATTAATGAGGTCTCCTTGAATGGGGGTCGGCGGCATCTATGAGGGGGAGAGGGGGTGGTAGAGAGGGGAAACTATTCCAAATCAGGATGATGACTAGGAAAATATTGTCCTCATGAACCCAATTTCATTTTATGTGAAATAAGATTCAAAATTTAAAAACTTTCCAAAATTGGAAATTCCTTATTTGGAAGTAATTTGACTTGGAATTCAAATTTGAATATGATTCCGAGAAGATTGGTGGTGGGAGGATGGTGGAAGGGGGGGGTGGCAGGGGAAGCAAAGCTGGCGGTAGAGGTGGCTGGCCGGTGGGTTGATAGAGCCGGCGGATGGGGCTCACGGCGGCAGCAGGGAGGAAAGGGACCCGACTTCTCTCCAATTGAAGGTGTGGATGGCGTTGCTCGTGGATGAGGTGTAGATCAAGGAAAACTAATACAAGGAGAACTCACAAAGAGATCTCATGACAAGAACTCACTAAGAGATCCTTGAACTCACAAAGAGATCACACAATAGAAATTTCATTTATCAAATCAATAATCTCATACAAGATACAAGGGGCCATATAAATAGGCTCCCAATAAAAGTAAATGCAAAAGTCTAAAATGCCCATTGGGGCTACAAGAGCAACTAATACCCTCAGGGGTAAAATGGAAAAACTAAGAAAATAAATGCATAACATATAAACTGCTAGTACAAATAAAATCAATAATAGAGGCTCTCCATCATGGCCGTCGATCTCCGTGGTCGTCTCTGATAGACGCGCCGAAATCTCCTATCGATGACCTCATCATTCTCCCCGGGTGGGAGAGAACTCGACCCCATCGAGTGCGTACTATGGAAGCTCTCATATAACTCTAGCAGGTCTGGGTCCAGTCTCTGTAACTCCTCTCGATCAATCCACGTGTCCTCTGTCTCCGGAGTTCCTTCCCAATGATCCAAGTATCGTTGGCGCTCTCCATCCTTTGTGGAAATAATCTCGTCATCCAGAATGGTTTCAATCTTTTCCGCTCTAGGTAAATGGGGTAAATTGGGGAGTGGAGGAAGGCTAGGGATCTCACTAGGTGGGGTCACACAAGGCTCATCATAAAGTGGATTGTTGGGGTTAAAGTTAGGACCTTCAAAGGCTACTACATCCTCTATATTAAAAGTGGATTCATATTAAACCCTTCCGGGAGTTCCAGTACATAAGCATTATTGTTAACCTTCGTAAGTATTTTAAAGGGTCCGGCGCTTCTCGCATATAATTTCTTTACGGACTCAGGAGGAAAACGCTCCAGGCGGATCCGTACCATCACAAAATCTCCCACCTTGAATTCTTTAAATCTCATTTTCTTATCAGCATGAATTTTATAATCAGTATTGCTTTGTTCAATTTTCTTTTTAATTTCATTGTGTAACTCATGCAGATGAGATGCGAATGCAAATGCAGACTCAGATGTTCTAGTCCTAAGACTCATGGGAACTAGGTCAATGGGCTGATTTGGTTGATATCCGTACACAATTTCAGCAGGACTGAGACCAGTGGTTCGGTTTATAGAGTTGTTGTACGCAAATTCTGCTACAGGAAGCTTTGAGTCCCAATCCCTAAGGTTCTCTCCTACTAAAGTCCTCAAAAGATTCCCTAGACTTCTATTGACAACCTCAGTTTGGCCATCGGTTTGGGGGTGAAATGCAGTGGAAATTTGAGCTTTGTCCCCATTTTGTGCCAAAGGGTTTACCAGAAATAGCTTGTGAACTTAACATCTCTATTGGATACGATGGTCTTTGGAAGGCCATGGAGCCTAATTATTTCATCAAAGTAAAGCTTAGCGATTCGGGAAGCATCAAATGTTTTGGAGCATGGGAGGAAGTGCGCAATTTTGGAAAATCGATCCACGACCACAAAGACAGAATCATGTTTCCTAGTGGTTTTGGGTAGACCCAGGACGAAGTCCATACTTACATCTTGCCACAGCCGACTGGGTATGGGGAGTGGAGAGTAGAGTCCCATGTTCTGCTTTCGTTGCTTGGCCAGTTGGCAGATATGACATCGCTTCAAGAGCCTACCGACATCGCGTTTGAGGCTGGGCCAGTAGAAACGGTTTTCTAGAGCAGCGATAGTTTTAGCCTGCCCAAAGTGGCCAGCTAAACCTCCACCATGTAATTCCCATACGAGATATTCACGAAGGGAGGTTTGGGGAACACAGAGTTTCTGGGCTTTGAATAGGTACCCGTTGTCTATTAGGAAGTCATCTATCGTGCGTTCTCCTCCATCGGTCAAGAGGGAGTAGGTGTCCTGAAAATCTGGGCAGTCCTTATACTCGTCCTTAAGGCGTTCAAAACCGATGACTTCAGCTTTCATCTCCTTGGTTATCATCAGCCTCCTACTAAGGGCATCCACAGCTTTATTCTCACTTCCAGCTTTGTGTCTAATTGTGTAAGTGTACTCTTGCAAGAACTCGACCCAACGACCATGGCGGGCATTGAGTTTCTTCTGCGAGTTAATGTACCTCAAGGCTTCATGATCAGAGAATATCACAAATTCTTATGGCAACAAGTAGTGTCTCCAGTATCTAAGGGACTGGATGACCGCATAAAATTCCTTGTCATAAGTAGAGTACCTCTAACAGATGTCGTTTAATTTCTCGCTAAAATACGCTACAGGGTGTCCTTCCTGAGATAAAACTCCTCCAATTCCGATCCCTGACGTGTCGCAGGTTACTTCAAAAACTTTGGAAAAATCCGGGAGACGCATAACAGGGGCTTCCACTATTTTCTTCTTAATGTCCTCGAAGGCCTTAGTGGCAGCTAATGTCCAATGAAATTCGTCTTTCTTTAGGCAGTCAGTTATGGGTGTCACGATAGTACTAAAATTCCTAATAAACCTCCGATAGAATGTGGCCAATCCATGAAAACTCCGAACATCTCTTATGGTCTTAGGCTCAGGCCACTCGTTGATCGCTCTAACCTTCTCGGGGTCGGCTGAGATTCCTCGAGATGAGATTATAAATCCGAGAAAGGTCACGCTATCAGTAAGAAACACACACTTCTGAGGGTTCGCATATAACTGTTCTTTCCTCAAAATCTCACATACTTGTTTCAAGTGTCCCAAATGTTAGTCTACAGACTTACTATATATTAAGATATCATCAAAGTAGACGACTACGAATTTTCCGAGGAAGGGTCGTAGGATTTGGGTCATAATCTACATGAAAGTGCTAGGAGCGTTACTAAGACCAAAAGGCATGACCATCCATTCATACAACCCGTCTTTTGTCTTGAAGGCCGTTTTCCATTCATCCCCCGGGCGGATCCTGATCTGATGATATCCGCTCTTAAGATCCACCTTAGAGAACAGCGTTGCCCCCGTCATCATATCGAGCATGTCGTCTAGTCGGGGAATTGGAAAGCGATATTTAATGATAATCTTGTTGATAACGCGGCTATCAACACACATCCTCCAAGAGCCGTCTTTCTTTGGAGTTAGGAGGGCAGGAACGACACATGGGCTAAGGCTTTCTTTAATAAATCCTCGTTGTAGAAGTTCATCTACTTGCCTTTTTAGCTCAGCGTGCTCCGTTGGGTTCATCCGGTAGTGAGGGAGGTTAGGCAGGGATGCTCCAGGAACCAAGTCAATGACATGTTGGATGTCTCTGAGGGGTGGAAGTTGGTCAGGTAGCTCCTCGGGGAAGACATCAGCAAAATTCTCTAGAAGGGGTTTTACTTCTTCAGGGATTTGCCCTTCATGATCATCATCCACTTCCCTAGCTACCAGGGCGTATATGGGTGACCCGTGGTGAAGTTCCATGTCCACTTCTTTCGTAGTTAAGAAGTGTAAGCCTTTATTAGGCTTAGGGGGAATAACCTTAGTTTCACTCTTATCGGGTCGGGGCTGTGAGGGAATCAACTTAATCTTCTTCCCGTTGTGCTCGAACACGCAGGTGTTCGTCCTCCCATAAATGTGGACATCGTTGTCAAACAGTCAAGGACGACCAAGAATAATTTGGCATTTTGGCCCACATCCATTGTCAACACATCACACCAAATCTTCTCCTGATATCCATTAAACTCGAGCGAGATAAGGCTCCTATCTTTGATTTCCATGGAAGTTGAGTTAATCCAGGCGACCTTATACAGATTTGGATGATGTGTGGCCTTAAAGTTGAGCTTAGAAATCATCGCTGAAGAGACAGCGTTGATGCAGCTTCCGCTACCGACAATAACTTTACAGTTCTTATCCCCGATCTTAGTACATGTATGGAAGATGGCTGTTCTTCTCCAATTATCACTCGGTTTAGGTTAGGACAGTGCACATCTAACGACTTGCAGGGTGACAGGTTCATCCTCCGTAAAAGAATCTTCCTCTTCATCCACATGGTGAACTAAGTCAGTCTTGGGTTCGTCCTCGTCGTCATCAACCTCTTCTATTATGGTGACCTTATAGGGACTGGAACATTGCGAGGCAATGTGCCCATACCCATGACACCTATAACATTTGGTTCCAGAATTGGGTTTTGGGGTGTCGCGTTCAGGTGCTTTACCCTTAGGGTCTGGACGATGAGGGGCTGAACTAGCAGTGGGTTGGCTTTGAGGCTGGCTGGTGGAAGAACGATACGGGTTGGGCCGGGATTCAAACTGCTTAGTGTGGGAATGGGTTTTGGACTCCTCTAAGTCAAGTACCAGGCTGCAGGCGGCCTCTAGCGTGTCTATTCCTCTAGCAAACAGTTCGGTGCGAAAATCTTCCCGAAGGCCAGCTCTAAACATAGACAGGATCTGTGTTGGGGTAGCAGATTCCTCGTCGTTGCAACGAATCAGGAAATCGTTGAAGGCGGAGATGTAATCTTTAACTGACTTGCTCCCCTCGGTTAGTCGATTCCACTTATCCAGAAGCTTAGGGTAGTAGGACGGTGGTAAGTATTTCCTCCTAAGTTCTTGCTTCATGGTTCTCCAATCGTTGATAGGGTGTTCACCGCGAGCTTCGCGCATGTTTTCTAAGTTGGTCCAGTAAAGGTTGGCTCGACCAATGAGCTTCATTTCGGCGAACTTGAGTTTCCTAGCTTCAGAGATGTTGTACCACTTGAAATAGCTATCCATAGACTTGAGCCAATCTAGGAAAACTTGAGGGTCAAGGGTTCCGTCATAAGTCGGGATCTCGCGGGTGTTCATAATCGGGTCGGTTGTCTTCGCCATAAGGTGAGTGAGGTCTCGATGGCGTATAGATTGCAGGATTCCCGTTACGCTAGATATTATCCAATCGGTCACTCGTGTGGCGCCTAAAGTCAGCTAGATCGGTTTGGGTGTTGCGGATTTGCTGAGTAACGGTGCCCAGTTGTCCCAAAAAAAGGTCCAGGGTAGCTTGGAGATGCTGCGGATCCATAGGGAATGTTTAGGGGTTGCTCGGGGAAGAGTTGGGTAGGTGGGCAGCAATTATAAGCTAAGGGAGGAGGTTCCTAAAGCTCCTAACTGCTACATGAAAACAAAGGACATCAAACTAACACAAGGGGTTACGTGTCTAGCAAGTTTAAGGTTGGAAGCTAAGTGCGGACAGCAACCAGGACAACTTTCCGGTCAATTATAAGTCTCTAACAAGTGCAGATTATGAGTTGACAGCAACAGTACACAACTAGGAAACTTATTCTAAGTGACTCCTAATGTGTGGACAACACTTAGGACTTAAGTTAGTAACTCCCACGAACTGTAGACACTGCAGGAATTAATGGCAGCAGCCAAAACAAGTGTTTCAACTCCCTAAACAATGAATAGCGGCTGCAGGATTGTGAGGACAGCAGGGATAAATCAAGCCGTAGTTGTTCCAGACACTTAGGAATCTACCAAACAAAAGGCCAACACTAAGATGCTAGCTAGAATGTCCTAGTTCAGCTATATGCTTGCTGGAAATGCCAAAAACAGTAACAAACCAGTGAAAAATAATTTATCTAAGCAATGATATGCATGAAATTCTTGAACTACCGCAAGGAACTAAACCCTAGGATGCTTTCTATGCATGTCAAGCATGGTGACCAAGCTCTGATACCAAAATGATGTGATGCATGGATGGAGTTACACAAGAGTTAAAAGAGAATTAAATTCTAGCTCAATCAATTAAATAATAATGTATCAAAGTTAATTCGATTACAAGAAATTCATGATGTTCAACTTGCTAGGCATAAAAATTTCAATAAGATAACCAAACTATTTAAATAATTGCAAGAAAAACATAAGGCTACGACTAGTAAATAAAAATCCCATAATTAATACGGAGTTGTTCACACCTTGAGACATTTATCTCTCTTTCCTACGGAGGCTAGGTTGAGCGACGGAAGATTGTCCAGACTAGCATCGAGGTCGCCACTAAGATGGAGGTGCCAAGGAACGTCGCCGTGGGGAAGGATCTCGGAGGCGGAGGGGGCACGGTAGATCGACCTTTGATAATCCACGTGTAGACGGAGAAGTGCTCGTCGATGGAATCCACTAGCGTAGGCAAGATCCGGTCCAAGTATTCTTCGACGGTGTCGTCGAAGTCAAAGCCGACGTCGAAGAACTGGGATCGGAGGATGTTGACCCTTCCGTTGTTGTCGTACTCAAACCCGAAGCTCCACTCGGGTTCTTCCATGCATCCTTGATAGGGAGAGGGGGTGGTTGCCGCAAGGAAACCTCTAAAGGGAGGAAGCAGTGGGCGGCGGCTTGGGGAGCCAAGAGGGAGGCCGGCGGTATGGAGGGGAGAGGGAGGAGATGTGATGTTAGAAAACTGAAATTAGTTTCAGTTTTAGGGAATTGGGAGGGAAAAACTTAGGATTCACTTTTGAAATCCCTAAATTAAGGGAGGATTAATTGCTCAATCAATGAGAGAGTCAATGGAGGGGGAGGCCGCCGACGGTTTCACTAGGGTTTGGATTTGAAAATAGAAGAAAAGCTGAGTAGGATTTTAGTTTTAGTGAAATTGGAGGGATTAGAGAGGAAATTAGAATTTGAAATTCAAGTAAGAGAGAGGGATTAATGGAGAATTAATGAGGTCTCCTTGAATGGGGGCCGGCGGCATTTATGAGGGGGAGAGGGGGTGGTAGAGAGGGGAAACTATTCCAAATCAGGATGATGACTAGGAAAATATTGTCCTCATGACCCAATTTCATTTTATGTGAAATAAGATTCAAAATTCAAAAACTTTCCAAAATTGGAAATTCCTAATTTGGAAGTAATTTGACTTGGAGTTCAAATTTGAATATGATTCCGAGAAGATTGGTGGTGGGAGGATGGTGGAAGGGGGGGGGGGAAGGGGAAGCAAAGCCGGCGGTAGAGGTGGCCGGCCGGTGGGTTGATAGAGCCGGCGGATGGGGCTCACGGCGGCAGCAGGGAGGAAAGGGACCCGACTTCTCTCCAATTGAAGGTGTGGATGGCGTTGCTCGTGGATGAGGTGTAGATCAAGGAAAACTAATACAAGGAGAACTCACAAAGAGATCTCATGACAAGAACTCACTAAGAGATCCTTGAACTCACAAAGAGATCACACAATAGAAATTTCATTTATCAAATCAATAATCTCATACAAGATACAAGGGGCCATATAAATAGGCTCCCAATAAAAGTAAATGCAAAAGTCTAAAATGCCCCTTGGGGCTACAAGAGCAACTAATACCCTCAGGGGTAAAATGGAAAAACTAAGAAAATAAATGCATAACATATAAACTGCTAGTACAAATAAAATCAATAATAGAGGCTCTCCATCATGGCCGTCGATCTCCGTGGTCGTCTCTGATAGACACATCGAAATCTCCTATCGATGACCTCATCATTAACATCATCGAGCAGGCCTCCAACATACAACCTCGGATAGGTTATACATTCTTGATGGATTCTCTCGACCTCTTCCATATAGGTTTACGCCATCGAGCAGCGCTCTGACATACAATCTTGGATAGATCTTACATCCATGGTGGATTCTTTCGACCTCTTCCACACATGTTAATATTATCGAGCAGTGCTCTGGCATACAACCTCAATTAGGTCATACATCCTTCATGGATTCTCTCGACCTCTTCCATATATGTTAATATCATCGAGCAAGACTCTGACATACAACCTTAGATAGGTCATACATCCTTGGTGGATTCTCTCGACCTTTTTCATATTGGTTAACGTCATCGAGCAGGGATCTAACATGCAATCTCAGATAGGTCATACATTCTTGATGGATTCTCGACCTCTTCTATATAGATTAATATCATCTAGTAGGGCTCTTACATATAACATCGAATAGGTCATACATCCTTGGTGGATTCTATTAACCTCTTCCATATATGTTAATGTCATTGAGCAGCACTCTGAAATGCAACCTCAGATAGGTCATGTATTCTTGGTGGATTATCTCGATCTCTTTTATATATGTTAATGTCATCGAGCAGAGAGCTCTGATATATAACATATATGAGATTGCATGTTAGATCATAAAATGTGAACAAGTGCATTCAGTCTAAACTAAGTTTTAAAAATTTGATCAGATTATCATATATTGTATAAAAGACATTCTAAACTTTTAAATGAACCAAAACACTTTTTTTAGATGTCAAAATAAATTTTTGAATTGATAAAAATTGTTATTTTCCAAAATCACCCGGCGAAAAATCTCGAATAAATGCTTAAAATGGCCAGAACAATTGTACCGACAATATATTAAAAGTTACATAGATAAAATATACATAATTCAATAAGAAATTATTTTTGTAAAACCAAATTAAAAATTTGATCTTAAAAATCCAAAAATGCCGAATTATTAAAAATTGAGATTGATAAAATGTAACATACCACGATTTTAATACTTTTTTAATTGGACCAACTAACAAAAATAATTATAGAATTTCCAAACCTTAGCTTTTCTCTCCTATTTCCTCTATTTTTCTTTTATTTTTCCCTATTCTCCTCTTTGGCTAGAATAAAAATGAAAGGGAAAAAGGCAAATGAAAAGGTATGTTGAGGATTTGATTTTTTATTATAAAATATAGTAAGGGTATTAATATAATTATGCCAATTGTTTAGTTTTTACTATAAAATTTTTATAAATAATTGTATATTTTCAAATACGATGATAGAAAATTTATAGAAAAATATTTATAAATGAACTAAGTATGTCTAGAAGACTAGTGAAATGGTTAGTAAAGCGGACACCTAATGGTAAAAAAAACTCGCTTGTACCGATATGTTTCAATTTGTTAAGGAATTTCAATTAAGTAAAAAATTTCTTGTTTTCATATTTACAATGCTCATAAAAATTTTAAATTTTTTTTATAATTAGAGCTCAAAAATATCAATGTGATGGCAAAGGCAATTTGCAAATTAGAATCATAATGATTCCTGAAATGTCATTGCAGTATTGTAGGTCAAAACATATATTTTAAAATTTAAGGGGTTCTTACATGTTGGTTGTATAATATTAGAACATGGTTCAACTTTGTTTGACAATGTAATACAATAGAATGCAATTACAATAATCACAACACATTAGTTTATAAAGGTAGAGACAACATTATATAAAATACTCTAATTAAACAATAATAATGTAATTTTCAATTATAATTGTAAGTTTAAACAACTAATGTGAAAATTGATGGAGTAATATATTTTTTAATTATGTAATCAAAAGGCCATTTTTTGCATTGAACTTTAGTAACTCTTTAAATTAATGATGAACACAACATTAACCAAAGATGGATATTGTGATGTTATTTCTTATACTCAGTACAATGATATAATTTGTCTCAAATTGTCTAATCATGCTATTCATTACACTTTTAATTCTATATATAACCCAAGCAATATAGTTCCCCTCAATAAATATGATTAGAGCAGACATTTACATGCATAACACCATAATTTAAATGTGCCAATTCCAAAAGTGACGTAAACTAGGAAATAATAAATTAAAACTTTTGCTCGAAGTTTGATATATACTACAAGAAAACTGATCATTGGTGTCCAAAAATTTAGAGACGAAAGTAAAATGGTCGCTAAAAGTATGTTTTAGCGACCAATAATGATAAAGGCCTCTAAGTAAACATGAAGCATTAGCTACCAAAGAAGAGAATTGGTCGCTAATTTTTCTATAGTTTAGAAAAAAAATTAATTCACTTTTTATTGAAAAATTTATATTTAAATATTAGGATATAATTAAATGACAAAAAATATTTCAAAATACTAATACAGATGTGTTTAAAATTTATTCATATTTGTAAATATTTTATTTTCATATATATAAATTATAATTTATAACTTAAAATTATGAATTGATAAATTAAAATTAATTATTAAAAATTTTGAGATAAGAAATCTAATCATTTGTGCTTGTTGACCTCATTTTTCGAGGTCAATTTCCTCGATTCAATCTAGTGCCTAGGTCTTTGTAACCTAGCATAGACGTCGCCCATAGGATTTTCCTTAAGTGGATACCTAATGACGTAGCATTGACTCGGCCCTTTTATTCAAACAAAATCAAAATCAATTCAATCAAAATCTAATTCAACTCCAAACTAAACTCAAATCAACACAACCTCCTAACTCGACCTAAGTCATCATTAATTCAAATAAAATTGACTCGACGTAAATTTATTTTAACAAATGACGATTTCGATTTTACCCAAATCGACTCGTCACAAACCCCCTAAAATTAAATCAATGTTAATTGAGTTGAATCAATCAAATTAAAAATATTATAAAATTAAATTTAGACAAAATTCGTTAACTTAATTCATTATTTTTATCAACCATCTCTTAAAATATACATGTTTAATCATAGCCATTGATTTGAGAGGGTAGGATTGTAAATTTAAGATTAATTTGAATAAACAGTTATTAGGTTTGATTGGAGCCGGTTCAAACAAAACACCCACGATCTTCCTCATATTCGCAAAACTGAGCAAACCTGAGAACCCCCACTGATCTCTCTATTGCTCGGTATAGCTCGGTATAATTCGGTATTGGGTCTTTACATGATGGTATTTATCGTTATTGTTTGATATTGCTCAGTATTTGCTCGATATTTTTCATTTTTTTGATTCGATTTGGCCTGTTCCGGTCGGAGGACATAATAATTGTTCCTACTCTACTCTAGACGATACCAAGGAAAGAACCGAGCCCCAGCCCCATTCGCAGAACCGCTCCTCTCTCCCTCTTATTTCGCAAACTGTTCTCTCTCCATCGCTCTAATTTTGGAAGAAAAGCCGCAAGAACCCCAGCCCGCTCGCTCTCTCCCAGTTCGCACAACCCAGGCCGAACTCCCTCCTTCCTTGCTCTCTGACGTGAGAAGCTACAGGTGGGATCCTCCATTCGCAAACAAGGATCGAAACTCCTTATCTCCCTTGGGTTCGGACATCAAGACCTAGACGAGATCCCTCTCCCGTTCGCCTCTCTGTTCCGCACGACGTCTCCAGTCTGCCCTTGCGGTTGCCAAAGTCCAGCCTAGCCCCATTCGCAAGAACCGGCCGCATCTCCCTCTCATGGATCTCCGACGCCGATCGCAGGCCCTAGCCCTATCCGACGCCAGTAATATTCTCAATCTTGTGTAATCTTCTTCTCCTCTACTCCTTCCTCTCCTTTAGTTTTCCTCTCATTCTTGGTTTTGTGAAGGAAGATAATAGGGATTCATTTCCTTCATTGTTGAAATCTGATGATGCTTTGAAAGATTTAACCAAAATATCATTCTCTTTGCATATACATTCATTTCGGTAGATCTTCCGATCCGTTCTACTAGTTGGCCTTATGTTTAAGTATAGAAGTTTATTCTTCACTGACATTGGCTCTTCTTTTGTAAAACTTTAATGTTAAAATGGCTTACACTTAATATGAAAAGAAATTTCTATGTGATGAGTTCTTGAAAATCTGCATCATGAGCATTGAGAATAGTTCTGTTGCTTATATCTAACTTTGGAGAATCATCATTAGTAAAGAGATATTTGAATCTTGAAATTTCTACACTTGTTTGATTTTATATGGCAACCACGTATATAATTATGTTGAAAACTGTTGGAACATTTTATATTTCATATATAAGCTTTGCCTTGATTCAATATAATGTTTGTTCTATGTCGAGTAGTTGGAATGTTTTCTTAAAATTTATATTTCAAAGAAGCTCTCACAAGCTCCAATACCTACCCCATTGGCATATCCCAGTAAGATAGAATTCCAAGATTTGACATCTCGCATCAGCGTCCTCGAGAAGGGCTCCTTAGCAATAGTCATATCTCCAAGTTCAATGATGTCCCATAGGATTAAATTATGCTATTCTAACTATTTAAAAAGATGTGCAACACTTCTCACATCACCATTAGTAATATAAGCTTTTATTATTGCAGTCCATTCCACAATATTTCATTCAGATAAATCCTCAAACATCTTATATACTAACCCTACATCTTATTTGCTTACGTACATATCGATTAGGACAGTATGAATAAATAAGTTTGGTCTACATTTCTCATTTATTATTTTCACAATTGAAGGTGATTCTTCATTAATGTCCTTACCAAGGCTCCTAATGGTGTTGGCAATCTGTATCCTCACGACTTTCACATAGAGCAATTGTGATTAACTTGAAACTAAAACTTGTTCAAATATCCAGCATTGTAGCAGAATGGATGGATGGTTTGTACTTTGTACAAATATTGCCTTCCGATCTTCTTATGTTTATGTTATTCCATACATTTACTCGCAGCAAGATCATGAGATGGAAGTTTTGTAAGTGATTATTGTCGCATGATCTATACAATTTTAAGGACACCGGCAGTCAGTCTGTTAGAAGCAATGTTTAAAATTGCGTATTCGGGTATTGAGGCGTTTTTCGTTCTTGAGGTGAGGCGTAAGCCTCAAGGCGATTTGAGGCATAAGCCTCAAAATCAAAAAAATTGCGTAAACATAAAATAATAAATTTTGTATATACTAATGAGTAAATAATATATAAAACATAAAATGCTACTTACCACATCTTTGAGAATAAATAAGGGAGACATCACATAAGAACTCACTAGTCATCAGCACTGTCATCACTCGTCAATCATCAGTAAGGGGGTCTTCATTTGAATCATCATTATGATGAACTGCTCTCTCCTCTTCCCCCTCTCCTATAGAGTCCAATATCTCCCAATCAACTTCTTCTTCCTCATTATTAGTTATCTTCCTCTTCCCTAAATATTTTTGAACAATATCATATTGAATAATAGTGTAATACATTAATAAAAGTCTAAGAAAATAAATCTATATTATTTATATACATTTTTTGATTTGTTCTTGAGTTGTGGTGGATGTGGATGCTTTAAGACCATCAAAGAAATCAATATTTAAATCTCCATCTTGTAATTCAGACGGCATCACTTTAACTTCATCATCTACAAACCACTCATCATCAGATATCACATCATCGCAAAACAAATGATCTTCATCATCCATTAATCATTTTTTCTTCAAATTTCTATCTCTGTGTCTCCGATTGTACATAATGTACACTAGTGAGTTCATCCTCAATGTCGACAAGCGATTTATCCTCTTTGTATGTACTTGGTTGTAGGTACTCCAATTTCTTTTACTTCTAGATGAAGAGCATGTCAAGCCCAAAATTTTCACAGCAAAACACTGTAATTCTGGAGTCCCATCCCCAAATTGAATCCACCACTCAACTGGAGATCGTTTGGCAACTGTACTTGGAGGATAAGCATAAATATGCTTATGAAAAAACTAAAAATTCGATTTTTTTATTTCATATGCTGATACTAACTAGATTTTAGGGATGATCAATCATAAAGTACCTTTTGACGGACATGATGTGGTCGTTGGTTATGGGTTGATTATCCTATGATAGGCAATTAGAGGCTTGGTTTTTATGCATGTTATACACTATATTCTAAATAACTTATAGGACTTACTATAAGGTTCTATTCGAAGGATGAAGATTATGTTTATCCTTGAACACAAGAAAAAGAGTAGGCATTTTTATTGCGCCATATGATATGCCCATCATATAGTGAGAACAACGGAACATACCTTACATGAAATGTATTGTATTGTATATTCTAGTGATTTTCTGTAGAAGAACTAGAATTATAGTAAATTGATAGACTTGGACTGACCAATTTCAACTAACTCTAGCTTATTCAAATAGAAAAGACTGGTTGTTTTTCTTTCACCAATATGACGGTCATATTCTGAAACAATTATAAATGAAACTGATGTTTTACAGGATTATTGCTTGCAGGAATCACAACCCATACTTCTTCCTGAGATTTTATAGAGATCAGTGTACTGTTATACTTTTGTGCAATTCAACTCCATTGACTGAAGATGCTTGTGTCATTATCTTATATTGTGCAACATACTCCTCATCCTCTCTTTGGTTTTAGTATGTTGAAAGCTGGTTTGAATAAATCTGTTTTATTATCAGTTTATGCAGCACGAAACTCCTGGGATGGCCCATCTCCTGGTACCTCACATGGTAAATTCAAAATCCAAAATCATTAGTAATTTTTTGTCTGTTATGTTTTCTGATTTGTTTGTGGATGCATACTTCTTTTGATTTTTTGGTTCAATCTTCTAGTCATATCCAGATTTCCATTTGTTAAGAATGATGTTTCTTTTTCATTTTTTCCTGTAGAAAAGTTGATAGCTTCTTGTCTGAGTAAAGTTAGTCAGAAATGCTTGTCTACTTATCGTTTCTATGGAACATATATGATTTTCTTGACCATCCTTCTTACATTGTACCTTGTTACGCCGAACTACATATCGTTTGACTATCTTTTTTTTCTTCTCCTTTGGATAATAGGAAGACAACTTGTTGGGAAAACCAGAAGACGACTTTGGTTTCCATTAAAACTTTACTCAAAATATTAATGATAATGAGCATAAAAAGTGAATAAAATAAAGGAGTTTAATAAAGAGGAAATACCAAACCAATATTTTGTGCAATAGTCAAAATAAAGACTAAATGACAACAGACCTTTGTATCCACTGGAAAATGAATCCAAGGAATACGATTTTTCCAAAAGGCAAAATACTCGAGCACAAGGATAGAAACAAATTCTAAAATAAATATTGGCCACAATTTTCGGATCGTATCTCGTTGGAAAATGTTGCATATGACAATACATGTTATATAAAACATTGAGATGGCATTCAATGCCGTAAAACTTGCCACAAACAATACAATATGTTGATCTCAAGACCATGGAGTCTGAAAATATTTTCGATCCAAAACTTTATATATATAATCAAGGTAGTTTTCTGCATCTCAAGCCTCTCCTTTCTCAAAGCAAGAATATTTTTTTTGTTCCATTTATGACTCTCTTTCGAACTACCCCATAAATAATCAAGTGAATATATTTTTATGTAAGTAGCTGAACTTCTCATGCTAGGACCTGGATCTGATGTTTGATAACTTTTGGAGCTGATGAAAACACCCACTTTTTTTTTAAGAAAGAGGATTACTATCTACCAATGGTTTATTTTTTTCTTCACGATTGTGGAGATCTTCTGAATCATGTTCAGTTGCGACAAACAACTGGAATGGTTCCTCCCACTTCCCATTATTTAATAAACAGCTTGTCATCTACTCTAGCCAGTGGAAAATGTTGTATTGAAGGGTACACACCACTATAACCATAACATTTCCTCTCAAACCAGACTCAATTCCCCAAAATCCAGGTTTAAATAATTTAAGACCAAGAAAAAGAGATAAACCATATAGCTTTTGACCGGGGAACATATGTGCTTCCTTGCCCCACAACTGGAATAGATATTCAGACATCACAAGAACTCCTGAATAAAGTAAGAACAACTTTGATGGAATACGAGAGGTCTTTGGTAAAATCGAACAAATGATGAGACACAACAAATAAAGAAATCCAAATGCGTTAATAGGTGACAAAGCAGCATAAAAAATTGCCACAGACAAAATCTTTTCACAATGCCATATCAGGAACCTTCTCACAAACCCAAGAAACCCTGTTTCAGATGCATCAGATATCTTAAATATCCCATTATATTGGCTCTGCCTTCTTTCATAACTGTAAAGCTGCATTACAATCAAAACAACCAAGGATTCCCAAATATTCTCTAGCAACGATGATTTAGGATTGTAACCCAAATAAGCATAAAGATCGATCCATTTTGATAAATAACTCTCAATACTTTCTGACGTGCTCAAGGCATAGGTAAAAACAAAAACAATAGTTGAGTAAAGTTTTTATGGAAACCAAAGTCGTCTTCTGGTTTTCCCAACAAGTTGCCTTCCTATTATCCAAAGGAGAAGGAAAAAAAGGTAGCCAAACAATATGTAGTTCGGTGTAACAAGGTACAATGTAAGAAGAATGGTCAAGAAAATCACATATGTTTTATAGAAATGATAAGTAAACAAGCATTTCTGATTAACTTTACTCAGGTATGATGCTATCAACTTTTCTGCAGGAAAACATGAAAAGGAAACATCAATCTTGACAAATGGAAATCTGGATATGACTAGAAGATAGAACCAAAAACTCAAAAGAAGTACGCATCCACATACAAAGCAGAAAACATAACAGACATAAAATTACTAATGATTTTGCATTTCGAATTTACCATGTGAGGTACCAAGAGATGGACCATTCAAGGAGTTTCGTGCTGCTTAAACTGATAACAAAACAGATTTATTCAAACCAGCTTTTAACATGCTAAAACCAAAGTGAGGATGAGGAGTATGTTGCACAATAAAAGATAATGACACAATCATCTTCAGTCCATGGTGTTGGATCGCACAAAAGCATAACAGTACACTGATCTCTATAAAATCTCAGGAAGAAATATGGGTTGTGATTCCTGCAAGCAATAATCCTGGAAGACATCAGTTTTATTTATAATTGTTTCAGAATATAACCGTCATATTGGTGAAAGGAAAACAACCAGTCTTTTATTTGAATGAGCTAGAGTTAGTTGAAATTGGTCAGTTCAAATCTATCAATTTATTAGAATTATAGTTCTTTTGCAGAAAATCACTAGAATATACAATACAATATATTCCACGTAAGGTATGTTCCGTTGTTCTCACTATATGATGGGCATATCATATGGCGCAAGAAAAATGCCTATTCTTTTTCTTGTGTTCAAGGATAAACATAAGCTCCATCCTCCAAATAGAACCCTATAGCAAGTCCCATAAGTTATTTACAATATAGTGTATAACATGCTCAAAAACCAAGCCTCTAATTGCCTATCATAGGGTAATCAACCCATAATCACGACCACATCATGTCCGTCAAAAGGTACTTTATGATGGATCATTCCCTAAAATCTTGTTAGTATCAGCATATGAAATAAAAAAATCAAGATTTTTAGTTTTTTCATAAGCATATTTATGCTTATCCTCCAAGTACAAACACGAGCAGTCATCTGTAAACAACAAAACAAAGATAATTGTCAGCTAAATAATGAATTTTACTTATTCACAAGTGTGATACTTGAAGAAGAACCAGTTGCGTCGTGTTAGTTTCGACCTGGTAACATAGAGATAAAACCTAATAAAATGTGAAAAGCGAGAGTGCAAAATAGGGAAGAAAACAGAGAGCGATCCATAAGATTGTAAATATGTATTTTTATTTTATTGTTGTACAAATCAAGTTCTTATAATAGCAAGACCATTAAGAATAGTTGAGCATAATTTTATTTATTTATTTATTTAGGGCATAAGAATATTTGACTGAATAAATGTGTTAAGAGAGTTTTACCTTTAGCCAGTCATCCATAGTCAGATTAGTAGTTGTGCATGACTAGTTTAGTACGCATCTCAGTTCATAAAAATAGGAAGAGCTCGATGGAGCAAGAATCCCAAATAGTTAATTTGTGAAACTTTACTACTCAAAAACTGCCTATACAAAGTATTTTTATTCGGAATCTCATAACAAATTTGCACTGCTTGCAATGCCAGGAAATTGCTTTCGTGAGATAAATGGCATGAAGGGTAAAACCTCCAATGCACTTGTGGGATGGTTGCATGTAACAAGCATATCTAGTGACCGATTATGTAAAGAGGAATATATTAAAAAGATACAAAATAACATTTGCTGTGGTGAAAGAAATGCAAGTAAATAAAGATGCTGCTAAGAAAATGTTCACATGGTAAGATTAATATGAACAAAGCAAAATTTAAATGAAGAAGAGAGATGGTTTCAAACAAATTAAAAACTGAGAAAGATTTTCAAATTTATAACTTCAATGACCACATCCTCTGATAATTTTTCAAGCTATTTTACAAGCTAAATATCTCAATGCATGCTTACCATTAAAATGAAAACAAACTCTTTAGGAAACTGATCCTCTAGTTGATAAACATTAAGAAGTTTGTTTATATTTTTTATAACAGATTGGTAGGAAATAGCCACCAGAAAGAAAACTGTCAAATCTACACCAAATATGTATGGATAAAGGTCTACTTCTTTTTTGCCACCTCCAATCACTGAGATAATATGATATGGAAAACCAATCTTCTCAAAAATTCCCGAACTCTGAGTCAAAAGAAGCTCTGTGACAACATCTGAAGCTGGAGTCAGTGACCAATACCACTCAGCTGCAGGGCATTCTGCTAAAGGTGAAACATACATGACTTCAAGAATAGCAAGAGCACAATCTGAATTTTCTTGACTTCTCTCGATGTTTTGAATTCTTACCATGCTAGAAGAATGCATTGAATTAGGAATATTAGCATGACATCTGTCTTCATTAACTATCTTGAGCAACCTATTAATTTCTGATTCTATCTTCTGCGGCTGAATGCCATCCTCTGACCACTAATTAACCATCATTGACAATTGCACAAAATATGGAGGAGATTTAGATCCTCTTGTAAGAGACTCCAGAAACTTTTTGATATCGATGGTTCACCATTCAGTGCAAGAAGGCACAGCTCATTGACAATGGAATTGTTGAAAGTTCCTTAAGATCAATCTCTGAGATAAGTGAACTCCCTGAAAGATATGCTAATATTAAAGCTTGTGCGGATCAGAGCAGGAAAAGGAAGGGTGTGGAAAATCCATTAGTTTATGCTGTGCAGCTATTGGGTGATGGTGTTTCTCAAGTCCAATCCCAGGAAAATCAAGCAGTCACAAACATAGCAAGTTTCTTAAACATTAAACCTGACGAAAATGATTCAAATGGCCATTTTTTCCAGAAGATGAGATCTATCATGAAATAGAGAGCCAGGAAAATGCATCCGGTTATTTAGATAGAAAACCTTCTGCTTTCTCTTATGCTGACCAAACACCACCAGCTAGCTTGCAGGTTCGAAGAATATTTCGCTATATATGGTCACAAATGAGATCAAATAATGATGTTATGTGCTATTGTTCCTTCATTCTTATCTTCCTTTGGAATTTCAGTTTATTCTCTATGATCTACCTCGCAGCGCTTTTCCTATAAGTGTAAATTCTGGTCCTAGTTATATTTTTTGGGTGGTTATGCTAATTTACACAGAAATCAATATACTTCTCCAATTCTTGTATCTGATTATCATCCAGCATTGTGGCTTAAGTATTCATATAGACTTATTGCAATTGTTGGGATTTCCTGATAACAAGATAAAAGCATCTTTTGTAATTAGCATGCTTCCACTTTTTCTGGTGTACGTTTCAACCCTTCTTCAGAGTTCAATAACTGCTAAAGATGGTGAGTGGGCGCCGGTAATGGAGTTTAAGTTCTTACATAGAAGAATGCATAATCCAGAGGAAATCACTATTAGTTATAGTTTTAGAGAGAAACTAATAGCAAGAAGTTTTTCAAGATACTGGATGTCTCTAACAAGAGGATCTGAATCTCCTCCATATTTTGTGCAATTGTCAATGATGGTTAAGTAGTGGCCAGAGGATGACATTCAGCCGCAGAAGATAGAATTAGGAATTAAGATAGTTCATGAAGATAGATGCCATGCTAATATTTCTAATTCAAGGCATTTTTTCTAGCAGGGTAAGAATTCGAAGCATCGAGAGAAGTCAAGAAAATTCAGATTTTGCTCTTGCTATTCTTGAAGTCATGTATGCTTCCCCTTTATCAGAATGCCCTGCAGCTGAGTGATATTGGTCACTGACTCCAGCTTTAGATGTTACCACAGAGCTTCTTTTGACGCAAAATTCGAGAATTTTTGAGGAGATTGATTTTTCATATCCTATTATCTCAGTGATTGGAGGTGACAAAAAAGAAGTAGACCTTTATCCATACATATTTGGTGTAGATTTGGTAGTTTTCTTTCTGGTGGCTATTTTCTACCAATCTGTTATAAAAAACATAAACAAACTTCTTAATGTTTATCAACTAGAGGATCAGTTTTCTAAAGAGTTTGTTTTCATTTTAATAGTAAGCATGCATTGAGGTATTTAGCTTGTAAAATAGCTTGAAAAATTATCAGAGGATGTGGTCATTGAAGTTATAAATTTGAAAATCTTTCTCAGTTTTTAATTTGTTTGAAACCATCTCTTTTCTTCATTTAAATTTTGCTTTATTCATATTAATCTTACCATGTGAATATTTTCTTAATTGCATCTTTATTTTCTATCTCTACAGGTCCTCTTTTTTCTAATTGTGGTCGACCGCATTATTTACTTGCGTTTCTTTCACTACAGCAAAGGTCATTTTGTATCTTTTTAATATATTCCTCTTTACATAATCGGTCACTAGATATGCTTGGTACATGCAACCATCCCACAAGCGCATTGGAGGTTTTGCCTTTCGTGCCATTTATCTCACGAAAACAGTTTCCTTGGCACTGCAAGTAGTGCAAATTTGTTATGGGATTCTGAATAAAAGTACTTTGTATAGGCATTTTTTGAGTATTAAAGTTTCACAAATTAATTATTTGGGATTTCTGCTCTATCGGGCTCTTCCTTTTTTATATGAACTGAGATGCGTACTAGACTGGTCTTGCACAACTACTAATCTGACTATGTATGATTGGCTAAAGGTAAAACTCTCTTAACACATTTATTCAGTCAAATATTCTTATGCTCTAAATAAAAAAAAATTCTTATGCTCAACTATTCTTAATGGTCTTGCTATTATAAGAACCTGATTTGTACAACAAGAAAATAAAAATATATATTTACATTCTTATGGGTCGCTCTTTGTTTTCTTCCCTATTTTGCACCCTCGCTTTTCACATTTTATTAGGTTTTATCTCTATTTTTTTGTCCGCATTAATGTCATTTTATTAGATTTTAGCAAACTTACAGGCAAACTCAGCGTCTCGGAAATACGAACCCGACGACACCAAATTCGACTCAATCCGAGCCCAAATGAGCCCAAATCAAGAACCCGAAGCGCTATTGGAAGGTTCAAACCACAATTTGGGTTACCAAACGGTTTCCAAACATTACGTGCTTGTAGTGGAATCGAGCGGATCAACGAGACGAATCCAACGAGCCCAAGATCGCCGAATTTCGACATCATTAAGGTCTTTAAATGTCTAAATAATGGGGCATGATTAAGGGATTCAACATCTGTAATTCATCCGATCACTCCCCATTTATCCTAGATCTCTCAACTATTTACGGCCATGCCACTCCAGAAATCTATAATTAGAGCTCCCTCTCCTCTTGAGAAAGGATCCCTAAGCCTAAGGAAAAAAGAGAGAGATCGGAGATCGCTCTTGCTTCCTTGCCTCCTCGACCACCGCCGGAGTTTTGCCGGAACACCACCGGAGTTCCGTCGAACCACCATTGGTTCACCATCGCCGGACTTCTACCGCACCACCACTTGAGGCCCTCACCTCCGCCGGACCACCGCCTGACGCCGTTGCTCCGCCGGACCACCACTTAAGGACCTCATCTTCGCTGGACCACCGCCTATCACCGTTGCTCCGTCGGACCACCATTGGAGGCCCTCATCTCCGCCGTACCACCACTTGAGGCCCTCACCTCCGTCGGACCACCGACCGACGTCGTTGCTCCGCCGACCACCACCTGAGGCCCGGACTTCTTCCGAACCACCACTTAAGGCCCTGTGCTCCACTAGGTCACTACCCTAGGTCTGGACTTCCGCCGAACTACCACTTGAGGCCCTGAGCTCCACTAGGCCATCACCTGACACCCGTACTTCTATCGAAGTACCGCCCTCCTACTACGGTCTTTCTGACCCCGATCTCCTGCCAACTACGGTCCTTGTGACCTCAAACGCCTACAATGGTCGTTTCAACCTCCATCAACAGAGATCGGTCTATCTTACCCTGGTCTCTCCTGCCGTCTGCCGACTACGGTCCTTCTGAGCTCCGTCACCTACAATGGTCGTTCCGACCTCCATCATCAGACAACGGTCTTTCTGACCCTGGTCTCCTGCCGACTACGATCCTTTCGACCTATATCGCCAGACAATGGTCTTACTGACCCCAGTCTCCTTCCTACTATGGTCCTTCAGACCTCCATCACCAGACAACGGTCTTTCCTGCCTTCAACCTATCGACTATGGTCATGCCGACCAAACAAACATATCTATATTGATTATTGTAACTCCCACCATGTAATGCACTCTATATGATGTATATTTGTGACATCAAGCCAAGGCCTTCTCCTAAGGAAGGACCTCATTTGTAATCGACTGCAAATACTAGTTGATTCATTAAAATTGGGCCAGACCCTGTGGTTTTTTCCCCTTTTCATGGGTTTTCCACGTAAAAACTCTGGTGTCTCTTATGAACGCTATACCCTCTCACTTATCTGATTGTGTGCTGGATATTCGTACAATGCTAAGACGTTAAACTATATATTTCTTTACCGTCGCGAATACTCCAGGACGCAACAAATATCATAAAAAAGTCGCAAAATCATAAACTTTCATTAAACACGACACTGTACTTGTACATATACTCGGATGTGTAAATATTGAGCATGAAGCACACACTACCATATAATCAACCTTCTAATACACAGATGAAGATTGGTAACTACAACATTATGCATCTGTCAGCCTTTAGTTGTGGAAGCTTGATGTGGAAGACTCCAATGCTTACTGTGCCTGGATTGAACGTGAAAACATCCTAGAAATTTGACCAGAATTGGTCTCTAAGAAGGATATTCCTACCAAAATGGGTCCTTAATTTGTGGATCTCCCTTGAGTATTTTGTTAGATGTTGACCTCGATTTTCGCTCGAGTGCCCTCAAGCACCTTCAATTGATTCAATTAGACCTCATCGAGTCCAATCTGAACTCGAATCTATTCGAATTGATTTTAATTAGACTCGACCATATTCAATCAAGCCCGAGTAATTTATTTTGACTGCTACGAGTTTGATTTGACCCTAATCGTCTTTAATTTGATTCGATCAAATCGATTGAACTTAATTCGCTTTTAAATTAAGCCAATTTGGATAGAATTCACATTTAAAGTGACCCAATTTTGGACTTGAATTGAGCCTGGTTTCAGCCTAAATCTGAGTCAAACCGGCTCATTTCAATTTAAGAAACTCCAATTTAGTTTTGGTTTAATTTGAATTGATTTCCCAAATCAAGAAACTGCCTCAATGGTCTTGATATCTCCAAAATTAGGATTCTGCCGCGGCTGCAGGTTCCAGTCGCGTGAGTCCTCGAACGAGCAATGGATTCGAGCGACTTCTAGAGCGAGCAGAATGTCGCAGTGTCGTTTTGAGCTTTCGGAGCAGAGCAAAGCTTCGAGAGACGTTAGGAGGCTGGGACAAAGCCTTTGGTTGGCTCATGGGCACTCTCCCCCTGGCTCTCAGTTCTCTCCCTCTCGGTTCCAAGACTGAAATCCCTTCTCCCCCTCTCGTCTCACTGGTTCGCGGAACCCTAGCCATCGACTTCACTGCAAGAGACCGACTTCCCCT
The DNA here is from genome assembly GCA_016618105.1 of Dendrobium huoshanense. NCBI lineage: Eukaryota > Viridiplantae > Streptophyta > Magnoliopsida > Asparagales > Orchidaceae > Dendrobium > Dendrobium huoshanense. The sequence continues at coordinate 9,513,557 of CM028347.1, read as the reverse complement.
CTCTCATGGTTCTCGGTTCCTTTTGCTCTTCGCACTCCAGGAGTCGGGACTCCTCTTCTCCGTCTCTCTCCCTCGCGTGAGCCCAGGCGGCCCGATCGGCTTTCTCCATTCAGCTTCATTCGTTCGGGAGCCCCGACCAACTCCTACATTGGCTGTCGATTTCCCTCTTCCTTAGAGCAGGTATACTCCTTGTCTTCCCTTTCCCCTTTCTTCTTCTTTTTCCTCTCCTTCTCTTTGCCTTTCTTCCTTATTCTTCTCTTTTCATTGCTTATTCTTCTTCTTCCAGATTTCTCTTGGCACAATCTTTTTCCACATCTCAATCTCTTTCTTCTTCCTACCTTCTTCGTATACATGGTAACAATGGTTCATGCATTTTTGTTAAGATTATCTTGAGTTGATTCTTGTTTCATTATGAGATATAGGATAGGTGTTATTGATGCAAAGTCTTTGTTTTTATTTTCTTCTTTGCCTAGGCATTGTAAGCTAGCCATTTGAGGAAATACCTCAAAGATATCTCTCTTGTCTTGTAGCTTTATTTTAAGAAGGTTTGAGTGGTTGGTTGTCTCTGTTGTGATTAAGGATGCAGTTACCATCATTATTTATTATTTGGCTTTAAGTGATGTATTCACCTGTCCCATGAAAAGGTTATTAGCTACAATGGAGAGTTGGTACAAGGAAGCCTTGGGTATAAAGCTATGATTTGATAGCATGCATATTTGACATCAAAGATTTATAAAATTGTTGGATAAGTGGGGATGTATTCATCCTTTCTTTGTTTCACGTAGAGAAACACCTGAGGTTAGTTTGGTTGACATGCATCAAATCCACCATTATATAAAGTAGGTCATTTTCTTTTTGTTCTTTCTTGGGAAGTACGAAAAGAAGCATGCGTAGTTGCATTGATATTGAGTTGTACTTAATCTATTTCCTTCATTGTCATTTTGATCGTCAAGTTTCGAGATGATTATAATCGTTCTTTTTCATTCCAAAATCTTAGCAAGCTTTGTGTAGATTGTGGCAAGGCTTGAGAAGCCATATTGTTTCTTTACTAAACTATGCATGCAAGGTGTTTGTAGAAATTTTTGTTAAGAAAAGCTACAAATTTTGGACAAATGGTAGTCCCTTGGCAAACCATATTTGCATGACCAACTTGAATATCATCTTGTTGGTGGTTTATATTTTGTTTCTAAAAAAAAAAAAAAGCTTTGACTTGGGATTTATTTAAACTCTTTTCAAGTTTGACGTGTAGTGCTTAGCTCCTATTTATACCCATATGGTTGCTGGATGATGGATTACTTCGGAAGAGTTGTTGTTTATATTTTCTTAAGACCCATGCATTAGTTCATACTATTTGAGAAGTTTATAGTTTATGTCATGTGGTGCAATGTTCTATATATAGTTTGTGAAATACCATGAAAACTATGACATGTCCTTGCTTAAAATAATTTTTTTTAATTACATCAAAATATTCGATGGTTACATTGAAGTTTATTAACGAGTGCTTTTGAGATTGTTATGTCAATACATGTGTCGGTATGACTAGAAGCAAAGTTTATTTTATAAATATGATTGTTCAAACTATGAGAATTCCATGAAAAGTTTCACATTATTATTATCTATAAAATACCATCGTGCTTTGTAGTTATTGGACAATGATACATGCTATGTTGAATCATGAATGGTTATGCCTTATGTGGATCGCTTTGCACAACTTGATAAAAATGCCTTGATTTTGTGTTAACAAGTTACTTTAAACCCATAGCTTAATGATACTTTCCTTCATTCTAAAACCCCTAGTGGAGTGAGTAGAGATTGCATTGTTATAAAATTAACTAAGCATATGGATACATGCGTTTCTTCTTTTCCGTTAGAGTATAAAGCACGACTTTCATGTTGAATTGGTTCTATTCAATTCTTGCTTTAGTTTAGCAATGAAGCTTTAGATATGACATTCATTAGCAAATTATCGTGTAGCATTCTTATGTTTAAAAGTTTCATATGGATATTTAATTCACTTTTGAGCTTGTCTAGAAAGATATGGTGATTACATAGAGGCCTTATACCTAATGAAATTCATGGACTTGTGTTAGGAGAGCTTGTTCACATGTTTCATGACACTTGATGTAATGTTTCTAAATTGATTTGGAAAAGGGCTATATGCAGTTTTTTTTACTGTTTTAGGTTTCCAAACTATTTTGGGAACAAACTGCATGTAGATTTTCATTGTTTTTGGTTTCCAAACTGTTTTGGGAACAAACTATATGCAGATTTCTACTTATTTTAAGTTCCAAACTGCTTTGGGAATGGATGAAGTGCAGTTTTTTTCACTGTTTTAAGCTCCAAATAGCATTGGGTAGCAAAGCATGTGCAGTTTTTTTATTGTTTTAGCCTCCAAATTATTTTGGAGACAAACCAAGTGCAGATTTTCAATTGCTCTATGCTCCAAATTTATTTGTAAACAAGTTAGACACATATTTTCACTTGTTTTGTGCCTCAAACTATTTTAATAGATAAAATCAAATATTTGTTTGGCCTCTTTGAGTTATAGTTGGTTGAGGGAACTTCTTGTGTATTTCTATAATTAAATGGTTTCATTGGTGGAGTTTGGAGATAGTATCAAGTGACCATGAGTTTTATATCTTTTTCGTCGCCATGAAAGCATAACATTAGTATTGGGCTTCGGCAAGAATCAATGTTGTGAGAGCATGAACTTTATCACATGGGAAAGGTAATCCAAAGCATGAATTGTTATAAACTTTATTGTTCTTCAAATTACATATTTGTAAGCTTCTTTTGGATACTTATTGGCATGCACTACGTGAGATTTGTTCTGTGATAGAAAAGTTTTGAAAGTTAGTTTCTATTCAAATTGATATGCATATATGTTGTGTTGAGAAGATTTTCAAAAGTGTTTTATTTATCGTTGGAGGTTGTTTTATATTAGAAGATTTTCAAGAATGATTTCATACTAAAAAGATTTTGTGAAGTGTTTTGCTTCGAGATGCTTTATGATGTGTTTTGTAAATTTTCTTATGTTGAGAAATTTTATGTCTTGTCTTGTGAATGTTTCTTGATGGAAGGATTAATAATGCCTGCCCATTGAGAAGCTTCCACAAATTACCCCACACAAAATAAGAAGAGAGCACTTGGTTGATTTTGTGTCAAAAGAGTCTTATTGTTTTTGCTTTCTTTTTGATAAGAGTTTTATTTGTCGCTTCATTTGGAAAGTTTCTTAAATAAGTTTTGGGATTTGAAAACTTTAAATAGCTTTGTGTTGGAGGGCTTTTTAGTGTCTTTCTGGAGCAAGGTAGTCCTTACTTATTTGAGTTATCTTTCTTTAGTGTTAGCTTCTAAAAAAAAGAAAGAATTTTGGATAAATATGAAACAAAAGAGAATCTTATTTTGAGTTTAGTTTTGGGAATTTGTTTTCCTTAGTTGCTTTGGGGCTTTATTTGGAGGGTATTGTAGGTAGATGTTTCAAATGTATCAAGCGCCTTATTTGGATTGTGGGAACAACAAAGGGCATTGAAAGCAACCTTCTCCCTATTCATATTATATTGAATTAGGGGAAAGGTTGTTTTAGAGACACACTTGGCTTCAAACAAGTGTGCCCAACAATAACAATGCCTACATTCCTTTTATGTTTGATTTTCATTTTTTTTTTCTTTCTATTGCATTTAGTCGTTTCTTACTTTGTTTTTAGTCTTTCTACCGCTTATTTATTTATGCTTTGGTATTCGATGCTTGCAAATGTCCTAAGGGTTAGAAAACAAACCTCCTTTCGTTCCCCATAACACTAGTGACACCTAAGGACAAAAAATAAGGATTGAGTCTTAGATAATATAGATTTATGGTGCATGCTCCTTATAGGATAGAGACATCAAAATAAAAACTTAACGACACGTTTTCCTAGGTTTAATTTTCTTTAATCCATTAATAATCAACCAATTATTTATAATCTAGCTCTTAAAATATACTAAAAAAAATTCAATTTTTATCAAGTTATTATTAACGTTTGTAATCATTAAATTGCAAATTCAAAACATACACCTAAAATCAAATTTAACTAATCTAATAATAAGCTCCTAACCAATTTAAAGTCTAAAAGATGTAGATTAAACTTAGGAGATTTAAATCTAAAACTAAAATTTATTAGGATAAAAGATTCCTAAAGATCAAAACTTAGATTAATCTTTTAAAATTAATAAACGAACCCCTTAATACGTAACAACCACTCCAGAAATGAAGTTTATTGGATGAACTACTCCGGGCTGCGGGGCTAAGTGTCCTAAGGAGGCCTGGTTCCTCGAGCCTGGTGGCAAAACGCCATGAATTGATTTAATGAAGTGTTAAACTTTAAAATTAATTTCTTAATTGGTTTAAGTCAAACCTTAATGGATAATAAATTGCCTAATTCATATTTCTTTTTAATCTATAACCAACTGAATAATTCAACAAAATTGGTTACCATTGGGTAACCCAGGCCTACGAGCCTATTAAGTTAGCCCCAAGGAGGGTGAAATAAACCTCACGGCCTAGGTGTGAAACAAAGGTGATAATCAATCAAATAATACGAAAATATATCTTTAAAATCAATCCTAAAATATTAATATTTAAATTTCAACTAAAAATCTCTCTTTTGATCCTTTAACATATCAAATGCAAGCAATTTGAACTAATCATCCTACATAGGACCTATCCAAAACTAGACAACCTGTTACACACACTTTAGACTTGTTTGGTTAGAACACGACTTTTAGCCCTAGGTTAGGCTAACATTTTCTTTTGTTATTCAGTGTTTACTACATGTACATGTTATATAAATACTATACTTAAATTTCCTGTTTATTATATTTTTATTTACTTGCATTTATTTTTTGAATGGCATCTACGCTCATTTGTATATTTCTCTTTTATCTTATCTTGCGAGGTACATTGGATCATGACGGTCGAGAATTAAAGAGGAGCATTTTCTTAGGAGCTTTTAAGTGGCCGCGCCACAATTTGGGATCATTTGCTTATGAACTTGTAAGTGGCAGCGTAACAATCAGGTACAATCTCTGCAACTTGTAACGAACTTCTAATTATTTATCGGAATTGCTACACTCCACACACATATTGTTAATATGTATTCTAACATGTTTAGGTAGCCAGTCATAGGTTAGTGCACTAACGAAGCTTTGACCCTACAGGTCAAAGCTTGCCCCATTTTCTGTGAGCCCTAGAGACCATTAGGGTCATTTAGGCCTGTAGTGTAGGCCTCCTATTGTGCCATTGGCATCGTTGTTTTCCAACACGAAGTGGGCATCGTTGTTTTTCCCACACGAAGTGGGCATCACTAGGATGTTACCTTTTTCTGGTTTTGGGTATGATACCTCCCCATCTTATGTGAGCCTTAGAGACCATTAGGGTCATTTAGGCCTGTAGAGTAGGCCACCTATTGTGCCATGGGGATCGTTGTTTTCCCACATGAAGTGGGCACCGCTAGGATGGTTTTCTATTATTGTGTGATGCGGGTATCTTGCCTGAAGGGTACCCTTATTGTGTTTATTCACTTTTTCTGTACTTTGAATGTCATGCAGGCATTTTTACATACTTTTCTCCACAATGCACTTTACTTACATGCATGCATTACATTAGTGGAACTAAGGACATTTCTTACTTATGCATATGTTTCATGCATCATATGTGACGATAGGTCTATTCATTTGCATATTGTAGAGTCCTTGATTTAAGCCTTTCAAACTATAAATCCTTGATTCATTAGGATAGAACCTTCATATCTTGTACGCATATAGGACGATTGATTGTGCTTAGAATGTTAGCTGGCTGCTCACTCTAGGCAAGCATAAGCCCCTATTGTTGATGCAGGACTACTTAGATGCAATGTTATGATCCTCAATTAGGCTTTGCACAACTCGTTGATTAAAATAATTCTGATTAAATTACTTACAATTGTCCACGGCGAGTCAAACAAAGAGGAAGTTAATATTGCATAGGATAAATTACATGCGCCAAATTTTGAACATTCAAGAAGAATTACGAAAATAACAACAACACAGAATAGTAGTTTCCAATGTAATCCCAAATCTAACAATGAGATCTAGGATGCATAGAAGGCACACTCAATTCCTATGATTTACTAAGCTTTGGCGAGAGCATTCGGAATGATCTTGAGAGATTACAATCTTAACCAAGTGAGAATTTGGAATTAGAATAATTTGAAAACAAGTAGAGAGACAAAGAGACCTTTCGTCAAGAAGACTTTGAGATCCTCCACTCAAGTCCTTCAAAGTGTTCTTCAATGGCTTCCGTTAATTGGAACAAAATACGATCTACGTATTCTTCGATTGTATGGTCGATCTCCAGGTTCACGTCGAAGAATGTAGAACGGAAGATGTCGGTGTAGCCGTCGTCGTCCCACGTGATGCCGTACTCAGTCTCAGGGTCCGCCATTCATGGATGTTTGAAGATCAACTCTTGAATGAGGGAGTACTTGGCCAAAGCAACCAAAGAGAAAGAAGTTTCTCTATGGTCTTGCAAGAAGGATGGACCTAACCACCCAAAAATCTGAAAGAGTTTTCAGATTTCTCCTTCAGGAAGAGCAGACCACTTGAAGGAGAGCTAGAGGGGAGTTGGGCGGGTGTGGGGGAGGTGCCGAGAGCTTCAGGGAGTTGTAGAAACAAATTAAAAGGAGGCTCAAGCTTCTATCTTTGGGTGAATGAAATAGGAAAGGGCTTAAACGGTTCAATTTAATTTTGAAATTAAATTGAATCTAGGATTGGAAACTTTCCCTAAATAATTCATGAGGATTAGGAAAGGTTTTGAATTTTGAAATTAAATTAGATTTGATTTAAATCATCCCAGATTAATCCCAAAATAATTTAGGAAAATCCAAGTGAGGGAAAGAGAAGTGGGGCCGGCGGCTAAGCTTGCATGGCCGGCGGGCCCATGGATTGGGGAGGGATTTGAGGGGAGCAATTAAGGATTCTTAAATTGGGATTTTAGAATTAGGAAAGAGTTCTTTTTAAATCCTCTTGAATTTGAAATTCCCTTGGATTTAAAATTAATACTTTCCTAAAATAGATTGACTCAATTTAGGAAATAATTTGAATTCAACTTTGAATGAAATTGAAATTCAAATCAATCCCAATTAAGACTAGCCCAAATTAGGAAACCCAATAAAATGAGCACTGGAGATGGGGGCCGGCGTTTGAGGTCAAGGCCGGCGGCAAGGGAAGTCGGGTGGGATGCTGGGCCGTGAGGTCCAGGTGGGGAGGGGGTGGTCGGGTGAGGTGGGGGAAGCCGGCGGGTAAGGGGTTTTGACCGTTAAGGGGGGAAAGATGGGTGGAGGGTTTGGAAGCTCGGCGAGGAGGTGATGATAAGATAAAGAAGATAAAACCACGAACCCAGCCGTCTCCAAGGTTGGTGGGTGATACGACAATCTCCCTCTCCAAGGGATCTCTCAAAACTCTCCAAGAACTCTCAAAAGCTCTCAAACACAAGTGCAAGAAAATTTCTCATAATCATTCATTAGCTTGAAAATAAAACAAAGGGGCTTTAAATACCCTCATACAAAAGACTCTAACCGACATGACACAATTGCCCTTAGGCTTACACATGACCAATCCCATACAAAGGGGTACAAAGGGAAATAAAATAAACACTCATAAGCAAATAATAAAATGCATGAAAATAAAATACATCGACTCAAAAATATAACGACTCGATCGTGGCCGTAGATCGGCGGCCACGTCGCTGGTAAACTCTCCATGATGATCTGATGTCCCCATCAATTGTACACCCCTCTGTGTGTCTATTCTTTTTCTCTAGCTTTCTCTTCCTTAGACCAACCGAGTGTTGATGTTGAACCACGCATGTTGACTAAACTAAATTGGGCCTATGTATCCCTTTGATTAGGAAAGCCTAGAAATTTCTTTGCGCTAAACTCACTTTTGAGAAGATAATCTAACATCTCTAATCGAGAGTTTTCTTAGATCGAGGTCTAAGTTATAATTAACTACGGGGGCTTGCGCCCGTAGGAAACTGATCTCCACAATCAAATAAACCCCATTCGAGCTGATGTATCGAATGGGGGAAATCTCGTGAAATTTTGTGTTATATATATTATTATCCATCGAAGTGCGTAGGCGAAAGTCACTATCTTCCATGGCTAATTGTATATATAACTCGATCTGCTCTTCCATTGTCCTGCTTGTGTCGACTGTAAAGGCCTACAATCATTTTATCCTACGGGATAGTGTGATCGTACTCTTTGCATTTGAACCCATGAGCAGAATCCTTTCGGAGACCCAAATTAGACCGGTCCAGTGGACTGGTCCAGCCGGTCCATGCGGGACCGGCCCAGCATGAACAGGGCGGAGAAACTCCGCCCGCTGGATGCTGAGCGAGCCGCACACCGTGCATGAGCTTTTTAGGAAACTTTTTTGAGGGTTTTGAGAGAGAAATTTGAATGTAGGGACTGTTTAGGGATTTCCTTTTGATTTGTATGCATTAAATACTTTGCCTTCCTAGGGTTTGGGCATCTTGAATTTGGCTGAAATTTGAGATCTCTTAGATTTAGGTTTCTTTGGGCTATAGCGGAGTCTAGAGATTTGGGAGAGATCGATCCTCCTCTCGAGTTGAGGATGATTTATATCTTTGTTGTTTTATTCATCTACTAGTGAAATACAAACTTTTGTTTGATTTTCTCTCAATTTTTCCATCCGTTTTCCTCTGGTTTGGTGCAGATTTCTGCTGGAAACAGCAGAAATCCTGCTGTAAACAGCAGAAATCCTGCTGTTTGCTCATCCGTTTTGCTTGGGATTGCTTGCAAACTCAAGTATTACCTTAGGGTTACTTGTGGACTCAAGTATTTCCTATCATATTCCTTGATAAACTTCCCTGAACTCTAAGGATAAGCTCATTATACTTCAATTTGATCAGCACGTGCATTAACATTATCGCAATTATGTTGGTTAAATTGATAAACTAAAAAATGTAATTAAAGACGGTCTTTCTTGAAAATAATTTGGGTCAGTATCATTTTCCTTTGAGAATAAGTGTATAAATTGATAACGCATCACTTTCAAGGAAGTTGAATGTTTTAGACATTCTATTGATAGTTATGCTATGAGTTGTGGGCTAAAAATCATTTGATGTGCAATCCACTAGTATTTGTTAATATTACCTTTCATTGTAATGCTTATTGTTGACACAGTCAAGCTATGAACTATCGTCAGGAATGTTGCATTTTTACACTTTAGTGAAAAATTTTTATGCTTATTTAGCTTGAATAGCTAAGTGTTATTTTATCATAGCTGGACAAATAGCCATCTTCTTGATATAGGAGTTGATTTGGACATTGTGCTTCGACAAATAAAATGATGCTTGTCTCAAGATATTTATGCTACTTGTAAAGAAAATATATTGAGCTTGTGATTAGGCTCAATTTGTTGAAACCTATTATTTATTTTTTTTGAAACTGATGTTACTTTTCTTGATAGTTGGAAGATATTTATTCAAGCTTGTTTCTCGTCAAATGTGATGCTGTTTTAAATAGAGCCTCTCGTAAACTAGGACAAAAGCAGAGCAGAATGACAAAATTTTGCAGTGGGATATGCTTATTCTTCATATTGATATGCGTCATTTGGGCTCCAATGTTGGTATGAACCTTCCTTGCCGTCTCTCCCTCTCAATTTTCTCTTATATCCATTTTGTTGGAAAAGGAATGTTGCTGGCCCTGTTTAATGACTTTCTGATATAGAAGCTATCTTACGAACTTATTCTCTCCAACATATATACCACTTGTCTCTTCATTCGATCTTTTTTTCTTTTTCTTTTTTTGTCTTGTTCATCCTCTAATGTTTTCATTTTCAACTTATCAGTGATGAGAAAATAATCATAAAACATTATCAAACCTATGATCTTTCTTGTTTTCTTTCTATTGTTCCAGCATCACTTTCTAATATTTTTTAAGCTAGCGGAATTCATTAGAAATTGGTTTGCATGATTTTTGTTTTGCCATGTATGAATAGATATCAAATCCATTCATCAGCATGTGTGATGTAGAACTACTATGCTTTTAAATGTATGTGGTAAGAAATTGCACGAATTGAAAAGAACAAGAACAATTATTTTTATTAGCTATTCCAAACGACAGGATAAAACATAAGAGCGGTCACTTCCGTTTAGGCTAAGTCACATGTCAAGCACTTGGAGAATCAAAACAAGTTAGAAATTCAATAATATGCAAAGTAAATAACTTTCAACAGAATCCTTAATTTAACAATTAGATTAGAAGCATAGAAAGTGCACTCAATCCTACGTTTACTAAGCTTTGGCAATGGCGAAACAAAATCCTACATTTACTAAGCTTAGGCATAAGGCGAAACTCGGCTCCTTGTGATTCGTCATCACCTACAAGATTAGGGGATTAGAAAGGTAATTGAAGAGGGGTAGAAGTTCACCTTAGTCAAAGTCCGGAAACAAGTAGTCGAGATGTTGAAGAAGTTCGTCGTTTGTTTTATTGAAGGTTCAACTTAGAGAAAAAGTATTTTCTCTAGTGTTGAGCACACTAGTTAGTACTTCCTTTAAAGGCTCCTATTGAGAGGGAGGAGCTTATCTCCGATGGTGCTACGGTCGAAAGGTGCCGGTGGATGCTAATGGACAGCTAGTTGTCCTCTTAAGGCAGCCTTTGAGAACCTTTATGTTGGAGGTAAACCAAGGGGTAGATGCAGGAAATTATGGCAGCAAACTTGGAGAGCAGGGAAACATCACCCGGAAGAGATTTAGCGGGGATTTGGAGAAGTCAAACCTAGCAAAGCTGCTAGGGAGGAGGCGGTTAGATATGAGCCAGATTTTGAAAATATTTCCAACGTGACGGAGGCTGAAATTGTCGGCAGAAATATGACATACTTTGGAGATATTTCCAATGTGAGGGAGTCTGAAATTGTGGGCAAAAGTATGACAGATTTTTGGAAATATTACCAATGTGAGGGAGACTGAAAATGTGTGCAGAAATAGTGGCCAGAATTTTGGAAATATTTTCAACGTGAGGGAGGGAATTTAATGTGGCAATTAGTGCTAGCTTAAATTAGTAAATTAAATTTGGGAAGAAAGATCTCATCCCAAATTAATTTAAAATTCAAAAGCTATGATTTGGAGACTTTCCAAAATTAGGATTTCTAATTTAGGCAATAATTTCAAATTCAAATTTATTTGAATTTGCCTTTAATTTTCTTACCTAAATTATGAAAAATAAATTAGGAAATGTTTAATAGCAAAGGGGATTGGGAGGGAGGCCAAAGAAGGGCCGGCGGCAAGGTGGAGGGGCCGTGGGTGGTGGGGTGGCCGGATCTAGCCGTCGAGTGGGAAAAACAAGGATGGCCGACAATTAGGTTAGGGACGGAGGTAGTATGGTCGGATGGTGGTGGTGGGAGGAGGAAAAAAAAAGAGATAGAAAAAAAGAACCACGAACTCGGCCGTCTCCAAGGTTGGTGGGTGATCCGTGATCCCTCTCCTAGGGATTCACCATTCAAACTCTCAAGCTCTCACAAGAACTCATGCAAGGAAGAAATTTTTTTAATCAATCATTCATTAATTTTCAAAGAGAACATAGGGGCTATATATAGCCTCGTACACAAGATTCAAAATAAAAAACAACAATGCCCTTAGGGCTTACATACGACCTCCCTTCAAGTAAGGGGTAAAAACGTACAAACATAACTAATAATAAAAGACAAATAACATAATAAGACAAATACATGAAATAACTCAAAATACATCGACGTGATCGTGGCCGTAGATCGTCGACCACGCCTCTGATATACGAGTCATGCTCTGATGTCCACATCAATGTGCGTTAATGTTTTGTGCGCTATTGCAGTTGCATAGGCGCATTTTATTGGATAGTTGGTTTAAAATAGTGCCTTCATTTTCCAGGGCATTGATGCCATAAAAAAGACATCTTAGATAAGAAAGTGAAAGTTTTTAAAAAGGTATATATTTAATGAGTGATATACCCTTGGTTATTTTTTAGAATATTAAATTTTTTTTACTATAATAAATAGAGCGGCCCTCTAGTGACCCTAAAGGCTCCCCGCCATCTCTTCTCCAATTCCTTAAATCCCAGCCTCACTGTATGCTCCCCATTGCTGCAAGTCACACACTCTAATTGTGCCCTACCTGCATGTTATAGTCGTATGCCTTATATTGTCTAGCTATCTTCTACAGCTACTGCTTACACTTGCCTATTATATGTGCCCCACCCAAAACTTGTTACGCACTGGCACATTATCCTGTTTTTGTTGCTCACTTTCCGAGAGCACACTTGTTTTCAAGCATCCTGGTCATGCAACCCTTGCTAGCATTCTCCTTCCTTCCCCTATCGTAGCTACTCTAGGTCTATGATTGCTTATGTGGGTAGTGATCTAGGTCACGCACTGGCACATTATCCTTGTTTTCAAACATCCTGGTCATGCATTACTTCTTACCCCAAGATGGGATCCTCATCCACGATGGGTGCATCTATCATACTGTCGGAAAAATTTTTCGTCCTTAACAAATTGCATTTTTTTTTATCGAACACGACATAAGAAAAATAATATATTATCCCAATGGATAAAAAAATATTATTTCCTTATAGATTCAATAACAAAATTTATAAATTTAAATTTTAACAGAGATTTTCCCTTATTCGATATTTGGTTGAATGAGGTTTATTTAATTTGAGGATATGGATTAATTACATATTTACATCTTAAGCATTTGATAATTAAACTAATGACTTTCTTTCTTTTTAAATAATCAAAATATTGGTTAAAGGCTTTCATTTTAAAATTAATAAAATCTTGTTTAAAGATTTTTTATCTTTAGGAATTTTAAGGATGACGTGGATCAATTTTGATTAGAATTCTTGGAATGAGAGTCAAGGAGAGGAAGAGGAGTGGTTGATTCTGAGGGGAAACTCAGAGGTACTAAAAAACGAACATATATTGGGCTTTACATTTCAGAATCCAATTTTTGTTTAAGTTAATCATTTTCATTGAGGATGTTGGGGCTTATATTCCAACAACACATGTGCCTTTGGATATGGATTGAGAGCAGTACTCATGCAGAGTCATCAACCAAGTATTGACAATTAGGGCCAGGCTGAAATCAGTCTGTGAGAGGGAATTTGATGCAAATTTTTGATCACAAAAACAAAACCTTTCTAAGAAATAGAAAATGACATGAACTCATAAAAACTAGACTAATTAAATAAAACAAAATACAATTTTAATATTATAAAAGGACTTACAAACAAAAACTCTTACAAACGACAATTATAACTTGAACGCTTACAAACTTTGACATGACATAAACATCAATCATAAAACTGCATTTTCTTGAGAAGAAGGATACAATGGAGTGGATACTTGCGGAGAGACGAAAGAGGTTAGAAGCCAAGACGAAGGTTGGAAAGAGCTCGCAAGATTTCCATAGAAGTAGAAGAAGTGGAACAAAGCTTTCAAGCTTTTTCCAAAAAAAACCTCAGGTTTTCTCTCCAAAAAATCATAATCATCACTACTAAAACAGCCACAAAACTTCCTCTATATATAGGCATAAAAGAGGAATACAAGCCATTATAACCACTAATTAATTCAATTAAAATATGTAAATGAAAAGACAAAATCCAGTCCAGATTTCTGTACAGAAATCTGTCCCAAAACAGCCCCAAAAACCCTTCAAATACTCAAATAAATGAGGGAATGAAAGGTCAACATGCACTATACCGAAATCCCAGAAGGCACAGCAAAAACAGGGAATAAAGCTACGGTTTCAAGCAAATACATCACGGATTCCAGCAGCCAAGCACTGGGACCAAGCAACCATATTTATTTCGGTAAAAGGGGGACCACGGGCAATAAATTCAAGAGCAAACCAAAGGGTCAAAGCCATCAAAGAACTGCAGCAGTCCAAGAGGTAAAAGGGAGAGGAAAATGCAATATAAAATTATAGAAAAGAGGGGGAAAGAGAAAAGCCAATGTTTAAGAAATAATGAGCTAATTTTTAGTTCAATAAATGAACTAAAAATCAGCTCATAATGAGCTAACCTTCCACTTGACATTAATGAGCTAGAGAAGTCAAAAATCAAATATTAGGATTTGATTTGACCCCCCCTTGCCTACATCAGAATTGATGGACATTGCATTAGTCATCCAGAAGTGGAGACCCTATTTGTTAGGACATCATTTCATTGTCAGGATGGTGATAGAGGAGCATCAAAGATGGCTGTCAAAGTTGTTGGGATATGATTTTGAAATCCAGTATAGGCTAGGGATGGAGAATAAAGCAATAGATGCCTTGTCTATATGTATGGGGGAGTTACATGTGATAGCAGTATTGTTACCACTGATGTTGAATTTAGAGGCCATTAAGGGGGATAGTGCACATGATGAGTTGGGAAAGATTATTGTTGATTTATTGAAGGAAGGGAGTGGCCACCCAGGATATTCTTTAGAAGGTGAGAGGCTTCTTTTCCAGGAGAGATTTGTGATGCCTAGGACATCAGTCCATATTCCACACCTGCTCCAGTTCTATGAGAGCGCTGTTGGGGGTAATTCTGAGGTGCAAAAGTCATACAGGAGACTCGCTTCAGAGTTGTATTGGAAGGGGATGCATTAGGATGTGGAGAAGATGTTAGCCATATGTGAGATATGTGAGATATGTTAGAGGAACAAGTACGTGACCATATCTCTAGGAGGATTTCTAAAGCCTTTAGCTTTACCAGGTCGGATGTATTCATGAATTTCATAGATGGATTACCCCAATTGGAAGAGTTTACAGTGATTTAGGTGGTAGTGAATAGACTGAGCAAGTATGCCCATTTCATTCCCCCCTACGACATGCCTACACAACGGTGACAGTTGCGTCAACTTTTATCAAGGGGGTGGTCAGATTGCACATGATATCGGAGGCTATTGTATCCGATAGGGATAAGGTGTTTCTAAGTCACTTTTGAAAGAGTCATTCAGTTTACAGGGGATAGTACTGAAGAGGAGCATTGCCTACCACCTGCAGATAGATGGGCAGACGAAGGTGGTCAATAGGTGCTTGGAGATATACCTACAATGCTTTGTGCTGGAGACACCCCGGCTGTGGGGCCAAGTGGTTAGCATGGGCAGAGTACTGGTGCAACACTTCATATTATTCTGCTTCTTAGATGATCCCATTTAAAGTGTTGTACGAACGAGATCCATCTTACCATGTGCATGTTGGGCAAAGTAACACCCTAGTTTCTTCAATAGAGGAGTACTTGGAGGAGAGGGACATGGTGTTGGAAGAATTGAAGAGGCATCTATTGAGGGTGAAATAAATTATTAAGAAACATGTGGATGGACACAGGAAGAATATTCAGTTTGAAGCAGGGGATTGGGTGTTCATGAAGCTTAGACCTTACTGACATATGACGATTGCTAACAAGAGGAGCGAGAAGCTAACTCCATGATATTTTGTCCCCTATGAGATAGTAGAGAAAATTGGAGCAGTGACGTATCGTTTGAGGTTTAGGGGATCAATGCCACCATACATTCAGTGTTTCATGTATCACAATTGACGAGAGTTTTAGGGGATCACATTGCGTGTTCAAAGTTGCCAGCAACATTGACTAAAGATTTGGGAGTAATATTGGAACCCCTTGAGTTACAAGGGATGCGTTGATCAAGTGGAAGGACCTTCCAAATTATGATGCAACATGAGAGCCTTATGAGATGGTGTGTTAGCCTCCACATCTTAGCCAAAAGAAATAAAAAGGGGTTAAATCATACCTCTAAAAACCTCTGCCGCTGCCCATATTCTACTCAAATCCTGTCACTAGCTGCAGTCACCTATACCTCTCTATTCGGCGCCAAATTCAATCGCTTATTCCACGCTTGCCTCGATCGCGGCATCATAGCGTAATAAATCAAACATGAAGCCCTTCGTTTCTCTTCTTACACACACGAGACAACCTTCCTTAGACATCTCTTTCCCCTCTCGGTTCGCAAGCCGCAATCCACAAACCCCTTCCACCTCTAAGTCGAAGCTCCCAATCCCCTGCATTCCCTCTGCCTCTTCCGATTGTGGGCTCCAAAAATTTAGCCTCGGCCTCCACTCGCTTTTTTTATTCGGCGAGCGAGTTTTAACGAACTAAGTTCCGAGTTAAATTTTGGAAGGCAGATGGGTTTGTAGATAAGACACTACCCAGAGATTTCGCCCTCAATTTGTGAGGACTTTATGATCTGAGTTCTGGTTTCCTATAGGCGCAAGCCCCTATAGTTAATTACCTCTCCCGATCACGAGAGAGAACTTTTGATTAAGGCTAGTCGTCGATCAGATACGTATAGAGATACGTGTTATCTGGCATATAGTAGCAGTATGAATTTGGATTTGGAATTGGATTTGGATTTGGGAATTTAGGGTTGAAATATTTAGGAAGTTTGGAAAATTTGGAGATTTCATATTTAAAATAGAAATTACACCATCTTGCACTTAAAGCGGATGGTGGGGGAATGAATGATAGACCCGATCAAGATCTCATGGTTCCGTTGTCCCGGGCCATCGTGGTCCCTGGTCTACTTAGTCAGAGGAGGTAGTCGACCCAACCTGATAGAAGGATCCTTGTCGGCAGCCATGGGTTGCTTCGTCCAAGGGGACCTTGTAGACCGGGGTTGAATGTTTGTCTAAGGGGACAAATTTAAATCCACCTTAGCTGACAGAGGGCTTTGTGCCCTATCGATCATATCCTATTGATTCATATCTCAAGGATTTAACGCCATTAAGGAGCGTATTGGCTCTGGCCATAACCGCTTATCTGTGGTGCCATTTGGCGGCAAAACCACTCGGTTCAGAGGGCCCCGGGTCATAACCGTTTACTTGTAGTGCCATTTGGCGGCGAAACTGCCGGTTAGAGGACACGTACCACGTCCAAGAGATTGTTTGAGAATGGATCCTAGTGATATTTTCGAGTAGGCATTTGGCTCTTTATGAGCTAGAGTTTATTTGAATTTGTCCACCCCGACAGACTGTTGCGGAGGATGGATGGATTTTGCTTTAAGTTTTGAGATGGATAGTTTCATTCTTAAATATTTTGGGTTTTTGGAATTTTTGTGGAGTTTTGGATTATTTGAAATGGACTTTGGATATTGGGAGAAGACATTTGAAAATATTTGGGAACCCCTCCGGTTGAGATCTGCATTCAACACGGCCATCATCGGGGTGTTTGGGGGTCATTTCTCTTTTATTGATTGAACCCTGTCAACTCTGTCGGGCTGTCGACAGAGGATCGGGTTTTGTAGGCTTCGTGTCTTTATTAGTGAATTCATATTGTTGTAGGCCTTGATGGCTTAATATGAATGTTTTAAAGCAAATATACCGGTCGCCACAACTTTATATTTGCTTAATGGTTCGAACCCTGTCGACTTCTATTGACCCGTATAGAAGGATCGGTTTCGAACCTGAATTCACTTGTCAACCCGCGCAGCATCCCTAGACGTCACGTGTGTACCAATAACACGCTCGCCGGGGCCCATGCGGGTTGAGATTGTGTTTTCCCCTTTAGTGTACCTATAGTGCACGTGCGGGGGTATTTTTGGAATAGACGCCTTCTGTCTGCTTGTACGGAGGTTGCAGATCCGGTGGCGTAGCAGCTTCTGAATAGAATTGTTCGCTGCTTCGTACAGGTAGACTGTCGTGCACTACTTATTGATTTTTGTAGGCGGGTCATAGTGCACTAACTAATCTCCTGCCTTGGGTTGTAGAAGCTCGTAGGAACTTGTAGTCTTTATGCATTCTGTTGTGATTTTGGTCTTTACAATACACCCACTACTGCCGGAGGTAGATGTATTCATCTTTAGACTGAAGTTGACTACAAGATACTGCATTTACTGTAGTCTTTGTGCATCTACCCATAAGTGACATATTATACATACATCCGTATTTGTAAAGAGAATGTATGTATTGCAGATCTTTGTCTTCGTATCATGGTTTTTTAATCAAGTTGTCTTTCTCACCATCTTATCACTTGCAAGTAGATTACCCTTGCAAATTCTTTTCCTTCAAAGATAGTTTAATGTGCGTGATGAGTTTGAAATCTTCATTGGAATGACGAATACTCATTGAAGACTTTGTAAGCATGAAGATATTATTGCATCTCTCTATTTGATCCTTGTTACATGGTCATCGCTTAGGAGTGAGAGCTAGAGAATTTATTCATCCTCAAGCATTGCTTGCAATCACTCTTCACTTATAGGTAATTATTATTTAGTGATATTTGCATTCTAATTAGCATGAAGGTTCTTCCACATTCATTTGAGAGCTTCACATTTTGATTGCAAGTACATTGATTGAAATGGGAGGTAGGAATCATAAGTTTCTTATATATCTTCCTTTGCACCTAAGTTGGAGCTTATCACTTATAATCTATACAAGTTAGATCTTATATGGCTCATTTGAATTTCTTTGGGTCATCATCAAAATCGAGTCCAAACTCAAGTTTGAGTTTGTCTAGTTCAAGTTTTGCTCCAAGTTTGAGTTCAAATGGTTCGAATCATGACTCTTTTGAGTCAAATGAGATTAAAATCCAAGCCTTGTTGTAGTTTAAGATTTAAGTCCACAAATAATCTTGTTAAGTTCAACTCAAGTCTGAGCTCAAATCAAGTTCTTCTTGATTGAGTTTGATTGAAGTTTCATAATGTCCAAGATTGGTTCATGTTCATTTGCAAGTTCAAGTTCATATGTCTCATGTAGCCCTTGCAAGTTCAAGTATAAGTCATCTTGAGCTCAAATGGCTCTTTTGAATCACATGAGATTCAAAGTCAAGTCTTATTATAGTTCAAGTTATCTTGCTTTAACTCCTTTGTCATGTTCATGTTCAAGTCAAAGCTCCTCGCTCCAAATTCATTTGAGTTCAAGATCTCGTTCTAACTCAAGTCCAATCATGAGTTCAAGTACAAGTTCTTCGTTGTCTTGTTGAGTTCAAGTTCAAATCCTTCCTTTTCATTCAGGTTATGGTTCAAGTTCATTTAAGTCCATTTGATTTGAGTTCTGAGCATAGTCCCAAGTCCTTGGTTGTTCAAATGTGTCCAAACCTTTATTTTCTTTGAGTTCAAAAAGGTCCGAGTGTAGCAACATTTTCACCCGAAATTTCGGCAGCCTTCCGGCGTCTCCCCCGTTTAGGGAAAAACTACGGAAAACTGGGCCTTTCCCACCACGCTAAGAAAAGCGTGTATGGTAGATGCCCTCTTTTGAGGACACCGCGGCCGTGTATTTTTCGATCCCCCACAACGCTAAGAAAAACGTGTATGGGTATTTTTTTGAAAATATTTTTGCAAGAAAAGCATTTTTTTTTTTGAAAATATTTTGCAAGAACAGTTATTTCCCCGCAAGCGGGTACTTATGGGTATCCCCGCTTTGTCGTACGCATCGCACCGGGCTCCTATCCCACCACGCTAAGAAAAGCGTGTATAGGCGAGATTTCCAAGGCGATACGAACATCAAAAAAGGGATTTTGGTGATTACCCGCTTCGTCGCAAGCGTCGTGACGCACTCCCTCCCACCACGCTAAGAAAATCGTGTATAGGTGGTCATTTTGTCTCGACGAATGCGTTGAAACGGGTTCTCGGAGTTTTAGGGTTAGAGAGTTATACCTGCGCGGCCGTCGGCGTTGGCTTGAGGGAGAAACAGGTATAACACTTGCATTTCACTCTTATTATAATTAATTATAATTTAATTATAATTAAATAATTAATTACAATTATAACTAACAAATAATTAATTATAATTAATAATGATTAATTATAATTAATTAAATAATTATAATCAGTAATTATTTATTAATTATAATTGATTTATTAATTAGTTATAATTAATAAATAATTAGTTATAATTAATAAAAATTAATTATAATTAAATAAATAATTATAATTAATCATTAACTAATTATACTTAATTAATAATTAGTTACAACTAATAATTATTATTATTATATAAAAATAAAATAAAATCCCTCCTCTCCCTTCTCTGGCTTAGGGAATTTGGCCGAAGATTGCGCGTGAAAGGGATCCAGTTACCTTCACAGCCAGCTAGCTCCGGTACTTCCTTCCAATTCAACAGGAAGAACTCGTCGAAGGAGTGGAGTCGAACGACAAGGGAGGAGACGGCTTAGGTAGGAGAACTCTTTCTTCTTCTCAATCTCTCTCTCTCTCTCTCTCTCTCTCTCTCTCTCTGGACGGAAGAGGATCGGGATCAAGCCGACGGGAAGAGGCGGGCTTGGCGCAGGCAGAGGGATTGGAGAGGGAAGGTCGTGTTGAGTAGGGTCGGCGTCGGTCTGGGTGGCTGAGGAAATCGGGAGCAAAGAGGGATCGGGGGCTTGGAGTTCGGCAGAGACAGTGGAGATCGGGCTTGAGGAGGAAGAAGGCGTCGGGAGTGGGAGAGGAGTTTGGTCGTGGTATTCAGCAGGAGCCAGAAGCAGCATTTCATTCGGCTTTTAAAGACGAGAGAAACGCCTAGCTGGAACGGTATTTTGGGCAGGAAACACGGAGAAGCGACGCGACGGCGCCGAGCTACAGGAATTCAACGTGATTTCGGCAGAATATCGCGGAGGATTTCGTGGATTCACCGGTCTTTCTCTCTTTCTCCTTTGGTTTCTTATACAGAAGTCAACACCGATCTAGTCGAACTCATCCATCATTGTCGCCTCTACCCACATACAAGAAACAGGCCGACTAGGTCATCGAACCCTAAAGCCTGATTCGCCTCCGTCAACCCGTCTACACCAACCAAAGATCTCCACTCTACCTTCGGACCTCTCCAACTCCTCTGACCTTCTTCCTAGCTCTCATCGCTTCTTCCGATT
Organism: Dendrobium huoshanense; assembly: GCA_016618105.1. NCBI lineage: Eukaryota > Viridiplantae > Streptophyta > Magnoliopsida > Asparagales > Orchidaceae > Dendrobium > Dendrobium huoshanense. Next base: position 9,492,682 of record CM028347.1, on the reverse strand, counting down.
CCCCAGCATACGCTGACATCTCCCCCACTCGCCTCTTCCAAAGCCTTAGCCGACGCCTGATCTTACCCATCACCGATGATCGAAGCTTCCCCAGAGCCTGTTTGCTTTTCCCTTCCTAGTCGACACCCAGAACCAAAACTCCTACAGTAAGATAGGGATTCATTTGGGTTTAATGTTAATAACAGTTTTTGTTATTAATATTAACACTGAAACGACAATGACTTGAACAAAGCCAGGGACTTAATTTGGACAGCATGGAACCTTAATTGAACATTAAATAAATGCAAATTTGAATGATTAAATAAAAGACTTAATTCAAACTTAATTCAAACTCAATCAAAATGGATCTAAATTGGACAAAACTACAATGTATATGAAATCAAATTGGACTCAGATTTGAACTTTATCTGGACATTGCTGAGGACTTGAACTCAAACGGGCAATAAGGAATTGAACTTTAAACTCAATTATTTACAATCATGAAAATCAATTGAACATCAATGTTGATAGATGCACAATTATAATCAAGATGCAAGTGGACATGTAAAATTTATGAATAAAGAATATGCAGTATAATGATCTATTTAATAATGCAACAAAGGATTTTCAACCTACATCTAAGTAGCATGATACCCGTAGTGTCCATATTAGTTAGTCTACAAGTTCATGTAAAGAAACTGGGGGGCACTAATGAAACAAGCTCCTAAATGAATATGGATGCTCTCAAAGATGAGGAAGAACTTGTAATAAACAAGTATCCAAATACGAACTTGCAAGTCGTTACTCCAAACTCCTTCAAGCATAATTCATTCATAAAAGGATAATGAAACTCAGTGCAATTAGGTGATTCGAAATAATTGCAAAAGAACTACAGGGATATATAGTGAATATGATGACTATGACAAGTAGCTAGTAACTTGCAATACATATAGAATGGATCACCTATGAATGGTGATAACACACATACCATGAATACAATAGCTTACCAATGGTCATAAATAAGGAATACATTGTATTTTGTAAGTGGCGGTAGGAGATACGTTGCAGATACGACAAGTCTCCAATGCACACGAATATTCATGTGAAGCGTTAATTTGCAGGCAATGATGGAGGATCATTTGTATAAAGATTAATATACTCATAAGTGGCAATCATTAACTGCAAAACAAGCGTAATTATACTCTTGTGAATGATGACAGTGGACAAGCTACAAATCTGAAAACCTCCCTATGACCAATGTCAACTGTCTTGCAAGTATACATACTACATAACAATCCTTACGAACACTGGAAGATACGCTAGTAAATGTGACAGTCCACTAATCAAACATACCAGTTTCCCGCAAAAAAAATAAAATCAATGACATTGTAGGAGACCTATGCCACATTCAACATGTCAGTTGCAAATAGAAGGATTCGATATGCAGTGAAAACAATAATATGATATATCTAGATGCATTTGAGTGAATGTCGACACACAATGCATTGCCCCCATTAGAGCTAATGATCAATATTTGACAAATGTGCTGTTAAAAATTAATGCAAAGCTTGGTGGATCAAACTTGCAATTATAAACAAAAATATGCATACTATTCCAACCATTTTGAGGGTCACAACAATTATTTTAGGAATGGATGCCTCACATAGCTCTCCTAGACAGTTTGATGTACCTTCAATTGATGTAGTTATCAATTCGAAGCGGTGGCCCCTGATTTCGACATATAGGGTAGCAGTAAGGACACAGTCATCCAAGGTTAAATTGACTTGTTCTTTCTTTAAGCCAATAACAGAAAATGATGATGATGGCATAACCAATGAATTGCTTGTTGATTTTTATATGAATTATGGGAAGAGAAAGCCATGTCAAATCAATATTTGCAGGGATGAAGTGAGTGAGTCTTTGTCCAACCAAGTTCTCAATGTCATGATTGAGTAAGATTATTGAGACTTGCAAGTTTCTGATGAATGAGTGACCCTTAAGCTTACATTGATGGTTGTATAAAACTCAAAGGTGAAGGATATACATTGTACACCAATTCCTACGAGCCGTTGCAGGAGTCCTGCTATGTACACAAAATATCATCTACAAACAAAATATCAGATGACTTCAACTAATGTAAATGTGATGGGGACATAAGATCATCATGGAAAGTTTACCAGCGACGTGGCCGCCGATCTACGGCCACGATCGAGTCTTTATATTTTTGAGTCGATGTATTTTATTTTCATGCATTTTATTATTTGCTTAAGTGTTTTATTATTTCCCGTTGTACCCCTTTTTATGGGAGTTGTCATGTGTAAGCCTAAGGGCATTTGTGTCATTTTATTTGGAGTCTTTTGTATGAGGCTATTTAAAGCCCCCTTTGATTATTTTGGAGGAATGAATGATTATGAAATTTTTCCTACACTTGTGTTTGTAAGCTCTTGAGAGTTCTTGGAGAGTTTTGGAGAGATCCCTTGGAGAGGGAGATTGGCGTATCACCCACCAACCTTGAAGACGGCCGGGTTCGTGGTTATCTTATTTTCCTATCATCACCACCATCGGCGAGCTTCCAAAACCTCCCACCCATCTCCTTCCCATTCACGATAAAAACCTCTCACCCGATCCCTCATCCTCTTCCCCCACACCCACGGCCAAACAACACCTACCCCATTGCTGCCGGCCAAGGCAGTAACCGCCGGCCTCCCATCCCCTTGTTGTTTTACTGTATTTCCTAATTTAAGATTAAGATTAATTTGGGTAATTTGAAATTCAAATACACCAAAGTTTGAATTCAAATTGTTTCCTAAATTAACTCTTCTATTTTAGGAAAGTATGTGATTTAAACCTATTTTGAATTTTAAATTCAAGAGGATTTGAATTAGTTATTTCCTAATTCTAAATCCTAAATTAGGAATCTTTAATTACTTTCATCAATCAAATCCCCACCCTTGCATGTCACCGGCCCACCATACCATCTCCCATTATTGCTCCCTCAAATTATTTCCTAAATTCAACACCTTGCTTAGGAAAGGTTTCAAAATCCCCTAAATCCCTCCTACCCGATTTCCCCTTTACCATAACCAGCCAATTGATTTCCCATATCCAAGGAAATTATTTCGGATCTCCAATTCCCCTCAGCATCACGCCGCCTCTCCCTGGACATCCCGCTGCTCTCTCAAGTTACCTCCCCACCATTGGTTTTCTAAGGAACCTAGTTCTTTACCTCCTACTCCTTCAAGTTCTTCTTCCCTCCACACCAAAACTGAAAACTCCTCTCAGAATTTTGAGATAAACCCAGTTTTATTTCAGATTTTTGAAAAGGGGAATTTCAGATTTTTTTTGGAGAGAAACTTGGGGCTTATTTTAGCCGCTACTTGAAAGTGTATATTGTATCTCGGAGATTCCCCCTCCCCTCACCTATGAATGGCGGATCCGGAGACTGAGTACGGTATCACGTGGGGCGACGACGGCTACACCGACATCTTCCGTTCTACATTCTTCGACGTGAACCCGGAGATCGATCATACAATCGAAGAATACGTAGAACGTATTTTGTTCCAATTGACGAAAGCCATTGAAGAGCATTTCGAAGGACTTGAGTGGAGGATTTCAAAATCTTCCTAACGAAAGGTCTTTTCTTTCTACTTGTCTTCAATTTCTTCTAATTCTGAATTCTTGTTTGGTTAAGATTGTACTTGCTAAAGCCTACTCCTAATGCTCATGCTAAAGCCTAGTAGATCAAAGGAATTGAGTGCGCTTTCTATGCATCCTAGATCTCACTGTTAGACTAGGGATTACGTTGGCAGCTACTATTTTGTGTTGTTGTTATTTTCTTAATTATTCTTGAATGTTCAAAATTTGGCGCATGTAATTTGGCCAATGCAATATTAACTCCTTCATTGTTTTACTCGTCGTGGCTAATTGCTAGTAATTTTATTCCGAACTTATTCTATTCAAAAGGTTGTGCAAAGCCTAATTGAAACTCATAAACATTGCATCTAAGTAGTCCTACATCATCTGGTATCAGAGCATGGTATGCTCTTGCATGTTTTAGGATTCCTGGTAGTTTTCTCTTGTTGCGTTTTCATTTTGCATTTATCTCTTTTAGAAAGCTTTCCATATCATCCCTAGGTTGCTACTAAAGCATTGTATGTCATTTTGTGAGCATAAAACATCGTAAATTCATCTTACACCCTTGTTAGTGTGCTGTCCAGAAAAATTCCTGCAGTTTTACAAACTTTAGGATCATTATTTAAGTGTGTTTTTGCTGTCCTTAAACCTTGCATTCATTATTACTTGTTAGGGTGACTTAATACTTGAGTGTAGTTTGCTGTCCCTGAAATTTCTGCACCATATAGGGCCATTTTAGAGTGTTTTGTCATCCCATAGCTTGCTGTCCACTTCCTAAGAAATCCTCCAAGTACCCCATTGTGTTTAAGTATGGACCCGGAACAACTAGGAAGGACTTTAGACCTATTTGGTAGGTCAAATGAACAATATTAGCCAACAACTTAAGGAGAACCAAGTCGATCTAGCCGAGCTTCGTAGGAACACCACTGAGAGATTCGATACACTTGAGCGTACTAGAGACCACCCTACTCCCTACACCCCATCTAGACCACCTTCTATGAATGGGGATGATGCTTACCCGGATGAGAGGCCACATCGGGCCAATCATCGAGCTCCCTACCATGGACATGACCCACGTCATGATCCTGGTTTGGAAGATAGGCATCACCGTGCCAATCATCGTGCTACCTACCACGGCCATGATCCCGATGCACCACTGATGAAGAACATTAAGGTTGATGCTCCTACCTTCGATGGCACCCTCGATTCCCAGCTCTTCCTAGACTGGGTCAAATGTATGGACAATTTCTTTAAGTGGTATGACATTTCTGAGGCCAGGAAGGTTGGTTTTGCTGTTATGAAACCTACGGGTAGGGCAAGTCAGTTTTGGACAAACTTAGAGAGTCTCAGGGAGGATAGGAATGAGTACCCTATCGTAGATTGGTTGTCCATGAAGCGGGAACTCAAACATAAGTACTTGCCTTCGTCGTACTTCCCCCGCTTATTGGACAGGTGGAATAGGTTGACCCAGGGCAACAAACCAGTTAAGGAGTACATCGCCTTGTTTGATGACTTCTTGATTCGCTGCAAAGGGGAGACCTCTACCACCCCCACGGCTCAGCCGACCCCAGGGAGCACCACCCGACCCTCGTCTGGTCCCCCCTACGCCCCATCCCGATGTTAGAAGTAAGCCTACCACTCTGGATACTCCTCGATCTAACCCAGGGACCAAATGCTTTAGATGTCAGGGGTACGGGCATCGCCTCTCAGTGCTCTAGTCCCTATAAAGTCTCGATTATCGAATAGATCACTGAAGAGGAATTTGAGCCTGAAGCCGATCAGATTCACCAAGTAGACAACGACGGTGAATTCTTTGAGGAGGATGACGACACTGATGTCATCCAATACATTCAGAAAATTGACACTTCTCCCACCTGTGTGGTGAGATGTGCACTGTCACAACCCGTTACCACCGACGACTGGCGTAGGACTACGATCTTTCACACCTACACCATGATCAATTATAAGAACTGTAAAGTCGTCGTGGATAGTGGCAGCTGCATTAATGCTGTCTCCTCCAGCATGGTGTCTAAGCTTGGCTTGTCCGTCGTTCCCCACCCCAACCCCTATAAGGTAGCTTGGGTCAACACCACTGCCTTGGAGGTAAAGGAACGAAGTGTCATACCCATCTCCTTCGCTGATTATAAGGAGAACGTTTGGTGTGATGTGTTGATCATGAATGTTGGACAAATCCTTCTAGGTCGTCCCTGGCTATTTGACAATGATGTCCACATCTATGGTCGTTCAAACAACTGCGTGTTTGAACATAAGGGCAAAAAGATCAAGCTGGTGCCATTACAGCCCCGGGTTACGGATGAGACTGAATCCAGCCCTTGTCAAAATCAAGAAGGGACTAAACTTGATAACCACTATAGCCCCGAGTGCCCCTTTTCACACCTTAGTCGATCGTGAGACTCCCACTGAGTTTGACGAATCTGTCCCTCATGAGAGTCAGCTCATACCTAGTAGATTTATTGTGATCCATCCTGATGGTCTTCCCGATTCATTACCCCCGATTAGAGGCACTTCTTATGTTCTAAATCTAGCCCTTGGAGTCTCCCTATCTGATCATATCCTAGTTGGACTCGACTACCATGATTTAGTGACTTGTACCCTTGGCTTAGGTCCTTCTGAAATTGTATACGGGTTCAAAGCTAGACAGCTGTTAGATCTGATACCCATGAGTTCTAGGTATAGGATTTCTGAGTCTGCATCAACATTTGCATCTCATTTGCATGAACTTCATAAAGACATTGCACAACAAATTGAAAAGAATAATCAGGATTATAAATTACATGCAGATTTAAAACGGCGATTTAAAACTTTTGAGGTTGGTGATTTTGTTATGGTGCGGCTTTGTCCGGAACGGTTCCCTCCAGGAACAGTTAAGAAAATTTTCGGAGCCCACATGGTGCAACATCAATTTTCGTCTTTCCACCTTGAGGATAAGGTATTTCTTTGGAAGCGGGGTATTGATACGCCTGGACCGGTCTAGGAGGGATTTGTCCAGCCGCCCAACCCTTGGGCCGGCTACACACCTACATCAAGTGAAAGCCTGTTGACCCGCAGGCTCAATTGGCTGTCCCCTTGGGGGTGGACTCCACAGCTTAGGGAAGAGAGAGGGGGGCTGTTTAGGCCTTTTGGTTATATTTAATGTTTTGTTTTAATTAGGAGTTCACATTAGGGTTAGGGCATGCAAAATTATTGTGGTTGTTTTTCTTCTTTGAGTTGGTATTTTGAGCTCTAGCGGCATCTAGGAATTGGGAGATATAGATCATCCTACTCTCGAATTGAGGATCGATTGTATCTTGGTATTTTCCTTCCGTTATCTTGATTATTGCAATAAAAACTACTATTTTTATGTTTTTTTTTGGAGTTGTGAATATTTCTCACTATTTGGGCCAATATTGTTAGGTTTTACTTGAGATCTTCAAGTATTTCCTAACATCATGATAATCAAATTTTTATCTATACTGTTAACAAAATCTGTTTTTTCATGAAAGGGCTAGAACTGGGAAGATTTTTTTTTAAGAATATTTTCATTACTGATGTTATCAATGACAAACAGTTGGCCGATATCTTTAGCAAGCCTTTAGGATCTCTCTGTTTTCAAATTATGTGAGAATAGTTTATATATATGCTCCATCTAGAGAAACAGTGTTAGCGGAGAAGGAAAGGTGCTCTATTTGTTTGTTGTACAAAAGAAGATTAGAGTGGCTCACTTTTTTATCAGTTATTAATTTAACTGCATAAGCTACTTGTTTTGGGGCACTTTAATGGGACCGATTCTTAAAGTTAAACTCATAATAAATTTGAATATTAATTGCATTTTCATAATATTCCTTTTATATTGTCCTAAACTCTGCTGGAAGATTAATATTTTCTTTTTCACAGATGTATATCAGCGGTAATCCAACCAATATTGCAAATCCTATTAAAGATGTAAGTGTTCAGATTGATATTAAAGCAACAGGTGGAAGGCTTAGACCATCTCGAACCGAAAATCTCATTTTTCACTCCAAAATGCAGTGAAACCAAAAAATGCTGTGTTTCATCTCCAATCCAACGCCATTTTGCCGCCAAAACCGTCGCTTTTCTTTCGCGCCTTTCTTCCGAACCTGTTCGGTAGAGATAGAAAAAATGGCGCAGATGAACAGTGCAACGCCAATATTGGCGTCGCACTGTTCATCCGCGATCAAATGACGTCAAAAATGACGATCGGTTGGAGCAGAGCAAGAACGGCAAACAAGTGTTTGCTGTTCGGTTGGAGATGCCCTTACACCATTCCAGACTACTCTTTGTGAGATACTTCCGTATCAATCTTTGGAGCTTTTTGATAAGCATTACTTGGAAACGTTCAATGTACAAGACATGCAGTTGATCTGTTGCCAATCTGATTCCAGCACGATATGGCTGGTTCCTCCTGTGATTCAACAGCGATATATCAGATCTCTGAACAGTACCTTGGATTTTATTTTCACATGGGTTTTTGATAGGAAATACTTGAAATCAAGTAATTCCTAGCCAAAACTGCAGCGAAACCAGGGAAAAATTGCTGTCTCCAGCAGTGGACAGCAGTTTTACACAGGAAAACTGTGAGGAAACGCGAGAAAACTGAGATCCAATGCAAGCAAAGGCTAGTATTTTATTAGTAGACGAATGAAATTGCAAAGATACAATTTGTTCTTCGATTCGAGAGGAAGAACGTACTCTCCAAAGTCTCCGGCGAAGCCAAGAGCCCAAAATAAAACCTAGATCTCAAAGAGAAAACTCAAATTCAAGATGATCCCCAATTTTCCCCCCAAACTCCTCCTTATACAAAATTAATCATAAAGGACAATCATAAACTTCCTAAAACAGCATTTCACGTTCAAAATTTCCCTCCTAAACTCCCCTCTCCAGCCTACGTGGAATCACGGCTCACGGCAGAGCCGTTTCTTGCGTGCGTCTCGCGTAGACGCGGACCGGTCCCTGCTGGACCGGTCCAACCGGCCCATCCTGGGCCGGTCTAACATTACCGTCCTCCCAACGAATCACCTTGTCCTCAAGGTGAAAATCTGGAAACTGCTGTTTCGCCATCTCGTATGGCTCCCACGTGGCCTCGTAGTCAGGAAGGTTCTTCCACTGGATCAACACTTCCTTAGTTTCATCTTCTTTCTGGCGAACACCCTTCAGCTCCAAAGGTTCCAGGATCACCTCTAACTCCTCCGTAAGTGTCGGCGGTAGCTCGGGAATGGCGACGTGATCACCAATGACCCTTCTCAGCTGTGAGACGTGAAAAATTGGGTGTATAGTCGCCGATGGGGGTAATTTCAGTCGATATGCTACTGCCCCGATCTTTTCTATCACTTCATAAGGACCAAAGTACCTTGGAGCTAGCTTTTCATTCCTCCTGTTGGCGACTGTCTTCTGCCTGTATGGGCGGAGCTTCAAGAACACCTTATCCCCTGCCTCAAAATGGATATCTTTTCTATGCCCATCTGCTTGTTTCTTCATGATTTGCTGCGCCCTCAGTAAGTGCCTTTTTAACTCCTCTAACACTCGGTCCCTCTCCTCCAAATACTCCTCTACTGATGAAACAGGAGTACTACTGCTCCCAAAGTGTACCAAGTGTGGGGGATCCCGTCCGTACAACACTTTGAACGGGGTCATTTGTGAAGCCGAGTGAAATGACGTGTTGTACCAGTACTCAGCCCAGGATAACCACTTCGCCCATAGCTTTGGTGTCTCTGAAACAAAGCATCTGAGGTACGTTTCCAAGCTCCGGTTGACTACTTCCGTCTGTCCATCCGTCTGTGGGTGGTAGGCTGTACTTCTCTTGAGCACTGTTCCCTGCAATCTGAATAGCTCTTTCCAGAAATGACTGAGGAACACCTTGTCCCTATCTGATACGATCGCCTCTGGCACCCCGTGTAATCTGACAACTTCTCTGATAAAGGATGATGCTACTGTTATTGCGGTGTAGGGATGTCGGAGGGGAATGAAATGAGCATACTTGCTCAACCTGTCCACCACTACTAAGATCACTGTGAACCCCTCTGAACGGGGCAGCCCATCTATGAAATCCATAGAGATTTCCTCCCATACTCTACCCGGCAAGACTAAAGGCTGTAGTAATCCTCCTGGTGACATAGCTAGGTACTTACTCCTTTGACAGACCTCACATCTGGCTACCATCTCCTCTACATCTTTATGCATCCCCTTCCAGTATAGCTCCCTAGCTAGCCTCCTGTATGTCTTTTGTACGCCTGAATGGCCCCCTATTGCACTCCCATGAAACTCCTGAAGTAGGTTTGGGATGTGGATCGACGTCCGGGGCATCACAAACCTCCCTTGATACAGCAGCTTGTCTCCCTCCATGGAGTATCCCGGGTGGCTATCTGGTACCTTCAGTAAATCCGTCCTGATCTTTCCCAAGCCTCATCTTTAGCGCTTTCTTCCCTGATGGCCTCCCAATCAAGCATCCAAGGCACGGATAGAGCAACTGTCTGCAATTCCTCCATACATCTGGATAAGGCATCGGCCGCCTTGTTCTCCACCCCTGGCCTGTACTGAATCTCAAAATCGTACCCCAGTAACTTGGACAACCACCTATGATGCTCTTCCGTCACCATCCGTTATTCTAAGAGAAATTTCAGGCTCCGCTGATCAGTCCTGACAACGAAGTGTCTTCCAAGTAGGTAAGGCCGCCATTTCTGAATGGCCAACACGATGGCCATCAATTCCCTCTCATATACTGATTTCATCCTTGCTCGAGCAGTCAATACCTGGCTGAAATAAGCGATGGGTCTCCGGTTCTGCATAAGTACTGCACCCAATCCATATCCCGATGCATCGGTCTCCACAATGAATGTTTGAGTAAAATCCGGCAAAGCTAGGACCGGCACTGTAGTCATTGCCTTCTTCAGGCTCTCGAACGCGGATGTGGCTGCTTCTCCCCACAGGAAACCATCCTTCTTCAATTGCTCCGTAAGTGGCCATGCTATGATGCTATATCCCTTTACAAATCTTCTGTAATACCCTGTCAATCCCAGAAATCCTCTCAACGCTTTCAGATTCTTTGGTAGTGGCCACTTTAGCATTGCCTCAATTTTGGAGTGATCAGCTGCCACCCCTTCCTTGGACACCACATGACCCAAGTACTCTACACTGGCTTGTGCAAAGCAGCATTTCTTTAAATTTGCCCTCAACTGGTGCTCCTGCAATACTTCTAACACCTTCTTCAAGTGTTCCCAATGTTCGACCTCTGACTTGCTGTATATCAGGATGTCGTCAAAAAATACTAACACAAACCGTCTGAGATAAGGTTTGAAGACCTTATTCATCAGGGCCTGGAAAGTAGCCGGTGCATTGGTGAGGCCAAAGGGCATCACCAAGAACTCGTAATGGCCTTCATGAGTTCTAAAAGCTGTTTTGGGAACATCTTCCTTCCTCATTCGAATTTGATGGTAGCCCGATTTCAAATCTATCTTGCTGAAAATCACGGTCCCACTTAATTCATCCAAGAGCTCATCGATAACTGGTATAGGAAACTTATCAGGTACAGTCTCCTTGTTGAGTGCTCTGTAATCTACACAAAAACGCCAGCTGCCGTCCTTCTTTTTCACCAACAGAACGGGACTAGAGAAAGGGCTGATGCTGGGTCTGATGATCTCTGCCTCCAGCATCTCTCTGATCAACCGTTCAATTTCATCCTTCTGGAACTGAGGGTAGCGGTATGGACGTACGCTGATGGGTGATACTCCTTCCCTCAACACAATAGCATGCTCATGCTCCCTCTGCGGTGGTAATCCCTGAGGCGGCTGAAACACCTCTTGGAACTGTTGAATCAACGGCTGAACGGAGAGGGGTATAGCTCCTCCCTCCTCCACTTCTGCCCCTTCCAAACTATGCAATTCCACCAAGTAGCCTCCTCCCTCCTGCTGAATGGTTCGGATTAGGGATTTGAGAGAAACCCCAGCCTTGGTCAACCCAGCGTCTCCTTGAATCGTTCTCCTTCTCTTTCCTATCACAAGTTCCATCCTCAAAGTCCCCCAGTTAATCTTCGTTTCCCCCAATGTGCGCAGCCACTTCATCCCTAAGATGACGTCAGTACTCCCCAATTCCAAAGGAAGGAAATCTTCCTTCACCTGGATTCCCTGAATCTTCAGCACCACATCTCTACAAACTCCCCTTCCCATTTCCACCTTTCCCGTGCCCATCATCACCCCATAGCCACCTGTGTCCACTAACTCCATCCCCAGCGACTCCACTATCTGGGTGGAAATGAAGTTATGGGTTGCCCCACTATCGATCAACACCACCACCTCCCGGTCAGCTATCTCTCCTCTCACCTTCATAGTGTGACTCGGAGTGAATCCCACTATAGAGTTCAGAGAGACTTCTGCTACATCCAGATGCAGCTTCTCATCCTCCTCCACCTCGGGGTCATTTCCACCTCTCTCTTCGTCTTCCTCATCTTCACAAACGAGGAGAACCTGAAGAGATCGATCCTTGCACTTGTGCCCCCGCATGTACTTCTCATCGCATCTGAAGCACAACCCTTTTGCTCTTTTGTCCTGCATTTCTTTGTCGGTCAACCTTTAGAACTGTCCCCCATTTCCTCCTCCACCAGATTTCTCCTTGGGCACCTCCCTCTGGTTCCCTGGGGCTACCCCTTTTGAGGGTAATACAGCCGTAGTCATTTTGTATGATCCTCCTGAGTAGTTGCCTCTAGCTCCTCTTTCTGATCTTCCACCAGTTGTGCAAGCTCCATGGCCTTGCCCAAGTTCCTTGGCTCCAGCACTCTGACAGCTGTTCTTATCTCCGGTTTGAGCCCCTTCATGAAATTCCCCTCCAGGGCCGATTCAGAGATGTGATCCAGACGGCTAGCCAAGTACTCGAATCTGTCCCGGTAGTCGGCCACGGTCCCCTCCTGAGTCAGAGCAAAGAATTGTTTATAGAAATCTCCTCCCCCATCGGCTCGGAAACGTTCTAATAAACAATCCTTGAACTCTCTCCAGTTCCTGATAGGCTCTCTCCTGTCTCGCCATTGATACCATGCCAACGCCTTCCCTTCCAGACACAATCCTGCCGCCGTCAGCTTCTCATCATCTGTCAACCCGTTGACAGCAAAGTAACGCTCCACCTTGTAGATCCAGCCATGGCCATCTTCCCCCTCAAAGATGGGCATCTTCAATTTCCTCACCTTCGGATCCCTTCCGTTACCCCGGTAATCTCCATAACCTCCCATTCCTCGGAGATGAGGAGCTCCCCAAGTGTCCCGGTCCTCCCTCCGACGTTGGTATCCGAGTCCATCGTCATAATCCCCTCTTCCCCTTTCAAATTCAGCACCTCGACGCTGAAATTCAGCACCTCGACGCTGATATTCTTCTCTTCTTTCGCCGAAATCTGCACTTCCTTCATATTCTCCCCTCCGGCCTTCAAAATCCACACCTTGACGCTGAAAATCAGCACCTCGACGCTGAAATTCAGCACCTCGACGCTGAAAATCAGCACCTCGACGGTCGTTTCCCAGGCTCATCTCCTCTCTAGATAGTGGCTCTAGAGGTGGCATGTCGTCGTCTCCCTCAAGGATCTCCACAGCCGGATTCCTCCTCCCCGAAGCGGGTTCGGATTTCCTCCTACGCCATGGTCGCCGACAGTCTCTCTTGCTTCCGACGCCGTCGGATTAGTCTTCATCTCAAGTAATTTCTTCATCATCTCTTCCATTGCCGTGAACTTTCCCTCCAACCTTTCGTTGTTGGTGGTGATTTGATTTTGAAATTCAAAAAATCTTTCTTCCAAATCGGTTTTCAATTGACCGATCTCGCCTTCCAAGACGTCCACCTTCTTTCCGGCCATCGCTCTCCTACGGATCTCCAAAATTCTTCTTCCGGACAAGATAAACTCGCTGAAATTTCAGAATTTCAGCCGCCGGTGGTCCCAAATCGATGCTCTGATACCAATTTGATAGGAAATACTTGAAATCAAGTAATTCCTAGCCAAAACTGCAGCGAAACCAGGGAAAAACTGCTGTCTCCAGCAGTGGACAGCAGTTTTACACAGGAAAACAGTGAGGAAACGCGAGAAAACTGAGATCCAATGCAAGCAAAAGGCTAGTATTTTATTAGTAGACGAATGAAATTGCAAATATACAATTTGTTCTTCGATTCGAGAGGAAGAACTTACTCTCCAAAGTCTCCGTTGAAGCCAAGAGCCAAAACAAAACCTAAATCTCAAAGAGAAAACTCAAATTCAAGATGATCCCCAATTTTCCCCCCAAACTCCTCCTTATACAAAATTAATCATAAAGGACAATCATAAACTTCCTAAAACAGCATTTCACGTTCAAAATTTCCCTCCTAAACTCCCCTCTCCAGCCTACGTGGAATCACGGCTCACGGCAGAGCCGTTTCTCGCGTGCGTCTCGCGTAGACGCGGACCGGTCCCTGCTGGACCGGTCCAACCGGCCCATCCTGGGCCGGTCTAACAGTTTTTATGAGGGAGAGACCTAAAGGAAAGGAAGCTGTTAAATCTGAATCATTTATTGAACAAAGCCCAGATGATTTGAAGCAAGTTCTTAATGGAACAGAAAAAAGTACTAGATTACTGAATGCATATCCTAGATATTTCCGAGTTACCAGTTCTGGTGAAGTGCAGCGCCTTGAGCAGACTGTATGATGGGTTTATTATTACTAGTGAAGCAGATTATAATTATATTTTTTAGAAATGCACTATTGTCCATTAATTAATTCGGTGTTCTAAATTCATATTTGAATTTTCAGGACATTTCTGTGAGCGGTGATCTTTTTCTCAACCATGGAAGTCCATCATGGTGGTCATTTCATGATGCCAATGCCTTGCGCAAAATGGAATGTGAAGGGATGAGTGGACCACTTGCTATTGTTGTTTCTCAGGAGACCCGACGTATGCATCTAGTACTTACAGTTGCATTTTTTTTTACTTGAGTCCAGATATTTTCTAATTTTCATGGATAAATATTAGCACCTTTTCATAGTATATCTGCATGTGGTACTAAGAAGCCCGAAATGCCCAAACAGTGGTTTGTTTTATATTTTAAAATTTTCAGGGCCTATGACTGGTACAAATCATTTGGTTCAATCCTTCAATTTTTCAATTTGACTTGCCCTATACAAAATGTTAATGGTTATGAATGGAAAATGTAACATAAGCCTTTTTAAGTCCCTTTCTCATGCTGTTTACGGCAACAATGATGTAAATTCAGCTTTAGTGTTAAACTAATTATATATTAATGAGCTAACTGATTATATAATAAGCCATTAACTTTATCCAAAGAACTCTGCATTTGTTGTAAAGCAAAATATTAAGTAGTGAACCTTGAATGGTTGCAAAATGGCAACAATCGGTAGAGGATGAACTTGGAGTAGCTTTGATACTTGTGTATCTTTACGCCCCATCCCCCTTAAAATTTTTTGACTAGAATTAAGATGGTGTTCAATTTAATTTCTGTTACAATTTTTAATTTTAATTAATATATTAAACTTTAAATTTAGATTATTTTTATTTGGATTTTTTTAGATTAAATAATTAAATTATGTATATGCAAATCATTCGCCCTACAGAACACTAAACCATGTCAATTGCCACAAAATGGATTGGATGCCTTGTTGCTAGTATGATTACCTTTATAGTCTAATTATGGTTAAACCTTAAGTATACTAACTTGTAAGCATTATAAATTACAAGATAATTTGAATAACATGTCATCATACATTAAATTTATCTTTTTTGTTTCATGAATACATTTGAATGATAAAAGTCATATATTTCATATATTAACTTGTGTATCTTTACACCCCATCTAATGTATTTTTTAGATGATTGAACTGCCTGATTAGCTTCTTGTAAATTTGGTTAGATGTTGTTTGTAATAACATTGAAAGCCATTTTCTTATTCATGATAGATGAGGAATATGACATTAGAGGATTGATTTTTACCTAAAATTTATGCTAGAGCCATGTAAGCAATGTCTTATAGCATTTAATGCTCTTGAATAGTACTCAACTAGGCATATGCATGATTTAAAATTACATAATTAGAGACTCGCCTTAACACAATTTATAAAGATCGTCGCTGTATGCTGTTAGACCCTCACACCATCGTTTTTTCTCCAACACCTCTCCTCCTGTTATTGGAAAACCATTTTTAATTTTTAGTATGAGAGGAGAAAATGCACTTAGTGATCTGGGAGTAGGAGAGACTATTTAACATTGTTTGTAATCTTGCATAACTTCTAATAGTCACACTTTGAATTTTTATGATTTTACTTTAATATTAATAAATTATTTATTATTTCTTTTTTTTATTAATTTAATGGTTTAATTATGAGGCTTATGCACCGCCTTACAAAAATATAGTGCCTATATGTACCCAATTACGCATTTTCAAACCTCGTGTAGATAAAATTCAGTAATTAGTATTTCTAGCTGTGAAGAATCTTGAAAAGAGTAAAATAATTGTAGAATGCCTTATTCCTGTTCCAGCAAATATGAGAGATTAAGATAACTAAGATTAGTGCTAGTTTATTTTCTTAAGTTAGTGAATTGTTTCTGAACGAGTTATACCTCAATTATCTAACTCTTACTAGTATCATTTCGTACTTTTCTATACCTTTTCTTACTAGGATATCTTACAACTTTATTCATTGCTGACAAGGACAATTGGTATTGTACTTGCTTATATGTCTACTAATTTGTCCATTTTTTTATTAAGGTGAGGCATTTTGATGATATGAATGTCTGATTCTACTAAATGATGCCTTCAAGGCCAAAATTCTGTTAAAAAAGGAAATTGAGTTCTGCTTGAACACTGTCTATTTAATTTTAAGCATTTGATCTGTCCCTGGTGTAGCTGTTACTCTTGCTCACAAACCTATTGATTCATTGTCCATCTTTGGTTGTAAATAAATAATATTTGAAAATTTTTTATGATTCTGAACTTGTACTTATTATACTAATTCTTTCCTTTTCTGCAATTTGTAAAATTTTATGCAAATATTAACTGAAATTTGGAGTAATGAATTTATAAGAACTTTTTATTTTTGCTACTTCCAGAGGGGATTATCGGTGAAACCCTAAGCAAGTTCAGTATATGGAGTCTTTGCATAACTTTTGTTCTAGCAGTTGGCTGCAGTGCTCTGTTATAAGAATGAGAATCCCCCATCTTGCAAAAGGTAAATTTAATTTTGACAGCCATTATCCACCCCAAAAATAGGAGTGCTTTAATTACTATTTTTACAAGAACTTATTTCAATGTTATTATTTTCCAGATATATTGATGTGATGCAACCGTCCATGCCTATCCAAGGAGGAGTTGAAGATCAACGGTCGTGATCGTCTCATATTATCTTATATTTTTATTTATAATTTTATTTAGTTATGCATTATCCGTTTTTACCCTTAATTAAGGGTCTAGTCTTATGTAAGCCCTAGGGGCATATTCGTCTTATTTTAGTCTTTTGATT
Organism: Dendrobium huoshanense; assembly: GCA_016618105.1. Classification (NCBI taxonomy): domain Eukaryota; kingdom Viridiplantae; phylum Streptophyta; class Magnoliopsida; order Asparagales; family Orchidaceae; genus Dendrobium; species Dendrobium huoshanense. The sequence goes on along the minus strand of CM028347.1, from coordinate 9,475,583 downwards.
TCTGAGGCTTATATATAGAGGTCATTGCTTTTGTATTGGCATTATGGAGTTTTAATAATAATAAAAAATGTTCTGCGCTTTTGTTCTTTGGGAAGACGTTAGTGAGAATCCATATATAGGGAATCGTAGTTTCCACTAGTCGCAGTATGGGTCCATGCTTGTGGCTTGAAGTCCCTTGGTGAAGGGCAACGCATCACCCGTCAGTCTTTGGAAAAGTTCAAGGCTCGCGGTTCTATCTTCTTCTTTTTTTCCTTGTTTTGTTTTTTTTTTCTTATTTCCCTAAACCGACATCTTCTCACCCCATCAACTCTACACCATTGGCCTCCACTAGCCCCTCCCTTCATATTCTCTCCCCATGGCCGAAATCCAACAAGGCTCCACGCACCCGTCAGCCACCTCTTTGCCTAATATCACTTCCCTCCAAAACTCTTTTCCTTATTTAGGTGTCATTAATTTAGAAATATTTCAAGTTTGAATTAATCTAATTTGAATTTCAAATCCACCTTCATTAATTACATTAATTTTGGAAAGTTTTTTATTTTATTAATTAATCAATTATGAAATTGATTGATTAATTAATCTCATACCCAAATTTCAAATGCTTTCCTAATTAGTACATATATTTTAAAAAGCATCATCAATTGATGCAAATCTGAAATTAATTCAGATTTGAGGTTATCAATCAACATTCAATGCAAATATTCACATACGCTGAATGTGGTCGCTTCTCACCTTCCCTCCCCTTCTCTAATTATTTATTCTCTAATTTTACGGCCTAAGAATGAATGATGGACCTTATCAAGATCCCTTGGTTTCGTCGTCCCGGGCCATCATGGTTCCTGGTTTACTTAGTCAGAGGAGGTAGTCGACCCAACCTGACAGAAGGATCCTTGTCAGTAGCCGTGAGTTGCTTCGTCCAAGGGAACATTATAGACTTAGTGTGAATGTTTATCTAAGGGAACAAATTTGAATCCACCTTAGCTAACAAAGGGCTTTATGTTCTATTGGTCATATCATATTGATTCATACCCCAAGAATTTGATGCCACTAAGGAGTGTATTGGTTCTGACCATAATCAGTATTTTGTGGTGTCATTTGACGGTAAATCACTCGGTTCAGAGGGCCCTAGGTCATAACCATTTATCATGCGGTGTCATTCGACTGCAAAATCGATGGTCAGATGACACGTACCACGTCATTATTATCAGAAGATTGTTTGAGAATTGATTCTAATAATATTTTCAACTAGACATTAGCTCTATGCGAGCTAAAGTAAACACCCGACAAACTGTTGCGGAGGATGGATGTGTTTTGCTTTAAGTGGTTGAATGGTTGGATTTCAGTTTTAAATGCTTTGGACTTTATATGATTTTTGGAATTTTGGAGCTTTGAATTTTGTGGGTATTTGAGTGGAGCTTGGAAGACTTTTGAATACTCGAAATTAACCCCTCCAGTTGAGATTTTCATTCAACACGGATCATCAGCGTGTTTGGGGTCATTTCCATTTATGGCTTGAACCATGTCAACTCTGTCGAGTTATCAATAGAGGAGCGGGTTTCATAGGCTTTGTCTTTGTTAGTGAAATTTTTATTGTTATAGATATTGAAGGCTTAATATGAATACATTAAAATAAATATATCGGTCCTCATAACCGTAAACTTGTCTGATGATTCAAACCTTGTCAACTCTTATTTATCTGCTTAGGAGGATTGAGTTTCGTAGGCTTTATGAATTTTTAAGTGAATTCTCTTGATTATAGACCTTAAAGGCCTAACATGAATGTATTAAAACAAATATCTCGGTCAACATTGTGACTGTATATTTGTTTATTTGTTCGAACCTTGTCGACTCATATTTACCTGCTTAGGAGAATTAGGTTTCATAGGCTTTATGCCTTTCTAGTAAATTTTCTTGGTTATAGGCCTTGAAGGCCTACTATGAATGTATTAAAACAATTATCTTGGTCGACGTCGTGACGGTATATTTTTTTATTGGTTTGAACCATATTGACCAGCATAGAATGATCGGGTTCATGCTTAAATTCACTATTTAACCTGCGTATCATACCTAGACGTCACGAGTATTTCTACAACACGCTCGCCAAGGCCCATACGGGTGTTTGGGGCATTTCATAATTATTTGTTGAACATTATTGACTTCTATTTACTTGTGTAGGAGGATTGACTTCAAATTTATTGACCCGCACAAAATCCTTATATGTCAAGTGTGTACCCTTAACAGGCTCGATAAGGCCCATGCGGGTTTATGATTGCATTTATCCCTTTTGTATACCTATGTGTATACAAATTATGGTGCATGTGTGGGGGTACTTTAAAATATTTGTAAACATCTTCTGTTCTCTTGCATGAACATTGCAGATCCGGTAGCATGTTGTACCAGTTTTTGGATTGAGTTGTTTGCTGGTTTGTACAGGTAGATTGTCGTGAATTATTTATTGCTTTATGTAAGTGAATTATAGTGCACTAACAAATCTCCTACTTTTGCATATAGGTGAATCGTAGCGTTATCACCTGATTATAATGAGATACCTCATTGTTCTGATGTAAAACTCCTTTTTCTCATTCAGCGGGAGGTCTTCCTTGAAATTTGTGAATGTTGTTTTGAAAAGAGCTCCTTTTAAGATTTTCAGTATAGTAGACTTGTTATTTTCGGTGTTTGTGGATGCCTGAACTATTTTCTTCCTAAGTATAGAACCAAAAAATTTTTTTGGAACATCATGAAGTTTAATTCGAATTTGTTCAAATATCTCTTCCATTCTGCCAGGAGGTGTCATTCTCTGTACATCGAGTTGTCTTGGAACCTGACGTACTTGCAAATCTCAATCATCGCCATTATAGATGATATTTGTACTTGTGTCCACAGGGGTTCATTGTATGCCACTTGATATTATGCATTGTAAGTTGACAAATATTAATTATAAGCAGGTTGTGGTCTACGTAATGGTTCATTCTCTTGTTTGTGAATACAGCGTTATATAATCACGAATCTTCTAGCACCATATGAGTTTGTATTCACCACAATCTTTATGCTGTCACTTGTAAGCTCATTATGTTTCTCGTATATGGCCTCTTACTATCGTTGAGAGATTGCGTTGTCCCAAGCTCGAGTTCATTTGGAATTTCACTTCTATTTGGAATTTTAATGAATGTCCCCTATTCATTCATTGATCAACACTTACATAATCAAATTTAATGATTGCTATTAACTATTAAGATAATTATGTTTACATTAAATTTGATTATTTAATCATGGTTCAAGCTCGAGTTCATTAGCTCTAAATTGTACACTTGCAAATGCTTTATTGACATTCAAATTGTTCAAGTAATTAGTGTTCAACTCGAAACCCGAGTGCAAGTTCAAGTCCAAAACTCCTTGCACCAAGTTACTTTGAGTTCAAGTCAAATTCAAAGCTCTCTATATTTGTTCTTTTGAATTTAAGTCCAGGTTCAAGTTAATGTCATTTGGTCCAAATCAAGTCCAAGTGTTCGAATTCATAGGTCCCTTGTATTCAATTTGGTTTGAGTCTTGTTCAAGTCATATTCATTTAAATTTTAGTTCATTTAAGTTTGGGTTAGGCTCAATTTTATGTTCAGTTCATTGTTCAAATCAAGTCCTCATTTGTTTAAAATTTGTTTAAGTCCTCTGTGTCTTCAATCTTAATTTCTGCAACATCCTGGCGTCTCCCCCGTTTAGGGGAAAATTCGACAGACTAGCCTTCCCCTCGTCGCTACTTGAGCACTTCGGGTAGGTGTCTAATGACACCGCGGCCGCAAATTCTTTAATCCACGCTCGCTACATGAGTGTTTAAGGGTCTTGGGCACCTGTTGAAAAGTGCACATAGATTTTCCCACGTATGGGTTCTTAATTTTGTCCCCCTCATACTACATGGGCAGTCTGGGGATTACCCACCTCATTGCAAGTGCCGCGCCAGTTTTCCTCCATACTACGCTACTTGAGCACGTAGGGGATTTGCCGGCTCGTCGCAAGCCACAAGAGAAGGATTTAAGTTATAAATTATACCTTGGGGACTCGCGATGGAGGCTCGAAGACCAAGGCAATGCAAGAGAAGGCATGTTTTTTTTTTCTTTTTTTAATTATAATTAATATTAATTAATTAAGTATACTTAATTAATTTTAAATTAATTAATTAGAATTGATTAAGATAATTAATTAGAATTAATTAAAATAATCATAACTAAATATTTATCAATTACATTTTAAAAAAATAATCCCTTGGCCCGTCGGATTTACGAAATTAGGTCGGATGAGCGCGCTAAAGGGAGGAAGTTACCTTCACAACCAATGGGCTTCCGTATGCTTCTTCCGATCGGACAAGAAGGGATACTTGTCGAAAAGAGCAAAGTCGGACGACGAAGGAGGGATCGATGAAGCGCGCGAAATAGAGAATGTTACCCTTATAGTCAGCAAGCTCTCGTTCTACCTCCGATCAAAATGTTGTGACTTCTGATTTGAAGGAAGGGAAAATTGTCATCGGGCAGGGTCGGACGACCAAGGAGAAGTCAAAATGGCTACGCAAGGGATCTCTACACCTCAGTGAGTGAGCTCCCTTGCTTCTGATCAAGAAGCCCTAGCTTCCAATCCGACCTAGAGGTAACATCGTCGAAGGAGCGGAGTCAGACAACACGAAGGAGTCGAAGAAGCAGCGAGAGAGGGCGAAAGATGAGCAAGGTTGTGAAAACCGGACCGGACAACGAACCGGAAGAAGGAGAGGTTCAAGGTTCGACCGGTTCGACCGGTCGAACCGGATGATGTAATAAATACTAATATTATTAAAAATTTATAACATTAATTGGATAATTACATGAATTTAACATCAAATAATATAATTCTAAGAATTTAAATTATATAATTTTAATAGATTATCTCTCAATATAATTAAATTAAATTGAAATGATGAATGTATTATAATATAATTATAATTTATAAAATATTTAGTTAATTATATTATATTTATGAATATCTAATAAATTAACTATAATTAATTTTTATATTTCATTATAATTATAATAAATGAGATTCTTATAATATATATTATAACAAATTAAAAATTTTAATATAATATATAAATTTATAATATTAAATTTAAAAATGTGTAATAAGAATAATATTTAATATAATATATAAATTTATATAATTAATTTAAAAATATACATCATGGCAAATTTATAATACAAAATTTAAAAAAATTTGCACCCAACTAGTCCAAATTCGTGGCCCAACCAGCCCAAATTTGTGGTCCAACAAACTCAATTTAATGGCCCAATAAAGCCCAAGCTCACATAGCATTCATGTACTCTTTTTTAGTCCCACATCATGAATGAGTAAGAGATAGTTGGCTTTTGACTCTATATATAGTTCACTCTTCTCTAACAAAACTTGTTTCATGAGGTGATAACCATATATAATGGTATCAAAAATCTCATTATTTAATAAATTTTTTTTAAAAAAAAAAATGTAATGAAGTAAAATATATTATTTATATTTTATTCATCATTAAAAAAAAATTTTTGAAACCGGCCGGTTCTTTTACCCGGACCGGTTCACCGGTTGAACCGCCGGTTCAGTCCGGTTCTAGCCGGTTCTCTGCGAAGCCAGTTTTTGAACTGTACCGGATCGGACAACTGGCCGGTTCACGGTTGAACCGGCCAGTCCGGTCCGGTTTTTAAAACCTGGGAGATGAGAATGAGAGCCTCGGCTCTCTCATAACAGACACGGTTGAACCGGCCAGTCCGGTCCGGTTTTTAAAACCTGGGAGATGAGAATGAGAGCCTCGGCTCTCTCATTCCTCCGTTATTTAATGCGATGGGGAGGTCGTGCAGACGACGTACGAGCGACATGTGAGGAGAAGGTTCAGAACTGCCGCGACATGCGATCTGACACCATGCAGGTATGAATTTTTTTTTCTTTTTTTTTTTACATTATACAGGTTAACAGTAGGAATATGTGGTCCAAGTTTCGTTTAGGAAAGTTAAACACGGGTTATTATATTGTCTCCATCTTATTCAAATTTCAAACTTACGACATAATTTTTAGCAATTAAACTCAAACAAAACCCTAGCATCTAAAGTGCGTATTCAATTCATAAGTTAAAGCATTGCATAGATGATTATAATGCAATAATCCATTGCGATTGAATCATTAATAAGGGAAATAAAAAAAAGGTGCAAGATCAAATGTACATCAATTCAACTATTCGTGTATCACATCAAAAGTCATTATAAGCCCAAGATGGAGAACCATCACACTTTTAGTTTTGTTTTGTTTTTTTTAGGATAAAGCAAAATCATTAATTTGTTGCATGCTTAATTCTAAATTAGAATTCTTAAGAAAAAAAGGGCCCCCTCTATGAAAATTTTCTAGCTCCGTCACTGACTGGGGAGCAAAATCAACAATATGAAAGACAATCATTGAATAATATTGAATTGATTGGTGAGATTAAATAACCACGTAATTTGGGTCTTTGAGTTAGTACTATTACTTATCTTGTGTCATCGGGTATCTATTCTATGATAAGTAGGGTGTCACTTTAATGTCCCTAGTATTTTTTCCAAGTTAAATGATGCGTTATCCCTATATGTATCTCTTATATGTTGAGTATGGTGTAACTCTTATATCCCTAATTCATACTAGAGACTTGTTGTATTGTCTTACATAATATAATAATGTGTTATTCACTCCATTCTGATATTGTCACATTCTTTAAAAAGAATAAAAATGACAATAAAAATTTACCGATGAATATAATCTCTTTATACATGATTTGAGAAATGCGCAATATTTATTATGTCTCAATCACTAGATGATCAATCCCAAGGGGATTCGATCCGACCAATTCCATATAGGTTAACATCATCGAGCATGTCTATGAGATACAATCTCAGATAGGTCAAACATCTTTGGATGATGTCAATCAAATCTTAAATCTTTAATTCGAGAAATACACAATCTTTATTGTGTATCAATCACTAGATGATCGATTGGGAGATTTGATTTGACCTCTTCCACACATGCTAACATCATCGAACAATACTATGGCATACAACCTGGGATAGATCATACATCTTTGGTGGATTCTCTTGACCTCTTCTAGATAAGTTAACATCATCGAGCAATACTCTAACATACAACCTCAGATAAATCATACATTCTTGGTGGATTATTTCGACCTCTTCCATATAGGTTAGCGTCATCGAGCAATGCTCTAACATACAACCTCGGATCGGTCATACATTCTTCGTGGGTTCTCTCGACCTCTTCCATATAGGTTAATGTCATCGAGCAACGTTCTGACATATCACCTCAGATAGGTCATATATCTTTGGCTGATTCTATTGATCTACACTCTTCTACCCGCTGCTAAATTTCTACCCGTTGTCAGACTTCTGACCATCGCCAGACTCTCGTCGAATTTCTGTCCAACGTCAAATTTCAACCCATCATCAGACTTCTATATGTCATCGAACTTCTGCTCATCATCAGACTTTTGTCGGGCTTCTACCCAATATTAAATTTTTACCAATCGTCGGACTCTTATTGGACTTCTACCTGACACCAAATATCCACCAGTCATCGGACTTATGTTAGACATCAAACTTCTACCATCACCAAACTTTTATCGGGATTCTATCTGACGCTAAATTTTTACCCGTTGCCGGACTCTCGTCGGACGTTTACCCGACGCCGAATTTCTACCTGTCGTCAAACTTCTGGCCGTCATCGGACTTTTTCCTGTTGTCAAATTCTCGTCAGACTTATACACGACGCCAAATTTGTACCTGTCATCAAACTTATGCCCATCTTCGGACTCTCATCGGGCTATATAGGTTAAAAAAATATTTAGTTGGCTAACATTTAGTTAAAGGCTAGCCAACGGCTGGCTGTTAGTCAACGGTTGGCATACAGCCCACGAGTCTTGGGACACAACCGAATTAAGCCGGTTAGCTCGTCGGTAGCCTGACAGGCATGTGGGGCAACCGAGCAGGTGCGTGAGTGCGCAGGGCAGTGCGTGGAGGCGATTAGTCAGCAAAATCCTTTTCCAGACCTAAGCCAAATTTGACATATTTGGGGTCCCTGGGACCATTTTTTGACATTTCTCACTCAATTTTGCACTTTTAAAGTTGTTTGGGACTTCTACGCCCTATTTTAAATTATTTCAAGTTTTCAAATCACACGAAAAATTCTCTAAATTCTGTGACACATATTTTCGGACTCTTGAAGCTTTGACGTTCAAAAATAATAGGGAAATTGATACATCATCAAAAATTTATCATGGTCGTGCATGAATCTCGAGGAAAAATCAGGTTGGAAACTTTGAAAATTAAAAATGGGGTCATTTGATCTCTTATTTTAGTAATTTTACAATTGAATTGAACGTCCTGAAAACACAAACCTAATGACACCAAATTCGACTCAATCCGAGCTCAAATGAGTCCAAATCAAGGGTCTGTTACACTGTTGGAAGGTTCGAACAAAATTTTAAATTACCAAATGGTTTCCAAACGTGACATGTTATAATCAAATCGAGCGGCTCGACGAGAAGAATCCAACGAGCCCAAGATCATTATATTTTGACATCACTAAGATCTTCAAATGTCTAGCGAACAGTCCACAATCAAGGGATTCAACACCGGCCATCCATTCAAATCACTCGCCATTTTTCCTTGATCTTTCTCCTATTTAAGGGACATGCCAGTCTAGAAAATCTATAAATAGACCCTTCTTCCTCTTAAAAAGGGGACTCATGAGCCAAAGGAAACAAGAGAGATATCGGAGATTGCTCTTCCCTCCATGCCTCCTCAACCACCGTTATGAGTTCGGCCGGACCACCACCTGATGTCGTTATTCTGTTGGACCACCACCCAATACCAAAGTTCTGTAAGACCACCGCCTGACACCGAAGTTCTACCTTGCCAAATCACCACCAGACAACCAATTGACACCCGAACCTCCAAGTATCGCCAAACTTTCATCGGACCAACAAGTGATGCCGAGCTTTCATCCATGTTTGTCACTAGGTCAACCATACGGTTGACATTTGTAATCTGATCACCCTCAAGGATAAGTCAGCCCACTGTAATCTACCCAAATGCTAGTGGAATCATTTAAGACCAGGCTAGGCCCCATGGTTTTTCCCCTTTACAAGGTTTTTCACATAAAAACTCTTGTGTTCTCTGTGTTTGAGCTAAATATTCATACAACGCTGAGATGTAATATTATAACTCTATCGCCGAGTATATTCTAGCCCGCAATAATTTTAAAAGGTTTATTTGGTTCATTGAAAAAAGAATATTGTGTATAAATTAAAATAAATATAGTGTCAAATGAAAATTTTGGAGTTGTTTGGATGAATGTAAATTAAATGCAGATGTAAGGTGTTTTTTTTTTAATAATGAATGTAGAGTAAAGTCCTAAATGGTAACTGTCAGTGACAATCGACGGTGGCAGGCGACCCCTAGCGATGGCCGACGGACGGAGGAGGGCGGCCGACGATTAGCTGTCAGCGGCGGCCTGCAGTGGCCGAAGAAGGGTGGTGGTCAAGCAAGCTTATGATGCAAATAGTTTTCACTCAAAATTGGAGGAATTTGATTTATACTCATAATGAACTACTTCATTTTACATTACATCTATTAGACTTTCCTTTACATCATGTATTCCAACCAAACAACAAGATTTATAAAACCCTTGCAATTGAAATACTTTACACTCTAAAGTAATCCAACGAAGGAGTCCCTAATAAAAATATTTCATTCTCTTATATATATATATATATATATATATATATATATATATATATATATATATATATATATATATATATATATATATATATATATATATATATATATATATGTGTGTGTGTGTGTGTGTGTGTGTGTGTGTGTGTAGGTGGTGCTCTAAACATAATATAAATTTAACTTTTTATGCCTAATAATGTGTCTATTTTAACAAATGTATTTTTTCAAATACTCGAATATGATTTCAAAGCATTTTAAAAAAAATATGCTCAAATAAATTAAAAAAAAAACTCTCTTAAAGCTATGAACTTTTTGATAGATTCAAAATTGATTAGAACTTATTCTTGGTTCCAACCCTTGTTCAAAATTGATATGAATTTGAAGTTTGAGGAGGATGGTGAGAGCAAATGTGTATGAGTGTTTCCATATTGTTGATAATTGAACTTTGGTTTGAAATATTTTCAACTACTTCAATTATGCTTCGTTTGGGATAACTTTCTTACTGCTTCTTCAAGCAACTTTTTTATAAAAAATTAAATTTGTTTGAAATATTTTAGACAAATTTACAAACTCATTAGTCATTAGGGATAGCTTGGTCGAATGTATTTTTCATTATATTTTGTTAAATAAAAATATAGAAAAAAAATATACATCACATAAAGTCAAATTTCACAAATACAATTTATTTTTTTATCTCTCTTTCAAATTTTAGTTTGTGTTTTGATGCATGGTTTTATATATGGTTGGTATTATTAAAATTTTGTAATGATTAATAAAATGAATGGCTCTATTTGGATGATTTGACAAATATAATATAGATAAGCCATATTGCTATTAATATTTGTTGTAAGTGATGTTATGTTCCTCCAATAAAATTTCCACATAAAATATCTACAATTTGTGTGGATTAGAAAGAGGCATTATACTTATCCCAATTAAAGAGAATTAGAATTTTAATATTGGAAGAAGATATTGTAAAAATATAGAAATTTTTAATTACTTAAGAAAATGAAATCACATAGAAAATATAATTTATTTTAAATATCTTTGAAATAATTTGATTTATTAAAAAAGTTAATAATTAAACACACATAGATGTATGTTTTTATGAGTTAAAAAATTATTTCAAATGAGAAATTGACTTAATGTGTTCAACAATGCTTGAAATTAGAGAAATATGCTCGTTGTTTATTTTTTGAAGAAATGTACATGAAACTTTCATCCGTACTAAAATACTATTGCTCTGAAATTGCTTATTATTTTTTTTTAATGTTTGTCTTATAAATTTTGATTTAAATAATGTTAAAACAAGCTTTGATCAATGTCGAGACTATATATGAGAAAAATTTGATCCAAGCTCGAATAGTATTCGAACCTTATTCTGCCATGTGTTTTTATTTGAATAAAGTTTGTACAAGGTTTAATAAGGTGTTTATACATGTCTCACATAAGGTGTTGTTTGATCTTTATATCCATATATAAAATGTGGAAATAAAAATCAGGATTTTTAGAAAATTAAATTAAGACATTCTCAATATTAATTTTCTTAATAAATAACTTTATAATATGAAATTAAGAAACTTTACCGAATTATTGATTGAGATTTGAGATATTCTTCGTCAAAACGTTGATTGAGACAGTAAGCCTTCTTCTTCTAATCACCCCATAAAATATATTTTAGTGAGTGGGCACAATCAATCAATTACTGATGAACACTTTTTCTTTTGAATCTAATTTGTGTTCTAAACACAATTTAATCCTTCAAAAAAAAAGACAATGAGAGCAACATTCTTCTCATACATATTCTTTCATCTCTCATGAAGGAATAATGTATCATCATCATTTTCATGTACAACTTAATTCTTATTTATAAGAAAAGTTCACCTCTTTTCATAAGCACCTCTTAGTATTTCATGAAGCATTTTTAATAAATATTAAAATTATAATTATCATGACACATCATCAATCTTATCATTAATCTTATCTTTATCTTTTTAATATTAAAAAATATTTGATGATAATTATCATGACACATCATGACTTATCATCAATCTTATCTTTATCTTTTAATATTAAGAAAATATTAATGATGAGTTATCATTATCTTCATGAAAAATAAAATTAAAAGATGATCATAAATGTGTTACTAATGTGATCATAATTAACATTTATATTATGTCACATTCTTAGTATTCAATATATAATAGAGCTTAGGTGATGAAGAAGGGACCTATGGACCTATAATTCAAGCTCCAATAAATTTGATTATTAATTTAACTCTTAAATTAATAAATCAAAATTATTAATTTCAATATTATTCTACTATAAATAGGAAATTGCACTCTTGAAATTATAGTATAATTTACTCAATTAAAATTTTGAATCGTCCATTAATTTAATCATTACATATAAAATAATCCTCCATAAAAAGTTCATAATTAGAGCTAGGTAATTTTGTAACCTCACTAACTATATATTGATCCTTGAATTCTAATTAATTCTCTAATGAACAATAAACTTTGTAACCTCGTCACAAAATTTGAGTGCTCAATTGTTCAAGTTCTGAATTAATTATTCAAGGGAACTAATTTTCTAACTTTAAAAATTGAAAGGAATGGATTCCATATCTGTATATTAACATTTCCAGCCATTTGTTTTATTGTGTTTATGAAATACAATGATTGAGTTTATTTCTTCCAAACTATTTTCGAGTAAATCAAAAAATTAAATGTCACAAATAGGAGTTTATTAATAACTCAGGATTAAGATTGTTTTATATATGATCATCTTTATGATTAATTTTAAATTCTTTATAATTAAAACAGAATTTATTAGAGAATTCAAAATTTATCTGGTCCAGTTCTATATAATCATATTATATAAAGTACCTCCATCCTTAATATCTCCATATAGAATAATCCGGATAAGATTATTCCATTCTTAATGTTGATGGACCGTACTAATAATATTTAATCATATATTCCAATTATAATTAATAATTATGAACTTGTTTTGATTATTATTCATAATTCAATCCTCTTGTATATAATTATATACTGAATTATGGTTACAAAAATAATCATGAAACAAAAATATTATATCAAATGATAATATCGAAACATGCTAAACTTGTCATTAAATATTTATTTCCATAGAAAATATATTACAATAATATTTCTTTAGGGCACAACCCTAACAAACTCCCACTTGCCCTAAAGCAAATGAGACATCTTTCTCAATCCCATTTTTTGTACATGTTTCTGAAAAATTCTTTCAGGCAGTGTCTTGGTAAAAGGATCAGCAACATTCTCTTGTGATATTATCTTTTGTACTGATATTTTACCATCTTTCACAATCTCTCTTATCAAATGATATTTTCTATCTATATGCTTTGCCCTTTTATGATTTCTGGCTTTTTTTGTATTTGATATAGGTGCACTATTATCACAAAATAGTGTTAGAGGTTTTTCTAAATTTGGAACAACTTCCAATTCTATTAGAAAATTACGGAGCCAAACTGCTTCTTTAGCCGCTTCTACAACAGCCACATATTCAGCTTCCATAATTGAGTCAAAAATACATGATTGTTTTATACTTCTCCAAACTATGGCTCCTCCTCCTAAAATAAATATTGAGCCATATGTGGATTTACTTTCATCTCTATTTGATTGAAAGTCAGCATCAGTGTATCCTGTATGGATCAAATCACTTCCAAAATACACAAGCATATATTCTTTAGTTCTTCTAAGATATTTAAGTATATGCTTAACTGCCACCCAATGAAACCTTCCTGGGTTAGATTGATATATACTGACTAAGCCTACAGCATAACAAATGTCAGGTCTTGTACACAACATTGCATACATGAGACTACCAACTGCTGATGCATAAGGCACTAGTAGCATATCATCTTTCTCTTGTTGTGTTTGAGGACATTGCTTTTTAGAAAGATAAACTCCATGACGTGAAGGCATATTTCCTTTCTTGGAATTTTGCATCCCAAATCTTGTAAGAATATTCTAAATATAGGATGCTTGAGAAAGTGCTAATATTTTATTTTTGCGATCTCTTACTAGTTTTATCCCAAGTATAAAACTTGCCTCTCCCAAATCTTTCATTTGGAATTGTTTGGCCAGTCATTTCTTTACGTCAAATAATAATTCAGTATTATTCATAATAAGTAGAATATCATCTACGTAAAGAATTAAGAATACAACTATTTGATTTTTAAAGTGCTTGTAAACACAAGGTTCATTTAAGCTTTGATCAAATCCATAAGATTTAATTGCTTCATCAAATCTTATATTCCATGACCTTGAAGCTTGCTTTAGTTCATATATGGATCTTTGTAGATTGCAAACTTTTTGCTCTTGACCTTTTATTATGAAACCCTCTGGTTGTTTCATATAAATTCTTTCTTCAATATAGCCATTCAAAAAAGCCGTCTTGACATCCATTGGCCAAATTTCATAGTCATAATATGCAGCAATGGATAAAATTATACGTATAGATTTAAGCATAGCAACATGAGAGAAAGTTTCATCAAAATTAATACCCTCCTTTTGATTATATCCTTTTGCCACTAGCCTTACTTTATAAGTCTCAACTTTTCCATTAGCACTTCTTTTTCTCTTATATATCCATTTTACATCCTATAGGTCTTACCTCGCTAGGAAGATCCACAAGTTCCCAAACATAATTGAAATACATCAAATCTATTTCAAGTTTCATGGCGTCTAACCATTTTTCTTTATCAAGATCCTCTAATGCTTGTTTATATGTTAATGGATCATCATTGTCATCATCAGATGCAACAATATATGCTTCTCCATCAATATTATATCGAGAGGGTAATCTAATAACTCTCCCACTACGACGAGGCAATAAAGGTTCTTGATTTAGAGTTGTGGTTTCCTTTTGTTTACTTTCAACAAAGTGTCCATATCTTTTGTGATTGGTTCATTTAGCAATTCTTTGAGTAACACTTTGCTCCGAGGTTTGAAATTTTTCATATATTCGTATTCAAGAAAAGTAGCATTTATCGATACAAATACTTTCTTTTCTTAAGGACTATAAAACAAACCTCCTCTTGTACCTTTTGGATATCCGACAAAAATGCATACTTCTGAACGTGATTCTAACTTATTAGTTTTTGTCTTTAATACATGTGCCGGACATCCCCATATACGGATGTGTCGTAAACTAGGTTTACTCCCACTCCATAATTCTAAAGGTGTCTTATGTACTGATTTTGAATGTACAATATTCAAAATATACATAGTAGTTTGTATTGCATTTCCCCAAAATGAATTTGGTAAGGACGAGTAACTTAACATAGACCTAACCATATCGAGCAATGTTCGATTTTTTCTTTTAGTAACACCATTTTGTTATGGAGTTGCAGGTGTAGTGAGTTGAGATACAATTCCATTTTCAATTAAATAATTTCCGAATTCTGTATCTAAGTACTCACCACCACGATCTGATCGAAGTATTTTTAATGACTTGCTTAATTGATTTTCAACTTCAGCACAAAATTCTTTAAACTTTCGAAAAAATTTAGATTTTCTTGTCATTAAATAAACATAATCATATCTTGAATAGTCATCAATAAAAATGACAAAATATTCATAACCACCTCTTGCTTATATATTAAATGGTCCACAAACATCTGAATGTACAAGTTCAAGGGTTTCTTTTGCTCTTTCACTTTTTCCATAAAAAGTTCTCTTAGTCATTTTTTCTTCTAAACAAGATTCACAGATTGGTAGAGTTTCAACTGTCGATTCTCTTAAAGGACCATCCTTTACTAGTCTTTCAATCATATTTAAGTTTATATGACCAAGTCTAAGATGCCATAGATATGTGTTATCTTCATATGAAATCTTTTGCTCTTTTTGTTTAGGTTTTTTTAACTTTGAACATTTTAGTATTAAGAAGTGTGTTTCTAGTGGGTTTTAACATAAAGAGTCCATTTTTCATTATTGTAGAACAAATATTTAAACCATTCTTAGAAATAACAATCTCATTATTATAAAAAGAGAGTCCAAAACATTGTTCAAACAACTTTGAAATAGACACAATATTTCTAGAAAATCCTGGAATAAAATAAACATTATTCAACACTAGATATTTATTTTCAAATTTAAGCCTAACGGCACCCACTGCTTGAGCTGACATAGTACTTCCTATCCTTACTCTCATAACATGTTCTCCACCAGCAAGTCTCCTCCAAGAACTAAGCATCTGCAATGAAGAACATACATGATCAGTTGCACCTGAATCAACTATCCAGGATGATAAATCATTTTCAATTAAACATATTTCAAGAAATAGTAAATCAAATTTACCTTGTTTTTCTTTCTTCTTCTCTTTTAGCTCCGCTAGATACTTTTTGCAGTTTTGCTTCCAATACCCTTCGATCCCATAATGAAAACATTTTCCTTTGGGTTCATTTTTAGAGCTTTTGTTCTTTTTATTCTTTTATTCTTGCTGTCTTTGCTTCCTTTTATGAATTTTATGTTTTTATCTTTTTTCTTTCTCTTATTGTTCTTATAAGTAGAAGAAGGATAAACTTCAGAAACATTTGATTCTGGCTTTTTTTCTTTTGAAATTGATTCAAAAGTTTGAAGCTCATTTAGCAATTCAGTAAGATTATACTTTAGACGATTCATAAAGTAATTGCTCTTGAATTGCAGAAATTGCGAGGTTAAAGTTTCTAAAATCATCCCCACTTGAGTTCCCTCAACAATGATTGATCAATTAATCTCAGCTTCATGAATATAATTTATCATTTTGAGAACATGTTCTCGAACTAAGATATTTGCTTTCATTTTAGAATTCATAACTGCTTTGATAGCTTCATGACGAGCTTGTTCAGAAGGTTGCCCAAACATGGATTGGAGAGATTCCATAATCTCATATGCAGTTATCATATTTTCATGTTGCGATCTTAGCATGTTATACATGCTAGCAAGGAGATAACACCTAGTTTTGTTATTTAAGTCAATCCATTTTTCATAGGCATCTCGTACAGTACGAGAAGCATTAGCAGCAGAAAGTGGAGGACATTCCTCATTCAAAACAAATTTATGATTTTCACAAATCAGTACAAGGTTCATATTACTTTTCCATTTCACAAAATTTTCTCTAGTTAACTTTTCATTTGATAAGATTGTGAGAATGAGATTTGTCATGATAACTGAAATAAATAAAAAAACATTTTTTTAAAATTAGCATGACATATCATTTAAAATTTGGCATATATCAGCATGATTCATATACATATATGATCTATGCCTTTAAAAAATTTAAAAAAAAATTGTTAATGACACAATTATACTAATTTTATCAATAATATACTACCGTAGGGTCAGTCATATTATTATAAAATTAAATTGATACTTTATCATTTAATAAATAAAATTACAAATATCTCATATTTATCTTTGCTTATTAATAACCATTTATTTGGTCAAGATATAATTAACACATTTAATATATATCTTTATGAGTGTGAACCATTATTATAATTTTCTAAAATTTAAATTAAAATTGCTGTCGTAGAGTAGGTCAATTTTAAAATATATCTTAGAAAATTTATATAAAAGAAATCAACCTTGTTATTGAATTAAATGGACACCTTCCGTAGGGGAACAAAATCTATGAGTTGCTAGGCGCCACTTAAAACTCACGGTGTTGAATTAATAATGGAGACTAAATGTTTTATTTCCATAAAACCCGCTCCCACTCATTATTTATTTTATCTTATAAAATATAAGAAAAAATTCATGAATAAATCATAAAATTTTCAAGAACAATATTACTAAAATAAATTCAAAATCTACTTCAGATTTTCTTGGCTTAAAAAAAATACATAAACACTTTTCAAATATCTTTTGCATAAAAAAATATCTCATAAGAAATACTTTATTTTATAAAAAGATATTATAGAAATTGCATAACTATTAAAATTATAACATTTAATCATTTTTCATCTTATGAACAAAATGATTATAAAGTGAGCTTAATTTTATCATATAAAATAAGATTTTTAATAAACCAGAAAGATTTATTCAGTAATAAACTTTGGCTATGATATAAATTGTTGGATCTTTATATCCATATATAAAATGCAGAAATAAAAATCAGGATTTTTTAGAAAATTAAATTAAGACATTCTTAATATTAACTTTCTTAATAAATAACTTTATAATATGAAATGAAGAAAACTTTACCAAATTATTGATTGATATTTGAGATCTTCTTCGTCGAAACGTTGATTGAGACCGTAAGCCTTCTTCTTCTAATCACCCCACAAAATATATTTTAGCGAGTGGACACAATCAATCAATTATTGATGAACACTTTTTCAATCAATTTTTTAACTTTCAAAATTGAAAGGAATGAATTCCATATATGTATATTAACATTCCCAGCTATTTGTTTCATTGTGTTTCTGAAATACAAGGATTGAGTTAATTTCTTTCAAACTATTTCCGAGTAAATCAAAAAACTAAATGTCACAAATAGGAGTTTATTAATAACTCAGGATTAAGATTATTTTATATATGATCATCTTTATGATTAATTTTAAATTCTTTATAATTAAAACAAAATTTATTAGAGAATTCAAAATTTATCTTGTCCAGTTCTATATAATCATATTATATAAAATACATATATCCTTAATATCTCCATATCGAATAATCCGTCTAAGATAATTCCATTCTTAATGTTGATGGACCGTACTAATAATATTTAATCATAAATTCCTACTATAATTAATAATTATGAACTTGTTTTGATTATTATCCATAATTCAATCCTCTTGTATATTATTATATACTGAATTATGGTTGCATAAATAATCACAACAACAACAACATCAAGCCTTTATCCCACTACGTGGGGTCGGCTACATGAATCCTTTTTCTCCATTGTGTCCTATTAAAAGTCAAATTCTCGTTTAAATCTAATAAAGAAAGGTCATTCCTAATATTTTATAACCAAGTCTTTTTAGGTCTACCCCTACCTTTCTTAACATAAGTCAAATCTAATACCTCTACTCTCCTAACCGGGTCATCACAAGGCCACCGTTTTATGTGACCAAACCATCTAAGGCGACTTTCTCTAATCTTATCTTCTACTGGAGCTACTCCAACCTTTTCACGTATATGCTCATTTCGTATCTTATCTCTAAGGGTAAAGCCACTCATCCACTTGAGCATCCTCAACTTTGCCACACTTAACTTAGTATTATGCTTCTCTTTTAAAGGCCAACATTCGGCACCATAAAGCATTGCAGGCCTCACTACCATCTTATAGAATTTTCCCTTAAGTTTGAGGGGTACATTTCTATCACATAACAAGCCCGATGCATTCCTCCACTTAAACCATCCAACTTGAATTCTGCTGATAATATCCCCATCTATTTCACCATCACTCTGAATAATAGATCCAAGATATATAAAACGTGTACTCTTATTAATGACTTGATCGCCCAAAGTCACAATCCCCTCACTAGGTCTATTACTACTAAAATTACACTCCATATATGGCCTGATACCATATAGGTCATTTCGTGCTTGATCATAGCAAAACCAAAAACTGGCCCCAATATCTACTTGAATAAGCATTGAGAAAAACTAAGCTTTTAATTTATACAACAATCAAGAAATCACTATTAAATACAATATAAAAGCAGAAGGCTAAATCTTAAAAATAATTTTTCTATATATCATCAAAAATATATATATAATTTGAGGTCTATCTATAAAAGCGCTTAACAATAGAAAAGTCAAAAAAAAAAAAAAAGCTTGCAAAAATAAAACTAGCCAAAAAGGAATACATACAACATAGAATAGAGCTATGATATTAGCACTACTCAACTCATTACTCACCGTTTTCCTAACCTGAAAATGGAAGGAAAAACAAAAGCGAGTTAACACTTAACAACGCTTAGTAGGTTATCAAAATTTAAAATATGAATAAATAACTCCAACCAAAAGAGCTTAAAACACTAAATTAATAAACTGAAATACTATATGAAAAGTTGAAACTGAAATAAATATTGATACTGAATTTGATAAGTATTTAAACACATTATCACATTGACGAAAAACCTCGAATAGATTATCTAAATAACTAGAACAATCTTACTGACAACATATTAAAAGTTACACGGATAAAATATACCATAATTCAATAAGATTGTATTTTTGTAAAACTAAATCTTAAATTGGATATAAAAAATCCAAAAATACCGAATTATTAAAAACTGATATTGATAAAATGCAACATACATTGATTCGAATAATTTTCCTAATTGGACCGACAAACAAAAATAATTATACGATCTCCAAACCTTAGTTTCTGATCTCTTTTCTATCTTCTATTTTTAATATTCTCCTTTTTGGCTAGAATAAAAATGAAAGGGAAAAGGCATATGAAAATGTATGTAGTGGATTAGGTTTTTTATTATAAGGGTATAAATATAATTATTCCAATTATTTAATTTTTAGCATAATTTTTTTAGAAATCATTTTCTATTTTCAAATATGTGGATAACAAATTATAGAAAAATATTTATAAATGAACTAAGTTTGTCTAGAAGACTGATGAAATGGTTATTAAAACAGATACATAACAGTCTCAAAAATCCACTTATATCGATGTGTGTCAATTTGTTAACGAATTACAGTTAAATAAAAGCCTTCTTAATTTTATATCTACAATGCTCATAAAATTAGAGAAACATCATTATAATTAGAGCAAAAAAATATCCATGTGATGACAAAGATAGTTAGCAAATTAGAATTATAACGACTTTTAAAATATTATTTGATTATTGTAGGTCAAAACATATATTTTAAAATTTAAGGGGTTCTTACATAAGGGTTGCATAATATCAATGATTATTTTATAATGTGCTAATTCCAAAAGAGACGTAAAATAGGAAATAATAGTTTAAAACTTTTGCTTGAAGTTTGATTGAATATTAATCAATCTTACTAGAAATTGTTTGAAAAATATTAGACAATAATTAAAAGTTGTTTGGACCTTCGATCGAAATATTTTCAAATCAACTTTGGACCTTTTGTAGAAGTACAAATAAGATTCATTTAAACTTTGAATAATATTCAATCATGAGTTGAACACATTTCAATCATGGTTAGAAGAAGCTATTATCAATATTTGAAATTTGCAATATGATTTCTAATGTCATTTAGGTTTAGACTTAATAGTGCAAACATATAATGTTATAGGAGAAGAAAACTTTGTCAAATGCATAACACTATCAATCCTTAATTACAATCATTAGCTAGCCAACAAAGAAGATAAATATGTTGCCTCAAAATTTTATCTATGAATAATTACTTTCGAACAACAATTGTACAAAAATGAGGTTATCGAGAATTGCTCAAAATGTCTCTTATATGATTGTTGAGAGTTTATTCGAATTTTTGAAACATTTTTTCGAATGAAAACTTTTAACATATATCATAAAAAAAACAAGATGTGAAATAGTTTTTAATTTTATATATTATAAGCAATATATAAAATCGAATTCTCTTAAACAAGATAATAAATGACACCAAGGTTTCATTTAAGAGATTTTTTTTTTTTACTATTTTTAAAATTAATTTTATGATAATTTTTTTTAGAATTAAAATTTTATATTAAAATTTAGGAAATAATAAAAATATTATTTAAGATGAAGCCTACTTTTTATTTTTTAATAAAAGAAAAGATATGCTTTATTCCAAATACAACCATTCTGGTACCCTGAAATTGCTGATATGGAAGAAGGGTAGGTTTCCCCATTTCCACGGAGACGTGACAGCGATTGGTGAGCTTGGATGAAGACGAAGAGGTGCTTTCGTGGAGAAATTGCTTTCGTGGTCGGTTTGCTTTTAAAGTCGCACTTTCGGGATTTTTGTCCGATCGTCAGGTTTCGATTGATACCTCGGAGACCGATTTGTGCCCTCTTTTCCTCCCATATCTGTGAATCGTGATCGGGGCGGCTGGGGTTTTCGGTTTCAGGCAGGTTTTGATGACGATGAATCGATAACTTGCACGTTTTTTGAGCGGGGGAGTGGAAGATTTGCTTGCAGGTGCACGTTTTCCGCACCGTGATTAATCAATGGCAAGGGGACTGCGTGGTGAGCGGAGACTTATGGGAACTTTTCTTGGTGGGTTCGTCCTACCACTGCTTCTTCTTGGAGGTACTTGTTCTTCCATATTTTCACCCACCTTAAGGCATGGTATATACAACATTTGAAACCTGGGAGCACTTTTTTTTTTTTGACTTCTTTTTGTTTTTGTAAATTTGGCAAAAACATTCATTTTTTAGTAGAATTTATGAATACAATGTTTAGGTTTTGTTGTATTAATCTATACCAAGATCAATCTTTTCGTGAATATTAACACAGAAATCCAAATAACACGTTATTCCAAATATCAGCAAATTAACCATCCAAAAGTATTGCTTTCGGTTTGCACCTTCAAAATTTAACTAAATTAAAATGCCAAAACGTTGCATTGGTTTTTACTGATATGCTCTTCACTGTAATGTTAAAAAACTGCGGGACCTAGCTAACTGGACCTCACTTTTGTCTTATTAGTTCATACGTTTGTTAGCATATGGGACCTAGCTAACCGGATCTTATTTTGTCTTATTAGTTCATATATTTGTTGGTATATTTGATTTGGCGGAGCAAACTGATATGCTCTTCAGCTCAGCACTTTTACCTATCGTCGGTGGCAATATGAAATCACCTCACTATTCATTGTACAATCTTGTTTTGTGTTAAGTTATGAGAGGTGTACTTCTTATTAAGATGGTTCTTGGTGTTTTGGCGCTATAGGCACCTAATGTACTTATTTTGCCTTAAATTGGTTTACTTAGGATCTCTGTGGTCATAGTTCTAAATCATAGTTGATTATATTTCACAAGAGATACTCATTCTTCTATCATAATAAGTATCTATATATGAGCCTGTTGCCAGAACTTGTATGAATACCCTCTTATTCCGTCTTTACCAATTTTTTCATATCTATTTGTTTTATTACATCATATGTCTTCTCATTTTGCACAATATATATATTTTAATTTTTTTTTTTAAATTAAGTTGACCTAGAATAGCATCTATTACAAAAAAAAAAAAAAAGTTTGTTGACTCTATTGTTGTTTGTTGGAATAGCCATTAGAAATATGAAATTCATCTTTAACTAGCATGAAATATTTACTTCCCCTTGTAAGAATTTGTGAACTTATTGTACAATATATTTTGTAAAAACATTTTACACTTCAAATCAATGAGTTTTATTCTATATTTAAAGGATAATGTATTTTTGCACGTATTGCAAGTTCAAATCAATGTATTTTTGCACATTGCAATAGAAACACTTAAATATCATGGTTTTGAGCTACCTAATTATTGATGAATTTTTAGCTAGCCAGTGTTTTTTCTTGGAGGATTTCACACCTTATGTTTATGCAACAAAAATGTTTTTTCCATCATAGAGAAGAGTGGTGAATTTCCCTATTTTTATCATACCACTTGAGATGGATACCTATTGGATTTCTGGCCTCTTTTTGTTTGCAGTTTAATATGCCAGTGATATGAAATTTAATGTTCAAAGGATGATGTATTTTTTGTTGGAAAAAATATTTTTTTTTTTAAAAAATACAAGATGACTGTTTTATGGCTAGAATGTGATTCTAAAATTTGAGATTTCTTCTCCTTTATGAAGTGCATATCTAACTCATGAAAATCATGGAAAAAAGGTTCATGCGTTTTTATATAGCACTAAACCTAATTTTATAATCCAAAATTCCCAATAATGATTTATTTGAGTGAATTGGATGCTACACCTTTTTGTACTGGACAATCTCAATGACTTAAACTAAAAAAAAACATTAACCATGCTGATTTTCTAAAAAGGTTAGCAATATACGGAGAAGTATTACATGAAATTATCTACATGTGACTTAGGGAGATAAAAAAGCTCATTTCTATTACTTCAGGGTTGAGCGTCTTTTTTTCCTTTAATTGTGATTTATCTACCAGAATTCATTTATTGATTGGCTCTACATCATTTATGCTTATTAAATATTCGATCCATTATTTTTTATTTCACTTATTAAATTTGCAGCTTCTTTACTTGATTGGAGTTTGATCTCTCTTACCAATTTATTGATCTTTTTGGCTATTCAGTTGAGTGCTGCAAACAGAGGTATGTGAATTTTCCTTTGAAGTGAAGCATTCGTGAAACATATAGATTGTTTTTTTCTTTTTGAGTATGCAATAGCTTCCTTTTCATCCATCTTATTAGCTGAGGCTATGTGCTTCATTTAGTGTTAAAGCTTTTCATACTTTAGTTCGTAGTATTATTAGGCTTTGAAACATCGTTCTCCCTTAGGAGCTAAACAGAAGCAAGCATTGAGTTTGCTATCAACTACCTGGTTTGTGTGGTTGATGCAGGACTAACATGTGTTAAATGAATTTGTTAAGAATTGCACGATTTCTTGAATTAAGCAAGTAAGATTAAAACTGTTAGCAATCAAAACGACAATAGAAAACAAGAGAGTGGTGCCTACGTTTAGGCTATGCCCCTTGCCAAGCACTTGGAAAATCAAAATAAGTTAGAAATTCAACATGCAGAGTAAATAGTTTTCAATAAAATCCCTAATCTAACAATAAGATTAGAAGCATAGAAAGCATGCTCAATCCTACTTTTACTAAGCTTAGGCATAAGGCGAAGCACAGCTCCTTTTGATTCATCATCACCTACAAGGTTAGGGGATTAGGAAGGTAATTAAAAAGGGGAAGAAGTTCACATTTGTCAAAACCCGGAAACAAGTAGGCGAGATTTTGAAGAAGTTTGTCGTAGCTTCCCTTGAAGGTTCAACTGGAGAGGAAAAAGTCTTTCCCAAGCGTTGAAGTGTTGAAAGTAATGATCCTTTGCTGTCCTTGCCGTTTCCCCTTGAAAGAGAGAGGTTTCTTTCAAGAATCAAAGTAGGAAGTGGCAAGTGAGGGTGGCCGGCCAAGGGGGAAGACTAGGGGAAGATTGAGTTCAGATTTTGAGAAGAGGATTATGGAGGGAAAGCTGAAATTAATTTCCAAATCAATTCTCTAGGTTTGGAAATAATTTAAATAGAATATCGGGTAAGAGAGAGGGGGTGGGTAGAGTAGGACAGAATTTGGGATTTAATTCCAAGGGGGGAAGCTTAATTTTGGGAAGAAATTAAGTGGGTGGGCCCTTGGGAGTTTCGGCCAAGCGAGAGAGAGAGAAGTCTGGAATTGTTTTCAAAGTGGGGAATTAGGTTTTAGGAAAGAATTCCTAATCCAATCCTAGAGGGGCCGGCGGCATTGATGGACTTGGAGGGGATTGATGAGAGGGATTAAAGGTTTCTTAATTTGGGTTTAGGAATTAGGAAAGGTTTTAATTAAATCCAAATGAATTTGAAATTCAAATAGGCTTTAATTTAGAAATTTCCTAAAATAGATTTCTTAAATTAGGAAAGAAAATTTTTAAATTCAAATTGCTTTGAAATTTGAAATTAAGTCTTCCCAAATTTAGAATAGTCATTTATGGAAAGTATTCAAGTAGTGATTTGAACTTTAGAGGGAGGAGGAGGGAGATGAGGCCGGCGGCTTGGTGGGCTTGAGAGGGGGAAATTTCGCTGGGGTGATGTGAGGTTGGGTTTGTCGGATGAGGGTGGAGGTGGAGTTGAGGTTACCCGATGGCGAGTGGTAGTTGTGTGGTGGCCGACAACTTAAGGGGGTGGGATGGACTTCAAGGCCGGCGGCTAATTAAGGGAGGAAGGAGGAGGGAAAAACGATAGAGAAGGTAGAACCACGAACCTGACATTCTCTAAGGTTGGTTGGTGATCTATTTTCCCTCTCCTAGGGATTCATCTCAAACACTCTCAAGATCTCACAAATAAATCTAGCAAGAGGAAAATTTTATCAATCATTCATTCATTAAACTTTCAAAGAGAAACATAGGGGCTATAAATAGCCTCGTCCATAGGACTCAAAATAAGAAAGACGACAATGCCCTCAGGGCTTACATATGACCTCCCTTAAGTAAGGGGTAAAAATGGGAAAACAAATACAATATAAATAACAAGAGACAAATAACATAATAAAAACAAATACATGAAATGACTCAAAAGTATATCGACTCGATTGTGGCCGTAGATCGACGGCCACGCCTCTGATACACTTTCCATGCTCTGATGTCCCTATCAGTGGTTGTCATTGCAACTTGTTTCTTGCACATTTTATGTGGGGCAGTGGGGGGGTTGATCATGGATGTAATCATGTAAGTACTATAATGGTGGCAACGCTTGTGTGTTCATGGTTTGAATATGCAGATCGGTACAAAGCATAGCATGAATGTGGTTGGCATTTTCAGAATTGATACCAATTGTGGTGAATGCCATGCCCACAATTTGTGGAAACTAACTATTTTCCTCTCCCTGCCTCCTTGTATTTTTTTTCTCTCTTCTTTTTCAGGCATTTTTTCACTCTTGGTGCTTTAGTTTCTGTGGTGAATACCTAAAATTTTTAGACCCTATCGCTTTCGCTCTCACTTGCCTCCCGTTTCTCTTTTGTGCTCTTCCTACCAGCCATTTTTTCAGTCTCGGTACTTTAATTTTTTTTTTGTATATGTATGTTTATTTGTTTTTGTGAGATTCTATCTATCTTAGCTCTTTTTATATTGATGATATACTTAAGTTTGGGCAATCACCACAAAGAGTAGAAGATAGGACCAACAAATAACAATCAAAACATTGGATGAGGAGTTGTAAATAATGTGGAAGGAACATGGAGAAAAGGAACGATCATAGTTATTGTCAAATAAAGGGGTGGATAATGATTCACTACTAAACTAGGGTTAGCACCACTAGCAGCAGTTTAGATGAAAGTAGTGGGGAAGGATTCGAATGGTTGACCCATTTAGTTAAGGTATGCTTAATGATGTTGCCTGTTGGGACAAATGCTGCTGCTAATTAGTAACATTGAAAGTTTAGCCTTTCAAGAATATGATAATTTTGTTTAGCTTATTGCAGGAGGAAAAAACTTTATAATCATGTCCAATTATTGTTGGTCTTCGCAAAATGGCATTATAACATGTGTTAACTAAGAGTTTCTATTTTTCATCTTTGAATTGGGACTCTGACTATTGTTGAGAAGTGTCAGCATAAAGGTAATGCCTTTTCACCTTTAGCATTTATTGGTTTCCGTTAAGACTTTCACTAGTTATGCTTAAAAATCTTAATCACTAGAAAGCTTCCTATTTCATAAAATATTTATTTATTTTATGCTAGTCTTGTTCTTTATAAGTTTTTTATATTTTGTTGTATATCATCTTGGAATTTTTTTTTCAATCCTAATTCTGCTTTTGTAATGTTATTTTATGATTCCCTTTTCTTTAGGATCCAATTCTCGGAGGGTGTATATTTTATTGTGGTGTACAATTTTCTTTTCATTTATTGCTATAGTAGCTCAGATCATTTTCAGTAGTATTTGGTGCATTGAAGGAAATGACTGGAAGGTAGCTGATACTTGGTGGGCAAAGGTAATCGGTTTTGTGAGGTAAGAAAAGGATTCCTGCTTTGGATTCTAAATTTTTTGTTTATATCCTTGAATCTCAAAACTAATGTTACAGATAATTTAACAAGTTTCTTTTTTTGCTAAAATCTTGATGTTGATGTAGTTTCTTTATTAGCTAAGCAAATGTTCAACACAATTGTTTTTTTTTCTTGTGATAATCTTGAGGACTTATGTTTAAGCTTGGTTGTTATCTTCATATGACTTCTCCCTCTTTTTTTTTTTTAATTTTTTTTTAATTTTGACTATGTTAATAGAGTCAACATCCTTCTTACCATCCTTTTATGCTATTTCATTTGATGCCAAAATTGTTGCTATGATTATGATTTTATTACGACTGACGTGTCTTTGATTAAGAACAACAATGGGTTGTGGTGTCTTTGTGTAATGAAAATTCCTAACTAGACACACTAGCTAACCTCCAAATGGTTATGTAAAGGAGGGAAAAAGTCATGAAATGTGAGAGGGAGAAGAGGAGAAGAAAGGAGTTGTAGATGAAATAAGGAATAATGAATATGGAGAGGCTTTAAAGAGGGAACAAAATTTGGGACAAGATGTTGTTAAGAAGAATCTCAATGGGTTAAAATTTCTTTGGGATGAGTGCAACAACAACAGCAACAACATCAAGCCTTTATCCCACTATGTGGGGTCGGCTGCATGAATCCTTTTTCTCCATTGTACATTGTTAAAAGTGAAATTCTCATTTAAATCTAATAAAGAAATGTCATTTCTAATAGTTTCTAACCAAGTCTTTTTAGATATATCTCTGCCTTTCTTAACATAAGTCAAATCTAATACATGTACTTTCCTAATTGGGTGATTGGAAGGCCACCGTTTTATATGACCAAACCATCTAAGGCGACTCTCTCTAATCTTTTCTTCCATTGAAGCTACTCCAACCTTTTCACGTATATGATCATTTCGTATCCTATCTCTAAGAGTAAAGCCACTCATCCACCTGAGCATCCTCATCTCTACAACACTTAAATTAATATTATGCTTCTCTTTTAATGGACAACATTCTGCACCATAAAGCATTGCAGGTCTAACCACCATCTTATAGAATTTTACCTTAAGTTTGAGGGGGACTTTTCTGTCACACAACAAGCACGATGCATTCCTCCACTTCAATCATCCAACTTAAATTCTACCATTAATATCCCCATCTATTTCACCATCACTCTGAACAATAGACCTAAGATAACTAAGATGTGTACTCTTATTAATGACTCGATCACCCAAAGTCACAATCCCCCCACAAGAACTTACTACTTACTAAAATTTGCACTCCATATATTTAGTTTTAGATCTATTCAAACGAAATCCTTTAGACTCTAAGGTTGACCTTCATAATTCAAGTTTACCTTCAACTCCCTCTCTAGTCTTATCAACACGAAGAATATCATCAGTAAAAAGCATACACCAGGGTACAACTTCTTGCAAATTTCTAGTGCCTTGACTAAAGAAAAAGTATATGGGCTTAAAGTCTGATCCTTGATGTAATCCAACTGAAATACCTAAAAAATTAATTAAAATTTATATTTCATTTATCTCAATGTTAATTTAATGATTTTATGGTTTGAATATCCCAAGATAATTTTTTCCCTAAGGTTAGGTATCATATGGTGAGGACTATGTGTTGGAACTATAATGCACAAAGGAGTTGTAATGCTAATTCCAAGATATCTCACAAAATATTTCATCAGAGTGCAAGTAACTGAGATACAATTGCAAGTTGGAAGATAAACTCAAATTCATACTCGCTTGGAGCCATATTTTAGTTTTGACAAGCACATCTTAGATAGTTAAGTTTCAAACAAATGAAGAATTATATATTGAAGGGAAATAGTTCAAAGCAGAAATCACATATACTTCTCACTCCCATCCAACTCTTGCAATCCTATGCATTTACATCAAGAGTTCATGCCTATGCATTACCTTAATTGGGTAGTCATATTAAGCAAGGCATTGAGATGGAAATAGAAATTTTGCTTGATAAATTTATTTCAATCACGAAAAAGACTTTGACAAGTATAAATGATAATTATCACATCTAGCAATGTTGCACAAATTAATAAATTTTCAAGTTTCATTTCTTCCATGAATTAGAAATTTACTAAATAATTTATACAACTACAACAACATCAAGCCTTTATCCCATTATATAGAGTTGGCTATATGAATCCTTTTTCTTCAATATTTTATGTTAAGAGTCAAATTCTCATTAAATCTACTAAAAAAAGGATCATTTTTAATACATTCTAATAAAGTCTTTTTAGGTCTACCTCTACCTTTCTTAATAAGGCCAAATATAATACATCATCTCCCCTAACTGAGTCATCGGAAGGCTGACATTACTTCTTAAATATGTAGGATGCATATCCTTGTAATAATCTAATATTCACATTGGTCTATTCTCTGTGATTATCATACATGCTTTGTCCTTTATCATTTCTAGCCCTTCATCTCGTACCCTACAGTCATACAATTCTTTTTACTACTTTAGAACTCAGGGGCTGTTTGGTTGCCTGAAAAGAAAATGCAGTGTAAAGTAAATGTAATGTAAAGTAAATGTAGTGCATTCCGAATACTTTGAGACTGTTTGGTTGTTTGCAAATAAACACAGGAGAATTGTTTCCCTTGTTTGGTTAGATAGATCCAGAGTAAAGAAAAAGCGGTTTTTTTGTAATAAAAGAAAATTTTCATTATTATAAAAATGACTCTAAAACCAACACGTATCATATGATATCTAACAGAATCCTTAGTATATTAGCTGTTATATTTCCAACTTCTCTTTCTTAAAGTTTCAACAAACAAATACCAGCAAATTATATAGAATTGTAACAAATTGCAAAGCCATAAAATTTTCTTCTAACTTGTGCTCATTGAGACTGTGAATAATCAGCAAAATACCCCCCGCATATTTTTAAGGAATTAAGATTAGTAGAGTAGAAACCAAGAAATTGATTGACCTCAATATATCGCACATTTTCTATGTCTACATGTAGCTTTAGTTTAATAACATGAGAAAAGAAACTACAATCACAGGAGGAAATGTCATATTTTGCTAAGAAGAAAATAGAACTCCAATATTAATAAAAAAAAGTCTTGTAATCCATTTTAGGCTGAAACTTATTGAAGCCACAGGAGGAATTTGCATCACACTACTAGTTCAACATTGGGGTTATCCCTCTTTTACATCTTTTAAACGTCTCTCAATTAGAATAAAGCTCACCACTTATTGAATATTTTACAAGGAAACTAATGCTTTGTTTGGAACGTCTTTTTTACTGCTTATTAAAACAACTTTTTAATATGTAAATTTAAATTTTTTATAAGAAAGCTGCTTTAAAAAGCAGTGAAAAATCCGTCCCAAACGAAGTCTAAGAGACTACGACGATATGAATCTGCCCCATAAACCATTAAAAACTTCAAAAAGGAACTCCAACGGTTAACACCCAAAACACAGCACCGATCCCCACCAGAACTGAGATGAACAGATACCCTTTATCATTGCTTCTGTTACCCCAGAGGCAGCACCCCTTTGTTGGTTATTGACTTCAGCTGCTCTGAAACTTGAAACACGCTCAAAGGCCCTTGAAATCAAGGCATTCTCTGAAGCAAATGCAGGACTGCTAGGAACTGAATGAAGGAAGCCTGAAAGAGCAGAGTTAAACCATGATGGCAAAGGACATTCAGCAGCAGGACTGATCTGTTCCACAAAGTGCATCTCTGAAGCACTTGGCAAATTACTGGCGCTAGCAAAGCCTGCAGTATAACTAAAATAATGAGATACATCTATTTATTTTATCTTATTTTATTTTTCTAAATAACTGGATGAAGCTGGTCTGATTCATCACTGGCCAAATCAATTTCCAACCTAAAAGCTAAAGCATAAGTGAGGGCAAACAACTCAAACGAAAGTTTTAAAACATCTTAAAGTATCAATAGAATGCATGAAAAATTCAATCAATCACATGGACCCAGCATAGGAATCAAACCTGCTCTTGAACCTGCCTTGCTTAATTATGACAACATAAACAAAAAACTATGAGAGCCACAAGCAGCTCGAACCTTAAACTTAAACCTTGGTTTGGAACCCACTTGTTACAAACCAAGTTATTCTATTTCTTCTTAAAGTTCGAATTTAATTATTAGGTGTTATCTTCTATAGGATTAGAATAGTTTTAATTTTAAAATTGGTTGGTTTGGATGGGATTAAAAAGTTCTATAGGATTGCTCTAGACCGAGTAAGCAAAGTTTCTTCCTTGACCCTACATCATCTTGCTGCCGAAAAGCTGAACATATGACTTCCATTGCAACTTTCTAGTTTGGCATCAGTTCAGCTACAGTTATTTAGGATTCATTTGGGACGAGGAGTGTTCTTCAATAAAAATTAAAATATCATACGATATGATGAACCACAAATATACATGTACAATTTTGGACGGTGCAAAGAATACATTGTGACCAAATACAACAATTTTGTATGCCCTCGTTATTAGTAACTTCAACTTGGACTCTTATTTTAAGAAGTTTCATCTACTTGTATGTTTTCAAAGTATGTGAAAAGAAAGAGCCAAACTTGACTGCGTGAAGATGAATCTGACAAGCTAATAGAAAGATTGGAAGCCAATTTGGTCGGGATAAACCAACTTTCCTTCCTTCTCTGCAAGGCATAATCAGAGATAAATTATGAAATTTAAAGAGTTGGATGAAGGGATTAATAATTCACACACCTGCTGGATAATTTAACCATATGTGTTGATGATAATTTAACCTGCAAGCAAATTGTGTCTCAAACAGAACTTGATCCACAATTCCACACTGATTTCTTTCTTTAATTTAGCAATATAATCAATTTTTTTTGTTTAGCAATCAATTAATCACATGATTTTCATTCATAAGATGTAAACAACATTAATGAAAATTTAATTTAGCAGTATTTCCTGAAAGTTCCTATGCTAACTTGAAGCTAAATGTTATCATCCTTTTCAAGTTGTAGTTTACAGATCATAATGATTTACAGATGAAAGGATAAAGCGCGTAGTTGAGACTTACGTTTCAATTCAAAATATCATAATGTAGTACAGATCATAATGTAGTCAAACTACAGCTTTAAGTGTGTTTGATCATAATGATCACATTTATGATATGTAAATAAGGCGCGTAGTGGAGACTACATTTCCATGGATGATAACTGTTATCATCCATTTCAAGCTGTAGTTGACAATCATTCAAGACTCTAACCTTTCTCGTCGAGAGGCAGAGCGACGCCGTCGGGGGAAGACGAATGGAATGACACGTGGGAGACGGCTTGGCTCCCTGATGATCTCTCGGCCAAGGACCGCGCTCCATGGGAGGCCAACGTTAACTTCCTCTCGTCCTCACCTGCCATCACCGCCGGTGATATTGACACAGAAACCAAGGCCTTCGTTGCCGAGATGGACGAACGGTGGAGTGAGAGGAGGCAGGCCAAGAAGCTGCAACAAGAGGGTAGACATCGATCGCCTTCTCGATTCTTGTGCTGAGTAAGTACCGAGGAAAAAATATGGGATTTTTTACCAAATCCTGTAGTTCTAAGGATTGAAGGGATTTGGCCGAAGAAGCGTGCGAATGCGAGAAAGTTACCATCAGAACTTGCGAGCTCCTGTCCTTACTTCCGATGAAAATGTCGCAACTTCCGATCCGACAGGCAAAGGGAACGTCGTTGAAGTAGTGATGCGACCAAAAAATATAGGGGACCCTATATCTCTTGATCACAAAAGACACGACGGACTTCTACCGACGAAAATGACTACGGACGAAAAGTAGGAAAGAACAAACTCTTACATTTCAATTTAAATTAAACAAAAGAAAACTTACAACAATACAAACGACTCTTGCAAACAAAATGACGACACCCTAAAATTGCTGCACTTAGAGAAGAGGGATACAGGTGGAGTGACACTTGCGGAGAGACGAAAGAGATTAGAAGCCCGAGAAGAAAGGTTGGAAAGAGCCCGTAGGATTTCCGGAGGGGATGAGAAAGAAGGGTGGAAAGAGCCCGCAGGATTTCCAAGCAACCCGCAGGTTAACAGATTTTTTTTCCAAAAATCAAATTTCATTCACTATTCAAAACATTACATAACCCCTCATATTTATAGGTATGAAAGGGGAATACAAAAGGACACATACATAAATTCTAACTAAGCATGGGAATCTTCCCCCAAGCTCTCAGTTTAACACCCAAACCAGGAACCAAGGAGACAACCACGGGAGACGAAAGAACCGCACGGACCAAAGAGCCACGGTGATGAGGACATCGACAGACGCTACCGACATGTTTATCGCCGGCGAAACCGCAGATCGACGGCCACGATTCAGCGTCTCTACTTCTGATTTTGATGTCATGATGTATTTCTTTATTATTGTCTTTTATTTACTGTTTTCCCATTTTACCCCTGTGGGGAGTTGAGTCTTATTGTAGCCCAAGGGGCATTTGAGTACTTTTACTTTCTTATGTTTGAAGACCTATTTATAGGGGTCTCATGCTTTGTATTATGGTTAATGAATTATTGATTATGAAAATTACTTCTTGCATGAGCATTGAGAGCTTGAGAGTTCTAATGGAGAAAGCTTCCTAGGAGAGGAAGAAGTTTGGCGCAATACCCACCAACCTAGATAAGTCGGGTTCGTGGTTTCTTTCGTTTATCTCGATCTCGTCTCTTTTCATTGTTTCTACCTTACTTCATTCCTCATCATGATCTAGCAGCCGGAATCTAGTTTCACCCAAAATCTCCTCCGTTCCCCATCCCACACCTACGGCCAAATCCCACCCGAACCCCCTTACCGCCGGCCTTAGCATCCTTGCCGCCCTCCACCTCCCTTCCTTCCTCTTTGATTTGTTTCCTACTTTGGTTTTAATATATTTTGGAATATATTTGAATTCAAATTTAACATATTTGAATTTCAAAATATTTCCTAATATACTAATCCTATTTTAGGAAAGTCCATTAATGAGCCCCTATTTTAAATTTTCATTAAGAGAGGATTAAATCAAAACTTTCCAATCTTAATAATTTAAATTAGGATCTTATTAATTCTCCCTAAATTCCCTCCACTGAACCATCATTGCCACCGGCCCCCTTACAGGTGGAATTAGGAAATCTTTCCTAAAGCTCCTCCCCTCTCTTTGGAAAGATTTCTCCTCCCTCATCAGCCGAAAATCCCAAAATTCAAACTTTTAAATTATTTCCTAAAGCTGAGACGAGGAAGAAGGAAATAAACCCAATTTCTTATCAACCTCCCACCGCTCCTTTTCACTGAATTCCTCAAGAAATCTGTCCAGATTTTTTTGTTCTCATTGGAGAGATTTGGGATTGCAATCTGCTGTTGACCGGTCCTTCCCCAAGCCCTCACCTTGGGTTTCCTCTCCCCCTCTCTCCCTAGTTATTACCGTAAGAGGAATTGTTGCCTAGCTTTCCTCCTATTTTCCAACTCTTGGTCCCAAATCAAAATCTGAAATTTCTTTCAGATTTTGGGTTCCAAATCCGAAACTATTCTCAGAAATTTTCTTTGTAGAAGAAACTTGAAGCTTGTGCCCTCTCCCCTTGTAAGAGAAACTTCTTTCTCTTTGCTATCATTTGAGAGGTGTACCAAAGATCAAGGAGGATCTACCTTCAACCATCCATGAATGGCGGATCCGGAGTTTGAGTGGGGCCTTGTATTCAACGCCGACGGAAGTATCAACGTCCTACGTTCGCCATGTTTTGACGTGGGGTTTGAAGACGAAACTACCGTGGAGGAGTACTTGGAGAGAGTCGTGCCAATCCTTGCAAGCATCTACGACCGAAAGCTTTCAAAGCACGCTTGGAGCCTCGACGGTCGTCTACGACTTCCATCCCAACCGGCAACTTTTCCTCCGACGAAGTTCTTCGGTACCCTCTCCCTAATGGTAACTTCTTTCATCGCTTGGATCTTCTATCTCCGCCAAAAGTCCACTACCCCTTGAGTGATACGGCCCCAAGGTGAAATTCTCATTGTTAAACGTTGGGTTTTGTTATTGTACTTTGCATATTAAATTCTCCTAGAACTTGGATTGAATCGGCTTGGTTAATCTCTATTGCGAATCTTTGGCCTAAGCAAGTTGATATTTTCAAATTCCTAATTCAATTTTTTTATGTGCTAGTTTTAAATTCATAAGAAGCAACACTTTAATCTTTTCTTTTAAATTTCTAAGCAAACTCCTCGTAGTTTCACATCATATTTGGTATCAGAGCATGGCTAGCATGCTTTGATCATGCTAGATGCATCCTAGGTGTCTCCTTTAGGTTGTCTTTAATTGTCGCATGCATAACATCATCTAAACTAGTTTAACTTACTGTTTTCCTTTGCTGTCCTTAAATTCCTGCATTAGAATTTTCATATTTCATGCTCGTATTTAAGTGTTTAAGTGCTGCCAACATTACATTCACATTCATAATAGTCTAGGCCACTTAGACTTTTGCTGTCCACTATTTTTCTGCACTTGATTTCACCCTTAGAGTGAGTTTCAGATTGTGATAGGTTGCTGTCCACCATTTCCTGCAGCGGTTAAGCACCCGGTAGTGACTCTAAATTCACTATTTAGGTGCTGCCTTCACCCAAGAACATTGCCTAGACCTTTAGGTGACTTCACCCATTGCTGCGTTTGCTGTCCAGCACTTTACAGCTGCTGTAATTGCAATTCCAGCAAGCCTTTTAGTGTGTCTAGCTGCTGCCTTGGACCTAGAAACCTTCCTAGTGATCCCTAGAACTCAACCATGGATCCTACTCATTTTCAAGCAACCTTAGACATGATTGTAGGCCAGTTGGGCACAATGTCGCAACAAATTAGAGACACCCAAACGAGTGTTGCGGACCTTAAGCGTCATACTGGAGAGAGACTCGACAACATTGAACGGATCGGACACCCGGCTATCTACACGCCATCTAGACCTCAATCACCTTATGGCGAGGATGCCCGAACCGAGTACGGACCTCCTAGGGATTACTACCGACCCAACCACCGACCCCATCACGAGCCGGTAGGTCGTGACGCGCCTTGGAGAGACAATGACGCCCAGCTCCTTAAGAGCATTAAAATAGATGCCCCAACTTTTGACGGAACGTTAGAACCCCAAGTTTTCCTCGATTGGATTAAAGGGATGGACAGTTACTTTAAATGGTATAACATTTCGGAAGATAAGAAAGTTAGGTTCGCCGAGATGAAATTGACGGGTAGAGCTAACCAATACTGGACTAACGTGGAGCACATGAGGGAGACCCGAGGAGAGTACCCCATAGCTGACTGGGGAGCGATGAAGCAAGAACTGAAAAGGAAATACCTTCCTCCCTCGTACTACCCAAGACTCCTAGATCGTTGGAATAGGCTAACCCAAGGGAGTAAACCCGTTAAGGAATACATCTCCACGTTCGACGATTTCTTAATTCGTTGTAACGGGGAGGAGACCACCACTCCCACACAACTTCTGTCCATGTTTAGAGCCGGACTGAGAGAAGACCTTAGGAATGAGCTCTTTGCTCGAGGAATAACCACGTACGAAGCTGCCTGTAGTCTTGTACTAGACTTGGAAGAGTCTAGAAGCCACGCGACCAGGACCCAAGACTCTAGACCAAACCCTTTTAAGTCTTCCTCTAGCCAACCGTACAACAAACCCACTGGACCCTCTGGTAGTCGGCCTGCTCCTAGCCAAGCCCAACCTCGATCAGACTATAAAGGGAAAACACCAGAACGAGAGACACCCAAAACCACTGCCGGCACTAAGTGTTTTAGATGCCATGGGTACGGACACATTGCTTCTCAGTGCTCCAGCCCATTTAAGGTCACAATAATTGAGGAAGTGACGGAAGAAGAGAATGAACCTGAAACTGATTTGGTCCACCATATGGACGACGATGAGGAGTTTTTCGACGAAGAAGATATTGCTGTTGTTCACTGCCTCCAAAAGATGAACTACTTAGATCTGCAAGTTGTTAGGTGTGCCTTTTCCCAACCTAAACCTAGCGACGACTGGCGAAGGACCTCGATCTTCTACACTTTCACCAAGATTGGAGACAAAAACTGCAAGGTCATAATAGACAGTGGAAGTTGCATTAACGCTGTATCTTCAGCCATGATTTCAAAACTGCAATTGAGGACCACCCCACACCCGAACCCCTATAAAGTTGCTTGGATAAACTCGACTACCTTGGAAGTTAAAGATAGGAGTCTGGTTCCTATTGAGTTCGTGGGATATAAGGAGAAAATCTGGTGTGATGTTTTGACGATGGATGTGGGTCAAATCATCCTTGGCCGCCCTTGGCTGTTTGACAACGATGTACACATCTATGGACGATCAAACACCTGTGTGTTTGAACACGAGGGCAAGAAGATTAAACTGTTACCCACTCAACCTAAGTCGACTAAAGAAGAAGTTAAGCCCAACTCCCTGAAACCCAACACGGGCGTGAACTTGATAACTGCTAAGGACCTAGGTACGGAACTGGAGTCGGGAGCGCCCCTTTACGCGCTAGTAGCCCGGGAAATAAGTGTAGATCAAGAAGAACCGATTCCCGAAGAAGTAAGACCCCTGTTGGAGACTTTTTCTGATGTCTTTCCTGAAGATTTGCCCAACCAACTGCCACCCCTAAGGGACATACAACATGCCATAGACCTAGTGCCCGGAGCGTCCTTACCAAACCTACCCCATTACCGAATGAACCCTACTGAACACGAGGAGCTCAAGAGACAAGTGGATGAATTGTTACAACGAGGGTTCATTAAGGAAAGCCTTAGTCCGTGTGCGGTTCCTGCCCTTCTTACCCCTAAGAAGGATGGGACGTGGAGAATGTGCGTTGATAGCCGTGCTATCAACAAAATCACCGTCAAGTACCGTTTCCCAATCCCTCGGTTAGATGACATGTTGGACATGATGACCGGAGCCACCCTATTTTCCAAGATCGATCTTAAGAGTGGCTATCACCAAATTAGGATCCGCCCTGGAGATGAATGGAAAACCGCATTCAAGACCAAGGATGGGTTATACGAATGGACAGTAATGCCTTTTGGATTGAGTAACGCGCCTAGCACTTTCATGAGAGTAATGACTCAGATCCTTAAGCCTCTACTTGGGAAATTTGTTGTAGTGTACTTCGATGACATTCTGATCTACAGTCGTTCAGTGGGACAACATTTGAATCACCTACAACAAGTCTGTGAAATTTTGAAGAAAGAACAAATGTATGCCAACCCTAAGAAATGCACTTTCCTCACAAATCAAGTAACTTTTCTTGGATTTATAATTTCTTCACATGGCATATCTGCCGACCCCGAAAAGGTGCGAGCGATCAACGAGTGGCCTATACCCAAGAATATTAGAGATGTCAGGAGTTTTCACGGACTGGCCACGTTTTATAGGAGATTTATCAGAAACTTTAGCACCATCGTGGGTCCCATAACTGATTGTTTAAAGAAGGGAGATTTTGTTTGGACGACATCAGCCACCAAGGCTTTTGAGGAAATAAAAAGGAAAATGGTTGAAGCACCAGTCATGCGTCTACCCGACTTTTCGAAGGTTTTTGAAGTAACCTGCGACGCATCTGGTATAGGAATAGGGGGAGTATTATCTCAAGAAGGACACCCGGTTGCCTACTTCAGCGAGAAATTAAATGACATCAGGCAACGATACTCCACCTACGATAAGGAATTCTACGCCATAATTCAGTCCCTCAGGTATTGGAGACATTACCTACTTCCCCAAGAATTCGTTATCTTCTCTGACCACGAAGCCTTACGATATATCAATTCCCAGAAGAAACTGAATGCCCGGCATGGAAGATGGGTTGAATTCCTTCAAGAATACACTTACACCATTAGGCACAAAGCCGGTTCTGAAAATAAGGCTGCGGATGCACTAAGTCGTAGGATGATGGTTACGCGTGAGATGAGGACTGAAGTGATTGGTTTCGAACAAATTAAAGAAAACTACTCTGACTGCCCCGATTTTGGAGAAACCTACTCTAAGCTTATAACTGAAGACGAGCGTATCATAGGAGATTTTATACTGGAGGATGGAAACCTGTTTAAGGCTCAAAAACTTTGCATTCCCACAACTTCACTTCGAGAATTTCTTGTGTGGGAATTACATGCTGGAGGTTTAGCGGGTCACTTTGGTCAAGCCAAGACCATTGCAGCGGTTGAGAATCGTTTTTACTGGCCAAGTCTTAAGAAGGACGTTAGCAGATTAGTAAGGCGGTGTCACATCTGTCAGCTGGCCAAACAACGAAAACAAAACACCGGCCTTTACACACCCCTACCGGTGCCTAACCAACCTTGGCAAGACGTCAGCATGGACTTTGTTTTAGGGCTACCCAAGACCGTTAGGAAACATGACTCAGTTTGCGTAGTTGTCGATAGGTTTTCTAAGATGGCCCATTTTCTCCCTTGCTCCAAGACTTTCGACGCCTCTAGAGTAGCCAAACTGTACTTTGATGAAATTGTGAGACTTCACGGGCTGCCTAAAACCATAGTTTCGGACCGAGATGTGAAATTTACTAGTTATTTTTGGAAGACCTTGTGGCATAAAATGGGGACCAAACTGAAATTCTCTACCGCCTTTCACCCCCAAACAGACGGTCAAACGGAAGTAGTGAATAGGAGTCTAGGAAATCTGTTAAGGACCTTGGTTGGAGAAAACATTAAGGATTGGGACTCTAAGTTGCCTATAGCTGAATTTGCCTACAATAACTCTGTGAATCGAACTACGGGTCTTAGCCCTGCAGAAATAGTGTACGGATACCTCCCTAACCAACCCATTGACCTGATCCCCATGAGCACTAGAGTTAGAACATCTGAGTCAGCATCATCATATGCATCGCATCTACAGGAGTTACATAAAGAAATTAAAAAGAAAATTGAGCAAAGTAATGCAACTTATAAATTTATGGCTGATCATAAAAGAAGAGCTAAAGGATTCGAAATTGGAGACTTTGTGATGGTTCGGATCCGTCCGAAGCGTTTTCCTCCTGGATCCGCAAAGAAGCTGCATGCGAGAAGCGCCGGACCGTTCAAGATAATTTCAAAGGTGAATGACAATGCTTACGTACTAGACCTTCCCGAAGGTTTCAACATTAACCCCATTTTTAACATAGAAGATTTAGTAACCTTCGAGGGACCGGAATTTAACCCATGCAATCCACTTACAAATGAGCCTTGTGAGACCATACCTGGTGAGATCCCCAACCTTCCTCCACTCCCAAAATTGCCCCCCTTACCCAATGCGGAGATAGTTGAATCCATATTAGATGATGAGATCATTACTACGAAAGGAGGCGGACGTCGAAGGTACTTAGTCCACTGGAAAGGGACCCCGGCGACGGAGGATACGTGGGTTGACCGAGAGGAGCTGCAGAGTCTAGATCCAGACCTTCTAGAGTGGTACGAGAGCTCTAGAGACACTCACTCGACGGGGTCGAGTTTTCTCCCACCTGGGGAGAATGATGAGGACATCGACAGACGCTACCGACATGTTTATCGCCGGCGAAACCGCAGATCGACGGCCACGATTCAGCGTCTCTACTTCTGATTTTGATGTCATGATGTATTTCTTTATTATTGTCTTTTATTTACTGTTTTCCCATTTTACCCCTGTGGGGAGTTGAGTCTTATTGTAGCCCAAGGGGCATTTGAGTACTTTTACTTTCTTATGTTTGAAGACCTATTTATAGGGGTCTCATGCTTTGTATTATGGTTAATGAATTATTGATTATGAAAATTACTTCTTGCATGAGCATTGAGAGCTTGAGAGTTCTAATGGAGAAAGCTTCCTAGGAGAGGAAGAAGTTTGGCGCAATACCCACCAACCTAGATAAGTCGGGTTCGTGGTTTCTTTCGTTTATCTCGATCTCGTCTCTTTTCATTGTTTATACCTTACTTCATTCCTCATCATGATCTAGCAGCCGGAATCTAGTTTCACCCAAAATCTCCTCCGTTCCCCATCCCACACCTACGGCCAAATCCCACCCGAACCCCCTTACCGCCGGCCTTAGCATCCTTGCCGCCCTCCACCTCCCTTCCTTCCTCTTTGATTTGTTTCCTACTTTGGTTTTAATATATTTTGGAATATATTTGAATTCAAATTTAACATATTTGAATTTCAAAATATTTCCTAATATACTAATCCTATTTTAGGAAAGTCCATTAATGAGCCCCTATTTTAAATTTTCATTAAGAGAGGATTAAATCAAAACTTTCCAATCTTAATAATTTAAATTAGGATCTTATTAATTCTCCCTAAATTCCCTCCACTGAACCATCATTGCCACCGGCCCCCTTACAGGTGGAATTAGGAAATCTTTCCTAAAGCTCCTCCCCTCTCTTTGGAAAGATTTCTCCTCCCTCATCAGCCGAAAATCCCAAAATTCAAACTTTTAAATTATTTCCTAAAGCTGAGACGAGGAAGAAGGAAATAAACCCAATTTCTTATCAACCTCCCACCGCTCCTTTTCACTGAATTCCTCAAGAAATCTGTCCAGATTTTTTTGTTCTCATTGGAGAGATTTGGGATTGCAATCTGCTGTTGACCGGTCCTTCCCCAAGCCCTCACCTTGGGTTTCCTCTCCCCCTCTCTCCCTAGTTATTACCGTAAGAGGAATTGTTGCCTAGCTTTCCTCCTATTTTCCAACTCTTGGTCCCAAATCAAAATCTGAAATTTCTTTCAGATTTTGGGTTCCAAATCCGAAACTATTCTCAGAAATTTTCTTTGTAGAAGAAACTTGAAGCTTGTGCCCTCTCCCCTTGTAAGAGAAACTTCTTTCTCTTTGCTATCATTTGAGAGGTGTACCAAAGATCAAGGAGGATCTACCTTCAACCATCCATGAATGGCGGATCCGGAGTTTGAGTGGGGCCTTGTATTCAACGCCGACGGAAGTATCAACGTCCTACGTTCGCCATGTTTTGACGTGGGGTTTGAAGACGAAACTACCGTGGAGGAGTACTTGGAGAGAGTCGTGCCAATCCTTGCAAGCATCTACGACCGAAAGCTTTCAAAGCACGCTTGGAGCCTCGACGGTCGTCTACGACTTCCATCCCAACCGGCAACTTTTCCTCCGACGAAGTTCTTCGGTACCCTCTCCCTAATGGTAACTTCTTTCATCGCTTGGATCTTCTATCTCCGCCAAAAGTCCACTACCCCTTGAGTGATACGGCCCCAAGGTGAAATTCTCATTGTTAAACGTTGGGTTTTGTTATTGTACTTTGCATATTAAATTCTCCTAGAACTTGGATTGAATCGGCTTGGTTAATCTCTATTGCGAATCTTTGGCCTAAGCAAGTTGATATTTTCAAATTCCTAATTCAATTTTTTTATGTGCTAGTTTTAAATTCATAAGAAGCAACACTTTAATCTTTTCTTTTAAATTTCTAAGCAAACTCCTCGTATTTTCACATCACACGGCCACGGGAAACGAGGGAACCGCATGGACCAAAGAGCCACGGCCACGGGAGAAGGAGCCCAGCCGTGAGATCCCAAGAGACAAACATAAAAATCTTAAAACCTTGGTGGA
Source organism: Dendrobium huoshanense (assembly GCA_016618105.1). Classification (NCBI taxonomy): domain Eukaryota; kingdom Viridiplantae; phylum Streptophyta; class Magnoliopsida; order Asparagales; family Orchidaceae; genus Dendrobium; species Dendrobium huoshanense. The sequence continues at coordinate 9,432,616 of CM028347.1, read as the reverse complement.
AACCAAGGGGTCATACATAGGAATACTAAACACCACACTTGGGATTCCAAAAGTTCCATTGGAAACCCAAAAGAGTATAACATAAAAAGCCTAAAAATATTTAATTAAAAGATAATAAATGAACTAAAATGTTAGCTCATAATGAGCTAACCCTTAGTTCAATAAATGAACTAAAGTCCAGCTCATAAATGAACTAAAAGTTCAGCTCAAATATGTTAAACTACTAGACTCAAGGGAAGCCAAAATATGATTTATTTTGGACAAGTGTTGACCCCCCCTTTGTCTACATCAAGTAGCGAAGTGGCACAAGAGCGAAGGACCCGAAGAAGCCACTCGTGCAATCTTACACCTTCTGCGAAGCAATGAAGCCGAACAGCAACAACCATGCTAAGGATTTCTTCATCGAGTGAATTTATAACCCGCTCAATATGAGCGGGTTTCTAATACGCATGAAACACGCCTCCTAATACTCGCCTAATGCTTCACAGGGATTCCATTTGTTCCGCTCAAAATTAACCAAACAACCGAATTTAGTAAATACATGTAACTGTTTTACTTTACCCTCCTAATTCTGCATACCGAACAGCCACTCAGTATACTACATTTGTTCCAACTAGTTTTGTCATTTGCATTTTTATTCATCCAACTATTAATACTCTTTTCACATAACTCAATGTTAAGATATCAACAAAACTAACATATCTTTCATGTTTGTGCTATTAACATTTGTCTCTCCAATCAAGTCAGGTTGTTTGCCTTTCTACTTGACGTATTAAAAAGTAAGGAGCTTATCTATGACATGTATTGCTCATGGCTTTGCATCACCTCACTCCATCGCCTTGAGAACCTGCTATTGTTTAACAATATAATTTGATATTTATTATTTCTAGTTATTAAATAGTGACTTATTTATACAATTAATAACTGATTAACTTAATAATTAATTTAGTTTAATATCCTAATAATTAGTTTATCTCTAATCAATTGGTATTTTTTAATTGGATAGTCTGCTTAGATGATCTCTTATTAGTCTAATTAATTAGCTAAATCAGAAAAATTTGCTTTAACCTAGACTTGACTGATTTATAAGCCAAAGTCATGATCAGCAGACTCCTCCCAGCTTTTCCATGAAATAAATCATCTAGATGGAAATGATGTGGGACTGGCAATAAATTTGTTCAATCCTTTTATTTATACTTAGATCATTTTCTATACATTTAACAAAATATACAAATTCGTACCCATTTGGTGTGGAAATCTAATCTAAACCATTTAAAGTGCTTAAATTAGTTATGAAATATTTAGCATTAGTTTTAGACATTTATTAAATATTTACCTACTTATATTAATAGTCCCATTTTCTGTCATAAAATTGTAATCAATCTTGACGTATGATTCCAAATCTTCTTATGGGAAAAAAAGTACTTAAACTAACTTATTGTAGATTTTCTACAATAATTTTGATTTCTTACTTCAATATCAGTATCCTAGGCTTCTTTTCTTGTTATAGATTTGTTTTTTGAATAAATTCTCAAGGTTTATACTTTTTGATCATTTAAATGTCCAAAATATATTTCTCTTGTCAAAACTTATTTGATTACATGCTAATCCTTTCTCAGAATCCCTTGTTTTGTAATTTTATCTATTGGATTTTGCAATTTGCTTAAGTTATCTAAAAATAGATTGCTAATGTTTTATATCTGAATTTTATTTTATTTCACTCAAGCTCTCTTTTTATTTTTCTAAACCGAGTCTCATGCTGCCCATTTATGAATCATTGCCATGAATCTATCTGCTTTTTTCAATGCGAATTGAGCAGAATGCCTTAAATGTACCGATACGCTGTATTAATATTTTTATTTATGACATCCTATATTTGTCTCTATCCAGACGTTTCCTAATTTATTAAATTAAACCAAATTGCTTTGTTATGAATGCCATTTTTATACAAAATTTATCTTTGATTGAATTTTTTTTTCCTTTTTTACCTAATATTTTAAAATTCTATAATTTTAGCTAAATAACTCTTCAAGATATTTCAGTATTTTCCATGCATAATTTATTTTGCAATCAGGTAAACCATTGATTCTATCATGATATGTTTAAATTCTTGATATCATCTTTACCAAACTTCATAATGTCAATTAAGTATTCATCCCTTTTGGCAAAACGCTTTTATTAGTATTTCTATTGTGCATTTTCTTTATTAATTATATAACAACAAAGAGCTTTGTCATTGTGCTCATTTTCATCTATTTTTATTTATTATTATGAAATTTCAGTTGGTTCTTCTTAATTTTTACTAATCTCATATCGTAAATGGCTTAATTAAATTTCCTAGTGTCAAGGAAAACGTTTTAAAGCAAATCCTTGACAGTAATATTAGCTTTTGATATTAAAATGTCATGAAACCCAAAGTGAATGTTGAATATTTATTGCTGATAATGTCTTAATGGGCATTTATTTATGCATTATCCAAGGCATGATGATTTTTGACCTACCCTTAGCTAAGTTTTCATTTGTACATTAGTTTTATTATTTGAAAACTGTCTTCATCACATCCATGTCGCGTGGTGCGTAGTGCTACTCCTTTAAGTAGGGTCTAATTTTTCTATGATATGGCCATCTCGAACTTGTTTCTTTTTCCCTTGTTGATAATGTTTATCACTCAGTGAATTTATTGTATCCTTTGCTTTCACATTCTTTTTAAATACCTGATATTTCAAACCTTCTCTGCAGGATTCAACCAATGGGATCGAGATCTGTAATTTTCTTTATAGTTATACAACTCTCTGTTGGGCTTATTGCTTTTGTTGAAGTTCATGGAAGCAGTAATGATCGATGTTCTTGTTGGTCAAACTTCTCATCTACTGTTGAGCAAATAGGTTGGAATCCTGTAGATTTGTTTGTGTAAATTGTCAATATTTGTTTCATTATTTACTATTTCTCCATATTTTGGATGGATAGTTAACTTGTGGAATTTTGTTTTGGTTTGTTTTTTTCAACCTATAAGTTCATTATTTCTTCATTTTCTTTGGTAAGAACAACTTCTGCTTATGCCTTTTTGATGTTTAATCTATAAATAATTAAGGTATAATAACACTTGGGAATTTAGTATCGTTGTATGTGTTGTTTAATCACATTTTATGTTAATAACACTTTGTGCTATGATGCGTACAATTTTGGCGCCGAGGAACAAAGGACAGTTTTTGTATAATATTCTCTCCCATGCTTTTGCCTGTAATTCTACCCTTTGGCCTTTGCATTGGCGTGAGCATGCTACATCATGAATTGGAATGTAAACCAATAGGACAAAAAGGACTAAGTTGATATGGACGATTAGGTTAGAACAAAGATGTGATCATACTCATCCCTTGCTATGGGTCAATCAATCTAAATGAGCAGGTTTCCAAAGCTTTTCTGGAATATTAATTCAAAATTTATTGGAATGAAGAGCGTGTAATCTGAAGTATTAAAGTGGGTGATTAAACTTAATATGGAGAGTAATCGCTGGTACATTTTGCTGTCTGTTGTGCTGTTTTATTCTATAAACAAGTGAACATTGTCATGTTGATGTTGTAATAGTCATGTTAAAAAGGATTGACTGTGTGAAAAAACCGGTTTAATATCTATTAGTGAGAAATAGAAACAAATTGAGATGGTTGGGGCTTATGTAATAGGGTCAAGAAGAAACTTCTAGTAGGCGGCAAAGGTAGAGTTAATGTTAATGATTGTGGAGTTGTCATATGAATTTGGTTACATAAATTTCTTCTCTCTTTCTCTTTGTCATGTTGCTATCAGTTCTCTGCAGTTTGTTTTTAGCCTCTAAAAAGGATAAATTCTACTAGTAGCAATTATACTGTCAAACTTAAGATTCTATGTGATCTTTATCTGTACATATGAAAAGCATCCGGATCTTTTCTTAAACCTTCTTAGCCTAACAACTTTTTTTAAAGTTTTTTCTAATGTTGTGTTTTTTATCTTTGTTCAACACTGAAGGTTCTCCCATAAGGATTGCGTGCTGCTTACTGCTGCCTGCCATCCAGCTAGTTGTTGGAATCAGCCATCCCTCGTGGATTTTTCTTCCATTCTTTGTTTGCAGCTGTGTTGGTCTTGTTGATTGGTCGCTTACAAGCAACTTTCTTGGCCTTTTTCGGTAAGCTTTGAGGTTTTATTTCTTACTTATCATTCATGTAATTGTGCTGTTTTTCTTATAGATTTTTATCTGTTTTAATGGATTTTTTACAACAGGCTTTAATCTTCACTGACCTCTTTTTTTTTCTTAATTGAAAGGTGGTGGAGGATTCTTCTATTTTATGCGTGCTTTAGCATTTTTCTGTTTTGTACATACCAACTGCCGCTTGAGCTCCCAGCTATGGCAATTACAGTTGCTGATTTCATTGGACTATACAAAATTGATATGAAATCAGAGTTGACAGAGCTTTGTTCTAGCATTTCTCTTATTTTTTTCTTTTTAATGGTATTTTGTCTCATCTCTTCAATTTGTTTTTATTTTTATTTTTATAGTACTGATATTTTGCTGTAGTGAAGAGGTTGTGCAATTTATATTTTTTATTCTTGAATTGTCTTGGAATTATCATAGTTGAAGATATAAAAAAGTAATGTAAGCAAGGTTAAGATATAAAAAAATACAACTCATAGTTGAAAATGCTCATCTCCTGATGAGATTGCTGTAGATTTTTCTGACGAGATGAAGGCGCCGTATCCAGCTCTTGAATAAAAAATAGAACCTATCCAAAAGAGAGAAAAAAATCAAAATAAACTGATTCCTTGAACTCAGAATCAGAACCTATCCAAAAGTAAAAAAAGAAAATGGCCAATGTTGGTTTTAATGAAAAACTTTGAGGTTACATCATTTTATTATTTCATCTATATCAATCACATGGAGCTAGAAAGTACAAAAGTAACTTCCAGCAAGCCCTGACCATCCTAGAACTGTATGGAAATTCATCCAAGTCCAATCATTATCTTCCCAACGTGCATTCTATGCCTGTTATTCCAGCTAATAACCGCAATGGCATAATTCTAGTTTATTTAAATAATTTTAAGCAAGCATATGTTAATCACTTACTTTTGTTAATTGCTGCGCTATTTTCCCTTACTTATACATGTCTTTTATAGACATTATGCTAAGATGTTTGGTACTAATTAGATCGGAGGTCATGAAATTTAATGATTTCTTAGTGTAATCTATACTTACTGAAGAAGAATCTTTTATTGGCTACTGATTCTAAGCTATCCTCCTCTTATGCTTGCTACCAAATGTCCCTTCCTATGCGACATCGAAATCATTATTTGTTTCTAATTTTGGATTTTGCAATTATGAGCAGTTTTTTTTTTAAACTTTTCGATTCAGTTTGCAAATTTTAGGTTGAAATTGAAATTACTTTAATTGTTTAGACTGAATGCACTTGTTCGCATTCTCATAAAATGCAGGTCGTTTTTGTTTAAGTATTACTGAATAGGTTCAGAGATTATTAGTGGATGAAAGATCACAATTGATCTTCTTAAGCTATTCCATCCACTCATATATCTTTTTTAATTATTTATCCCTGGATACCTGAGCATAAACATTTTTTAAAGTGCGTCAGTTTGAAAATCTTCCATCATCTCTGTATGTTTTGGAGCAACTCTTATAGTTATTTCTGTGGTATAGGGCAATGTTAGCTACAAGAAGACGATAGAAGAAAATATGTTTTATTATGTTTAAAAGTTGCTAATTTGCACAAAATATGTTTTATCATGTTTACGAGTTATTTTGTTGACCTCACTCAAATAAAATTGCATTCCTTACAACACCAGAACAAACACAATAAATTGTGCAAAGTTCGTGAAGCTGTTATGGTACTGACTTCTCTTAGGTTTTGTGCAAAGACTCAGCCTGCTTGCTTATTATAGTAATCATGCAATAGTACACCCCATTGTTCCCTCTAGGGATGATGATATGTTAGCTTGAGAATCAATATCATCTTTGCCATCTGCTAAAGATTTTCTTGTCTTGATATTGGACTGATGAGGGATTGTGTATTTATATTCTTTATTTCCTATTTTCCTTGGAAGTTGCTGTGGTATTTTCCCTTATAACTATACATGTTTTCTTATGGTTCAGCCATTCGGTACTTATTAGATTAATGTCCTTTTGAACACCTCATGCTTTCATCCCATTTTTTTCTTCAAGATATTAAACCCACTGAGTTTGATGCAACCTCTTTTAACTAAAGAATTGAGAACTTCTTTAGAACTGAATCTCACAAAGAAGGTACCTGGCTTAATGAAGGTGATAGGATGAAACTCTTTTTTTTTCCAGTGCCAATAGAAGGCTCCCAGAAGATCACAAACTTTATTGTTAAAAGAAAAATGGCTTATTTTAAGTTTTTTTTTTTTTTTTTTTTGACATACATTTTTAGAGGTATCTGCATATAAATATTTATATCCTTCACACTCGTAAGGAATGTTTGCATCCCCATCCACATTCTAACTCATAGAAAAGAATACAGTCATGTTACAGATAGATGTGAAACTTGTATGCTAGTTTATATAATTGTCTGCACGTGTATATTCGAATAGAAGAAATTTCCCCTGCTACCTCTGATTGTTATGTTTAATTCCTATGGTCTAGAGAAAAAGTGAAGATAAGGAGAGAGAGTAATATGGCTTGATATTGCAGTTACTATCAAATTTAAGCATTAGAGCTAGACTAGAGCTTATTTCCTTAAAGCCCTACAATTGTAACTTCTCGTTCTTAGTATTCTATTTCTGCATTTAAGTGTTGTTTTAACCCTTGAGAATTCGTACCTTGTGCATTGTAAACTTTTGTGCTTTGACATGACTTGATATTCAATTGCCAAACCTTCTGCTATGCTCTTCTATTAATCTTAAATTATTTTCTTTTTGTTCACAAACTTTGACTGGTGTTGTAAGGAGTGCAATTTTATTTGAGTGAGGTCAACAAAATAATTTGTAACCATATATTCTGATTTATTTCCTAGCGTTATTTATCTCCACTTCCTCCTTTTCATTCCCAACTATTTAGGTAGGCAAATTTAGCAGAAGGCGTCATCTTTATTTTGCATTAATCTTTTCAACACAACTGTTTCAATGCTAACTTTTTATAGGTTTTTTTGCTTCCTAGTTTTTACTTATTTATGTCTTCCAAACTCTTATTAATTACAAATACCGCTCTTAATGCCTTTATTATATAATCATTTTTCTCTTATTCTTTTGAGTTTAATCGCTCATCCTTGTCAAAATTATTATTTGTGCCATGCTTAACTACACTATAATCAACTTATATATTACATGTTATTAAACTTCATATAGTATAAGTCTAATTGCATTTTTATAATATTTACTATTAACTATATGCTATTCTCTTATTGTCTGGTAGGTCTTAAGGCACTTTTCCGTTTTAACTGCCTAACTTCAACCTCAGAAGTTATGGCCTCATTGATATTCTGATGTAGACAAAGGGGGGGTCAACACTTGTCCAAAATAAATCATATTTTGGCTTCCCTTGAGTCTAGTAGTTCATCTTATTTGAGCTAAACTTTTAGTTCATTTATGAGTTGGACTTTAGTTCATTTATTGAACTAAGGGTTAGCTCATTATGAGCTAATATTTTAGTTCATTTATTATCTTTTAATTAATGTCTTTTATGCTTTTTATGTTTGTTTTAAAGTTTGTCTCTTGGAATTCCAAACCGGCCTTTGGAATTCCAATATTTCTTTTTCCCATGGTGGCTCCTTGTATTCCACCATGGCTTTATTTGTTTGCCTCTTGGGATCTCACGGCTGGGCTCCTTCTTCCGTGACCGTCCCTCGTTTCCCGTGGCCGTGGCTCTCGGTCCGTGCGGTTCCCTCGTCTCCCGTGGCTGTCTCCTTGGTTCATGGTTTGGGTGTTTAACCGTGAGCTTGGGGGGGGGGGGGGAGATTTCTATGTTTTAATGCTTAGTTTATTGTGTCAAAATTAATGTAATGTGTCTCTTTGTATTCCCTTTCTTACCTATAAATATGGGGGATTGTTTATGTTTGAAGTTAGTGAATGTGATATTTGATTTTTGGAAAAAAAATCTGTTAACCTGCGAGTTGCTTGGAAATCCTGCGGGCTCTTTCCACCCTTCTTTCTCATCCCCTCCGGAAATCCTGCGGGCTCTTTCCACCCTTTCTTCTCGGGCTTCTAATCTCTTTCGTCTCTCCGCAAGTGCCACTCCATCTGTATCCCTCTTCTCTAAGTGCAGCAACTTTAGGGTGTCGTCTTTAATTTTTGTTTGCAAGAGTCGTTTGTACTGTTGTAAGTTTTCTTTTGTTTAGTTTAATTTGAAATGTAAGAGTTTGTTCGTCTCTTTTCTCGTCTTTAGTCGTTTTCGTCCGTAGAAGTCCGTCGTGTCTTTTGCGATCGAGAAGTATAGGGTCCCCCTATATCTTTTGATCCGCATCATATTCTGATGTGAATCAAACAGGAGTTGCTTGCGGAAATTAAGATGAAAGTAATTAAAGCGTTGCCAACACAAATTTATCACCAATAAAATAAAGGATTAAGTGTATTCTAGGTAATCAACTTGCTTAGGCGAAGAGTTGCTTTGAGGTGACCAAACAATTCATAAACATTCAAAGATAAAAGAACTACTTAAATGCTCATAACAAAATCCCACGATTAATAATGAGAAAATTCACCTCGAGCACCTTCTCACTCAATCACTCTTTGGCTTTTAGTGGAGAAGAAAGAACCACGCGAAGATGGAGAGCACCACTACGTAAAAGGAGACGAAGGACTTTGTTACCAGAGAGGTAGCCGCCGGTGGAGGAGGTGGTGGATGGTGCCCGGTGATTGTCCAAACGTAGTCTTGAAATTGGCGGTCGATGACGCGCACAATTGATGGGAGAATTCGCTCCAAGTATTCACCAACTGTGTCTTCGTGCTCAAACCCCGCGTCGAAGAACGGGGATCATAGGATGTTGAGACTACCGTCGACATTGAACACAAGCCCCCACTCAAATTCGGGATCCGCCATTCAACATTGAGAAGGGGACGGGAAGAAGAAAAGAAAGGAGTTGGTCCGTAAGCTAGGGAGAGACTTGGGAAAAATCTGAATTTGAATTTCAGATTTTCATGGATTGGAGTGAGAGGTTATTTTATCATTATAGTGATGTAGACAAAGGGGGGGGGTCAACACAAGTTTAGTTTTTCTTTTAATTTCTTGTCCCTTCCCCTTCCCCTTTTTTTCTTGTCTCTTGGGATTCCGTGGCTTGTCTTTAATGGTGGCTGAATTCTATGCATTGAATTCATTGGGAAGTTATTGTTTTTAATGCTTTTCCTTTGGGAATTCAGCAAGCCTTGTTTTCCCAAGCTGTGCTGAAACCGTGGGGCATTAATTCCCTGTTGCTGTGTTGAAACCGTGGCCTTTCCTCCTTGGATTTGCTGTGACGTTTGGGGTTTGCTGTGCTGGAATCAGTGGCATTAAAAGCTGAGGTGCTGTTTGGATTTTCCATGCTGAAACCGTGACTTTTTGCTTTGCTGTTTGGAATTCCTGTGCAGGAATTTTAAGGCTTTTTTTATGGGAATATGGACAGTTTTTTGGGCTGTATTGGGACTGTTTCTGGACAGGTTTTTGGAACAGTTTTTGAACAAAATTTGAAGGTTTTAATGGGCTGTTTTGGGACAGATTTCTATACAGAAATCTGGACTGTTTGTATTTCTTCTTTGGTGCCTATAAATAGAGTTGTTTTGTGGCTGTTTAAGAGAGAGTTTATGTGAATGATTTTTGGAAAGAAACCTGATGGTTTTCTTGGATAGCTTGCGAGCTATGCCACTTCTTCCTCTCCTCTTCTAGTAAAGCTTGCGAGCTTCTCCTCTTTCTTCTCGGGCTTCTAATCTCTTTCGTCTCTCCGCAAGTGCCATTCCATATGTATCCTTCTTCTCAAAGTCAGCAAGTTTAGGGTGTCGTTAAGTGATTAAGTCAAGTTTGTAAGTCGTTTTAATTTTAAAAGTTTGTAAGTAATTTTATTTTATTAAAGTAAAGTTGTTTTTTGTTCAATTGTCGTATTTTGTATTCTTTTGGGTATTTTAGTGAGTTTCTTTTATATATGAAGTGAGTCTTTTTTGTGATAAAAAATTTGGGTCCCTCTCCCAAATTTTTGATTGCATCAATTTGGTATCAGAGCAAGTTTAGGTAGTCCTAGGTTTTGTTTTTGTTTGTCAAATTTGAGTCTTGTGAGTTTGTCAAGTCAAGTCTTGTTATAAGTTTTGTCTTGTCGTGAGTCTATTGAGTCTAAGTTTAGATTGAATTTTTTTGGGTCTTTTTTGAGTCAGTCTTCGCCTCCTCGGAAGAAAACAAAAGTCAATTCATCGGGAGATGAGTTCTTCAAGTAGGGGAGTCTGATGTAGACAAAGGTGGGGGTCAACACAAGTTTAGTTTTTCTTTTAATTTCTTGTCCCTCCCCCTTCCCCTTTTCTTCTTGTCTCTTGGGATTCCGTGGCTTGTCTTTAATGGTGGCTGAATTCTATGCATTGAATTCATTGGGAAGTTATTGTTTTTAATGCTTTTCCTTTGGGAATTCAGCAAGCCTTGTTTTCCCAAGCTGTGCTGAAACCGTGGGGCATTAATTCCCTGTTGCTGTGCTGAAACCGTGGCCTTTCCTCCTTGGATTTGCTGTGACGTTTGGGGTTTGCTGTGCTGGAATCAGTGGCATTAAAAGCTGAGGTGCTGTTTGGATTTTCCATGCTGAAACCGTGACTTTTTGCTTTGCTGTTTGGAATTCCTGTGCAGGAATTTTAAGGCTTTTTTTATGGGAATATGGACAGTTTTTTTGGGCTGTATTGGGACTGTTTCTGGACAGGTTTTTGGAACAGTTTTTGAACAAAATTTGAAGGTTTTAATGGGCTGTTTTGGGACAGATTTCTATACAGAAATCTGGACTGTTTGTATTCCTTCTTTGGTGCCTATAAATAGAGTTGTTTTGTGGCTGTTTAAGAGAGAGTTTATGTGAATGATTTTTGGAAAGAAACCTGATGGTTTTCTTGGATAGCTTGCGAGCTATGCCACTTCTTCCTCTCCTCTTCTAGGAAAGCTTGCGAGCTTCTCCTCTTTCTTCTCGGGCTTCTAATCTCTTTCGTCTCTCCGCAAGTGCCATTCCATATGTATCATTCTTCTCAAAGTCAGCAAGTTTAGGGTGTCGTTAAGTGATTAAGTCAAGTTTGTAAGTCGTTTTAATTTTAAAAGTTTGTAAGTCATTTTATTTTATTAAAGTAAAGTTGTTTTTTGTTCAATTGTCGTATTTTGTATTCTTTTGGGTATTTTAGTGAGTTTCTTTTATATATGAAGTGAGTCTTTTTTTTGTGATAAAAAATTTGGGTCCCTCTCCCAAATTTTTGATTGCATCATATAGTCTCCCTAAATTATATTAAAGAGGGGGGTGGCTATTAGGGGAAAATTAAGAGGGTAATTAGTGGGTGCTTAGGTGGCAAGGAGAGAGAGAGTATGCTAGCATGGGTGGCCGGCCAAGCAAGGAGAATAGAGGGGAAATTTGGTTAATTAATGGGGCCCATGGAGTTAATTAAAATCTGATTTTTAAATTTTAGATTTTAATTAATTAGGGAAGATTTCCTAATGGAGAAAGGAAGAGGGGAATTCAAAATTTGAATTCAAACGAAGTTGGGCCTCAATTAAATTCGTTCTTAATTGTGGTAAGCAATTTAGGAAAGAATTCATGAGGGTGTTTATTGTGAAAATTCAAATTTCAAAGAGGGAGGGGGCGGCGTGATTTCTCCAGTGAAAGAGGGCTGGGCTTGGGGTGGATGGCGGGACCTGGGTGGGCCGGCTGCTGGCTTGGTCGGCGGCAGGAGGGATGAAGGGGGGGGGGGGGGAATCGGCGGGTTCTGGGGAAAAGGGCTGGATCGGCTGCAAGGGTAGTGGGGGCTGGTGTATAGGGAGATGGTAGGGAGAGAAGAAAACAACAAAAATAAAAGTAAAGCCAAGAGCTCACCACTGTGGCTGTTGGGTATTTCGGGTGGAGCCTCTCCTTGGTCTCCTCACTTTCTCTCAAGCAAGAAAAGAAGAATGAAAATCTCAGAATTTTTATTAATCCAACATTAAGCTCATACAATAGGAGGAGACCTCTTTATAAAGGCCTCAGAAAATAACATAAAAATAATTTGACTCAAATGCCCACCGGGCTACAACAAAGACTAAACCTTCATAAGGGCAAAATAGTAAACTAAGGCTTGAAATAAAAGGTACATAGAAAATAACATAAGATGACATGGCAACATCAGAAATATAAGCTCCCAATCATAGCCATCGATCTACGATTCCTTCGCCGGTAGACTTGCCTAAAATGTCTGTCGATGACCTCATCATATTCCCATGTTTTTGTTTAATAGATTTAGGATACTTAATCTTTTCTCTCCTCTCTATCACTTGATCTTCTAATAAAATAGATTGATAATTTCCAATTTTTATTCTCTATAACATTAGATAGCAGATTCACCTCTTTTTCCTATTATAAGACTCTTATATTCTATTTTTTCATTATTATAACTTTTTTTGACTTTATAAGTTGTTCCACCTATCAATAATTTATATCAAGGTACCTACTTCGATTATTTTTCGCTGGTATTTCTCATAAGTGTACAAAAGAGAGTAATTTAATGTTGACCATTGATGCTATTCTATTGTGATTATTAACTATACAATTTTCACTAATGTACCTATCAACATTGATAATTTATCCATCGATACTTTAGCTATAAAATTCAGAATAACTTTAAGATGCATATTTTATCCTCTCTGCTTTCACAATTAAATTAGTATGGTACTTGATCCAAGGTTTAAAATTGCGCAATTGGATATTGAGTCATTTTTCGTTCGTGAGGCGAGGCATAAGCGTCAAGGCGTTTTGAGGCGTAAGCTTCAAAATCTAAAAATATTGTAAAGTTAAAATAATAATTAAAATTAATTTTTTATATAATATCCAAATAATATGTTAAATGATGACATATTAACTTTCTAGGGAATTATGAAGTAACAAATTTACATGCATATGAAATAAAAATTTTTTATAAGATGTAAAGTGTTTAGTGGTAAATTATATGTAATATAATTGAAATCCAAATATTTCAGGAACAAAACAATATAAAATATATGAATTGCATAAAAGTATCATATAACATCTAATTCAACTCTAACTTTTTTCTTTCTCAGTCGCGTACTCATCTATTTAATTTGTAAAAAAATTTGAAATAATTAACAACAACTTAGAAATTATCTGTACTATCATTATTAAGGGGATTTTTATTTGAGTAACTATCATAACAAATTGGTCCCTTCCCTGCCTTATCCTGTAGGGTTTAATACCTCACAATATGATTCTTCTTCATTTATTTAAGTTTTCTTCATCTTTTATAAATGTTTGTCATCAACATAAAGATAATACTCCAAAATTTTAAGAGGGGATAGCGGTGGCGTGCAACTTTCTAGTAATCCCTTATGTCGGCTACGACGGTGGTGGCTAAAGTGAAGGCGGTGGGCTGGATGTCGATGCAATTAAGAGGAAGTTGATGCGGATTGGGGGTGCAAGAAGACATGATTTTTTTGGGGCTTTTGTAGAGGATTTAGGTAAGTTTTAAATAAAAATATATAAATAGAGTGAGGCGTACGCCTCATGCCAGCAAGGCGAGGTACGCCTCATAAAAAAAAGCTTGAGATATTTTTTAGAGGAATTGTACTGAGGCGGGCCTCAAGGCGAGCCTCAGATTGCGTAGTTTTAAACAATGACTTGATCAAATGCCTTTTCAAGATCAATAAAGACCGTGTAAAATTGAAGATCCTTTTATGGCTCTTGATAACTTTTCATTAAGCTTTAGAGCGAAGAAAAGCCTCATAGTAGTTCTTCCAAGCATAAAGCCCAATTATTTATGAAAAAGTACTTGAAGATATTCAAGTCTAGCGTAGCTTGATAATTGTCTTTGCATTACCTTAGTGGTAAGTTACTGTAGATCTATGATGCATCAATATGGATACAAGGACATAATTACGATACGACACGTCAGTCGTCAGGTCACACTTAGAGTATTGAAAATACATGATACAAATATGAATTAAGTAAGAATTGGACACGATGTTAAGATGTTATAGCTTAAAATAAAAAATTATAATAATTTTGTAAATTAAATAAAATTGAAATGAATTTATATAATAATTGATTTATTTTAATTGGTCATAAAATAAAAAAAATTTAAATTAATTAATTATCTTAAACTCAATTGAAGGAGAAATAATCACATGATACTATAGATTCTTAGCTTGAAGTTGAAAAATTGATTTTTTTGTATATATATATATACATATACATATATATAATAAACAACATAAAAAATCTATAATAGTGCAAAATAAGAAAAATAAAATTATTGTTAAGTAGTTATTAAGTTATTAATATGTATTATAATTAGCTTGAAGTTATTTATGTAATTTACTTTTAAAATTCAAATTTATTTTTTGGAGTATGTGTGCTATATTAGCTTTTTTTATTATTCTTTTTTTTTTAAACTAAACATGTTTATGGTGTCTGCGCACATTTTGGGTGTATGACGGACGATTGCATATGTCTTGCATGTGTTCGATACAACATGTTTTATTATTATAGAGTGTCGGTGTATTATAGCTTTAGATATATGCATCAATTGTTGATATATCTACTTTATTAAGAACTTTTTTCTGAGTATTCTCTTGATATGTTAAAATGGCATTTTTTTATTTGATATCTGAAAACACCTTTCATCTTTTGTTTTTTTCCTCATTCATATAATCTATATTTGAAGGACTTAAATCATTACTTATTTGAGATTGATATCCATTTTGAAGAAAAATTCATTTTCTCTTTATACAGTCATTATCTAAGATAATCTAATATAATATTTTTCTATTATTGCAGTTGTCATCCATCAAGTGCAATTTGGATGAAATGGATTCTATGTTGACCTTGGCAGATAATACTCTTGCCGAACGACTTCTTCCTCCAAGGCATTCTTTTTTTATAAGAGAATTTCCGTGAGTGTTGCTTTCATTTTATGGATTGAGTTGTGTTAGCTTTATCTTTTTTTCCTAGTATTAGAATATGTAAACATTATTTGAGTTTCATACAATCAGAACATCTTTTTGGTTGCTTTGCATTCATTGTTTATATGGAAACTTGGCTCACCTTAATTAATACTTTGCAATGTTAGATATTGGAGGGTAAAGATTGTGCATAACCTATATTGGCAAGACTAAACGAAATATATTCTATTTCAAGCATGAAAGCGTTAGTTTTAGATGTTTAGAAAACAAACTTATCCTTAAATTTTCTATAGATAAAAAAGATTACTAGCCTTTTTTTGTTTTGGAGCTTTACACATGCTTTCCAAACTTCTGATTTTTTGGGTTGTGCTCAGGATGATCAAGGGATTTTGTTTCTTTATGGGCAGGATTTAGGTTGATTTAGTGTTTTTTAAAACTTTTTTCAACATTGTCCCCAACTTTACATTATATCTGTTTAATAGTTACTTCAACCTAAAATCATAATTTTGTATGTTTTATTTTTATCACTACAGCAGTAAACAAATGTTTTGATTCATAATTTCTAAGGACTCAATGTTCATTGTTAGTTACGCTGAAATTTTTTTTGTTCTATATATGTTGATTGTTAATATGATGGTCTTCTGATTCTTACAATAAGAACCCGCATAATTCCCTGCTATGTAGATGAGCGGCGTTAAGCAAGGCTTTAAATTGGTTATTGTGCTTTTGGCTAGCAGGTTGAACATGCGTCATGTAAAATCTAAAATGAACTATAAATTTCCCACGTGGTAACAAATGAAATACAAACTTTTGACTAATATCTCTATTTTGTTCAGTGTGTTATGTATCTGTGAAACTACGCTTTTTTACCTTTGAAAGAAAATAATTCAGTGGAATGCATGGGTGACCTTGCAGATCCACTTTAATTGATCTGTAATATGGTGAAGATACAGTATTTATTTGGACTCTAATGATTTTCTTTAATATATATGATTTTATTTTAAAATAAATAACTGGGTAGCTTGCATGGATGGCCTTACATGCACTTCAATTGACCTGTGTAATGGTGAAGACACATTATTCATTTGAACTTTAATGATCAAATTTCTTCTGCAACCTCTAACATATGAAGGATATTCTCATTTCTACTAATCAGAGCATGGATGCTTCGTTTTTATGAAAGTGCGGTTTTCTGTAGCAGGGCAAGAGATTCTTGCATGCAAATCTTCTGTTGACACTGTTGATTAGCATATTTTTGTGTTATCGATGTAGATGATTGAAAATGTGAGTCATGTAATTGGAGCACTGAAAGGTTCTTGGATGAGAACGATTATAACTGTATATTCTAATACGTAAGGAAAATCAGTTCGTTAATTTGAATCATCTGATGGTTCTGCTAGAATTCATTATGAAGTTCCTCTGTGGATACACTATTTCTTCAGCCTGTTAGGATGAATATGTCCATGTTGCATGCTTATGCTTATTAAATTAAAATTTATAATTCTCTTTTGGATTAAAAATAAGTTTTATAAATGAAAGCTACAGGCCTATAACTTTTGGGTAAATGCTAAATTGAAAAACCCCTTTAACTTGTAAATAACAATGTTGATCAGAACGGTTACATGATGAATGCCTTGTATTTTGGATTCGAAGTTAGAACCCTGTTCAAGAATACTAAAATTATGCACCTACTTACAACAAAAAAGAAAAAAAAAATTTAAGTGCCACATGGAAGCCTTATTTCATCTGTTAAGAAAATGTCTAGAAACCTCAAACCCTCAAACTCTTCTTGAAGCATTCAAGTTAAGGAAATAGCAAAGACAGTAAATGCATAGAGGAAAATAAATGAAAAAAAAAAAAGAATAAATGTGCTATGAGGATGATGTAGAGTATTATTCTGGAGGAAGTTAATTGGTTCTCACATAACCTTTGTCCGCGGAAAGGATGTCATCTGACTGATCCCAGAGGTGGTGCGTAAATGTTTGTGAATGCTCTTATTCTGGATAAAACTTGATTCATTTCATCATTATCAGGGTTTAAAGGAAGACATAAGCTCTTTGTATAAATAGTTCAATCACAAATGAAAAATTTGCCCTTGAATGAGTTTTTGTAAGAAATATACCTAAATGGCTGAAAAAACTAAGCCACAGTAACTTGTAATACCATTGAAGTTCTATTTGATGGGTTTCATCAATTCCCTTGGGGCAAGAAATATCCTCCTAGAGGGCACGGGTTAGAAGATTGTGATAATGGTGCAACAACTCATTAGAGATGATTGGATGGTAGTCTATTAATCCATCTGAGTGGAATCAACTTAGCATGTTTTAATGCTACTAGTTGAAAAGTGATCAGTGGAAGCAAAGGCACATCATGATTTATCACTTGCAAAAGCTGTCTCAATGGTAATTAAAATTTGAATGTGTCTAGACCATATAAGTGAAAACATTTTGTTGAACTTGCATTTTGGTTGCCTTTTCATGAGCTACTGATATCCCGAGCAGCTGCATCGTGGTATTAGGAAATCGTTTGTTTTGTGCGGTTTTCAAATGCTGGCAAAACAAGTTTTTTTGGATATTTCAAATCCCTCAAAATTTTGCTTGCATTTCATTTGCTTCCAACATCAAAACGATGGAAATACAGAGGATAGGAATACAATACACTCACAATATTTCCGACCAAACAACCCCTAAATATATAACAAAAAACATTATTCAGAAAACCTGCAATACAACAAAAATAATTAAATGGACGCAGCAACATATGTTGTGCAAAATTTGGATTCTTTAAACTTTAATTTTGGGAGTCTGTTCAGGCTAAATGCTATCTAAATTACTTTCTTGAAACAAAAACTTAAGCAAGCTTGGTTTTTATTTCCATTAAATGGATTTTATAAGCCATGATTTTTAAACTATTGAAAAGATTTAAATCCAAGGTAATTTTTGATGGTGTCTCTAAGTATTAGATTACAAATAAGCCGTGCCACTTTAGAAGAATAAGATGTATGAAAAAAGTAATGCTTTTAAGGTAAACCATTCCATTAGCTTGTATATATGGCCATGATTGTTTCTTTCACGGTTAAATGAACTGTATGAAGATTATTCTTCTGCCTTAGGAATTTTTTGATTTCATGCCGAACTGTGGATAAATATTGTGGTTTGGGTTGGGCCATTACTTGGTTTATTTATTGATAATTGAAGTTGGTTTTTTAATTTAAAAATTAATAGATCATAACTTAGTTATTATTTATACATTTTTTTTTCAAAATACTGATATAAAATATACGGGATTGCTTCTTTATACATCTTCTCTTACATGTTAACTAAAATAATCCCTCTTTTAAACTTAATTTATTAATCTAATTTAATTTCTCTAAAGAAAAATGGTCAAGGTTAAATTGAGTCAACTAAATTCTAGAACCCTGATCTGACAAAAAATAATTGGTTCTGCAGTAATATGGAACTTGAATCAGCCCAAATATATCTATTGGAATGTACTGAATTAGCTGGTTTGCTTTGAATATGGTGTTACTTGTCTCTTTTAGGTCAAGTTATACCCCTAGCTCTAATGTTTTGAGATAACTAGCTTTTAATTTTTTGATTAAGTATGTATTATCTCCTAAAATTGTTGATTCTTGTGGGAATCTAATTCATTAAATGGTTTCTTCAATTTGATGAATTCATTGGTTCTTTAGTGCTTCCTTGTTTTGGGATAGCATAAGTTAGTCTTATTTTTCTTAAAGGTTTGATGTATCAACTTAGCTTCCCTGATAATTTCTTATCATAACTACATCTATATTCATGTCCTGAGCAAAGATTCATATTTTGTAGATCTGGTGTAAGACATACAAATGCTCTTTTGAGGGGGCTTGTATTCCGGATATTCAGCATCAATTTCTTCACGTATGGGTTTCCGGTAGGCACTTCTTAACTGTATGTTTTATGAAATGTGCTTCCTTTGATCATCATATAAGATGAAACCTTTTGTGGATGCTAATGTTTTCAGTTTGAAAAGATAAATGCTATTACCTTTTGTCTGCTGTTCTCTACTAGGGATATAAATCATGAAAGTCTGAGAAAACTTTCATTTGTAAGTTGTAACTATTAGCATTGAAACTATTATTCTAGTGAAGTACATATAGATTGTTGAGCTTGTTTATTTTATCATACCCTGGCACATTGTAGTGATTCTTGTATAATAAATAAAGGGGTTTTCTATTTCGTAAGATGCATTTAAATATTTTTCTCCTCAATATGGTATTATAATAGGGTTGCACTAGCCCTAGTTGTTGCTCTATCTCTCGTGGATAGAATCCTCTCATTTTGAGATATCGCATGACCTACACTCTCAGACTCGCACTAATCTATTTCATTTATTCCATGCGCACCAGCTTGTGAACCCATCTCGCATGACATCACCTCCACCCTCAATCTCAACTCGTCCAATTGTGTTTTTTGCTCGTGCATGCTAACCTTATTGCAAACATGCTCATACCCCGTTGCGCTAACATGTAGCACATGTTACTTTGTTGCTCGATCCTCACCCTCTGTCGCATCTTCCACTGCACCTTATGAATGCATTGATTGCACTTGTTGTTGCCTGCTCGCTGCATCATGATGTGAGTTAATTCTCTTATTATTAGACTCTTTTGTTCTCAAAGGTGTTATGGCCTCCTTTCAAAAACTCGAAACCTCCTTTGACATTAGTATCAAATTAGAGAGAGAGAGAGAGAGAGAGAGAGAGAGAGAGAGAGAGAGAGAGAGAGAACACCTACCCATTTGAAGCCTCTAGTTCGATCCACTGCCAGCTCCCGCCTCCTCCTCCCGTGACTCCATCTCCCTGTACCGATCCATCCTTGCCGCATTTGCTTCCTACCCGAGCACTCATAGAGCCTTAGGTATGTTTTTTATTATTATTATTTACTAATATTATTAGTTAATAGTTATTAATTAGGATTATTATTGTATATAGTATATTTAGTATACTAATTATTTTTAGTAATTACTGTTTTATTATTATTATTATTACTAATTAAAATTAATTTTGTGTTAATTATAGTTAATTAAATTTAATAATGGTTAATTATAATTAATTGAAATTAATTATAATTAAATATTTAATGATATTTAATTTTTTTTAATGATAATCGGTTAAAAATTAATTAAATTGATTTTAATTAATTATACTAATTATAGTTAATTATTATGATTAATAATTAGCCATAGTTAGTTAAGATTAATTAAAATTTAATTTAATTTTAATTGATTATTATTAATTAAAATTAAGTATAATTAATTATTATAGTTATAATTAATTATTTTTAAAAGGTAATTAGTTATAATTAATTAAAGTTAATTCTTTCTAACTAAAAAAAAAAGGTTCTTTTCTCGATGCTTGCAACGAGCCGGCAAACCCCCGAGGCGCTCACGTAGCGTTTAGGGTGGGAAACCGGTGCGATGCTAGCAACGATTTAAGAATCCCTCTTCAAAGCTTGCAACGAGCCGGCAAACCCCTGAGGCGCTCAAGTAGTGTTTAGGGTGGGAAATCGGTGCGACGCTTGCGGCGAAGGGGATACAAAAATGTGTCTTTATTTTATTTTATTTTCATATAAGTACCCTCGAACGCCCACGTGGTGCAGAGGGGAAAAATCTGTGCTTTATTTCTAACATGTTTTCTTCTTATAATCAACAAACATAAAAACCCTTAAATGCTCACGTAGCAGGCGGGGATAAAAAAATTTCATTCGCGACCGCGGTGTCATTTTTGACACCTACCTGAAGCGCTCACGTAGCGTCGATGGAAAATGTTGCCTATTGGTTTTTCCCCTAAACGGGGAGACGTCGGGAGGCTGCCGAAATTTGGATTGAAAATCCAAGGACTTGAACAAAAAAGAGCTTGGACTGTGGACTTATTTGAACAAAATGAGCTTTAAATTCAAATGAATTTGAAAATATAAAAGAATTTGGTTGAAATCAAAAGAACAAATGCAAAAAAATTTGTACTTAAGATTGTAGTTTGGAACAACTACAAGGACCACTTGAACTCATGCAAAGGACTTATTTTGAACTCGAACTTGAACAAGACATGGGCCCAAGAGAACTTTGATGTGGACTTATAAACTTGAACTATAATAAGACTTGACTTTGAATCTCATGTGATTCAAAAGAGCCATTTGAACTCAAGAGGACTTGAGTTGGACCATAGGAGACAAGGCTCGAACTTTATGAGACAGCATGGAACTCATTTCTAAATCAAGTGATCAATGATCTTAAAATCAAACTTGAATCAAGCAATAAGTATTGGACCCAAGTGAATAAATACAAAGGTTGTACTTGAACTCATAATGAATAGAAGATTCATATTGAAGCTTCGTCGGACATGGACTTGGACTTGGGCAAGATTTGTGCACTCAAACTAACATAGATGAACAAATGAACTTGTGATACAATTTGTTTTCAAACAAAGGCTCACACACAAAGTCACTACAAGCTTTGGTGGCAATGATCCAAAGCATTCAAATGAACTAAGGAAAATTGACATGTTCAATCATCAATTTACAAGAAAGGATAAAGAATTTGCAAGTGAGGTTTGTTTGCAAGCAACAAATGAGTTCCATAAACATTGAAAGGAAGCATACAATGAGCATAGTAGGTTGCTGACGAATGTATGTGAGAAAATTAGCAATGGTTGTAGTCATTCCGACAGTCAACAATAAATCTAAAATACACACATCAATCTCTTATAGATTATTGAGACCCATATGCAACGAGTTCAATGAATCATTAGCAAACACAAATGGGAGGCATGTGGTAAACACAACTCACAACCATGGAGCTATCATGCAAGTAGATGTATCCATCTTCTTCAAGAAGAAGAATCAAATATGCAACAAATACAACAACTTTCTTGCAGATATAGATCAAATTGAAAGGATAACAATATGCTTACAATCAAGTGTATGAGGCTCTCAGCAAAAGTTGAGAAAGTTTCATGTCGATCCGAGCCAAGTGCAACCACTTTTAATTGTCGTAGAATGCTTGCTACGTAGAAGACATATATTCTCTACAAACAAGGAGTTCGATACGTAGAAAATTCAAGCACTTGCAAGAGAATACAGGAGACTCGTTAGTGCACTACGATCTACCTACAGAAAGCAACGAGTAGTGCACGACAGTCTACCTGTACGAAGCAGCAAACAACCCTATTCAGAAGCTGCTATGCAATGCCACCGGATCCGCAACACTCGTACTAGCGGACAGAAGGCGTGTACAAGTTCTCAAATTCAACGTTGTGTACTCAAAAGGATATTTATCTGCACAACTGCAAATACTTCAATACCCCTATATGTGCAATGTAGTTTGTATACACTTAGGTACACTAAAAGGGGTAAAAGCAATTATAAAACCCGCATGGGCCCCGGCGAGCGTGTTATAGAAATACACGTGACGTCTAGGAATGCTGCTCGGGTTATCAAATTTTGAACCCGATCCTCCTAAGCAGATAAAAGGAGTGGACATGGTTCAATTATAAAATGCTCCCAAACACCCGCATGGGCCCCGACGAGCGTGTTATTGGTACACACGTGACGTTTAGGGATGCTGCGCGGGTTGACAAGTGAATTCAAGTTCAATCCCGATCCTTCTATACGGTTCAATAGAAGTCGACAGGGTTCGAACCAACAAACAAATATATGGTTGTGGTGACCGTTATATTTGTCTTAACACATTCATATTAGGCCTTCAATGCCTATAACAATGAGAATTCACTATCAAAGGCACGAAGCCTACAAAACCCGATCCTCTGTCGACAGCCCGACAGAGTCGACAAGGTTCAATCCATAAAAAGAAATGACCCCGAACACCCCGATGATGGCCGTGTTGATTGCTTATCTCAACCGGAGGGGTTTACAAATATTTTTGAATGCCATCCAAGCTCCACTAAAATATCCAAAATCCATTTCAAACTATTCAAAATGTCCTAAAATTTCTACAAAATCCAAAACTCCACAAAAAGCCCAAATTCCATATATTTAAAAATGAAATCAAACCATCAATCGCTTAAAGCAAAGCCCATCCACCCTCCGCAACAGTTTGCCGGGGTGGACAAATTCAAATAAACTCTAGCTCACAAAGAGCCAAATGTCTAGTCGAAAATATCACTAGGATCCATTCTCAAACAATCTCTTGCCAGTAAGGACGTGGTACATGTCCTCTAACCGGCAATTTCGCCGCCAAAAAGCACTGCAGGTAAACGGTTATGACCCGGGGCCCTTTGAACCGAGTGGTTTTGCCGCCAAATGGCACCACAGATAGCGGTTATGGCCAGAGCCAATACGTTCCTTAATGGCGTTAAATCCTTGAGATATGAATCAATAGGATATGATCAATAGGGCACAAAGCCCTCTGTCAGTTAAGGTGGATTCAAATTTGTCCCCTTAGACAAACACTCAACTCCGGTCTACAAGGTTCCCTTGGACGAAGCAACCCATGGCTGCCGACAAGGATCCTTCTGTCAGGTTGGGTCGACTACCTCCTCTGACTAAGTATATCAGGGACCACGATGGCCCGGGACGACGGAACCATGGGATCTTGATCGGGTCTATTATCCATTCCCCCACCATCCGCTTTAAGTACGAGATGGTGAAAATTTCTATTTTAAATATAAAAAACCTTCAAATTCCCAAATATCAATCCTCCAAATTCCCAAATTCTCCAACTATTTTCAAACCCAATTATCAAATTTTCAAATCCAAATCCATTGCTGCTACTATATGCCAGATAACACGTATTCTATACGTATCTGATTGACAACTAGCCTTAATCGAAAGTTCTCTCTCGTGATCGAGAGAGGTAATTAACTATAGGGGCTTGCGCCTATAGGAAACCAGAACTCAGATCATAAAGTCCTCACAAAATGAGGGCGAAATCTCTAGGTAGTGTCTTATCTACAAACCCATCTGCCTTCCAAAATTTACCCCGGAACTTAGTTCGTTAAAACTCCCTCGCCGAATAAGAAAAACGAGTGGAGGCCGAGGCCGAATTTTCGGAGCCCACAGTAGACTAGTACGAAATTGTTTTCTTCATCATACTATTAATTTTGATCAACTTCTTCCCTCGTGTTTTAGTCAAAAAATAAGCAAGATTTATAATGCAAAATTAAAGGAGCTTGGCCTCTTTCTTCTTTTTTTGAAAGGCAACTAGCTTTTTTTTAATTTTTGGTAACATAAATCTATGAAAAGAAGAAGACATCTCAAAGCTCCTTGAAATTATTTTTTTCCATAAACTTTTCTCCACGTACAAAGAGTTGATTAAGTTATTAATAGAGGAGGATATAGTGAAAGATTTTAAAGCCACCTCCCAATTTTAAGGATAGTGTGCATTCAAATAAGATATAAAAACCATCTTTCAACTTATCGTTAGAGATATCACAGATGATAGTATTAATAATATCTTTTATTAAGTAGAGTCCTTACTATGCAACTTTCTCATGCAAAGAAACCATATGAGAATTATGATTTTGAGTGGAGCGATTGATCTCTAAATTCAAGAGTTCTTATAATTGTCAAAAAATGCCACTTGAAGAAATAAGCCCATATGGAATGTCACAGTCATAATCAAGTTTAAATTTATTAATAATAGATAAGAGAAGTTCCTTTCTATCATTAAGGTGAAAAGGAATAACCCCTTTCCATCACCCCATGTCAACCTCAAACAATAGTATGAGATTAAGCAACATTATATTATATATTTTGGCATAAGTGAAAATATCATTGAAATAAGTAGCAAGGGAGCAATCATTTATTTATTTATCCTTATAAATTTATGCTTCTACCATCATGAATTTTTAAGAGATGTTGAAAAGAAAGAAATGAATAACTTTAGAGATAACAAGAAATAAATTCAAGGGAGTCATGTTAGATGAATTCCAGAGAAAATCTCTCTTCTAAAAATGGAGCAACAAGAGACACTGTTAGACAAGAAATCTAAGTGAGTCATGCTCGTAAAATACTTATCACGATTGATGGTACTAACAAAAGAATTTTCTTTGGCCGAAAGGCTTTCAAATCCATTTTCTAAGGAGAGGAAAATTCATCACAAGCGTTTAATGCTATGACTATTCTTATCTTAAGGCTTATAAATATTCTTCCACTTGATAAGATTTAGAATGCCAATTTCCATTTTACTTTTCTAGAAAATTGTTCCTTTTTATACCAACAATCTTTTTGGCCATTGAATTAGGAATCCAATAGATTGTCACTTTTATTTTTATTTTCCCAAAAAGATGTTCCTTTTAGTACCATTGGTGATGTGATGCATGGTTGAGTTACACAAGATTAAAAAAGAAGATTTAATAATAGCTTAACCATTTATAGAATCATGCATCAAGTCAAAATCGGCTGCAAGAATTCGTAGTGTTCCACTTGCTTAGGCAAAGAATTACAATGAGATTAACCAAGCAATTTAATCAAATACAAAGGAAATAGTAACGTTAAAAGCTTATAACTTGAATCCAACGATTAATAATGAGTTGTTCACCTTGAGGCCTTACTCTCTCTTTCCTACGAAACCAGGTTGAGCGGCGGAAGAGCGTCCACACTAGAAATGAGGTTGCCATGAGGAGGGAGGAGCTAATGAACGTCATTGTTGAGAAGGAACTCGGAGGTGGAGGTGGCACAGGAGGATGACCTTTTATGATCCACGTGTAGTCTGAAAATTGATCGTCGACGGCGTCCACTAGTGTCGGAAGGATCCGATCCAAGTATTCCTCGACGGTATTGTCGAAGCCAAATCCAACGTCAAAGAAAGGAGATCTTAGGACGTGGATGTCTCCGTAGATGTCGTAGAAGAGTCCGTGATCAACTGCGGATCCGCCATACAACATGGACTTGAAGACGAGCGGTCACCAAAGAAACTCAACGATGGGAGGGAGAGGGGGTCGGCGGGTTTTGGAGCTTGGGATGAGAGGGATTGGCTAGGCTAAGGAATTACTGGAGGTGTTTTAGTAAATATGAAATTAATTTTAGATTTAGGTGGTTTTGGAGGGATTAGTTTGAATTTCAAATTCAAAATTAATGAGGGTGGAGGGCTAATTAGGCAAGAGAGTAAATTTGCCCATGCAAGGGGGGACCGGCGGCATGAAGGGGAGAGGGAGGAGTGTTGTGTAGAAAACTGAAATGAATTTCAGTTTTAAGTGAAATTGGAGGGAATTATTTTGAAATTAAAGTTGAATTTCAAAATAGGGAGGAGGATTAATTGGGCAATTAATGGGAAGCCTAAAGAGGGGGCCGGCGGCATCAAGGAGGTGGGGAGGAGTTTGGAGAAAGAGGATGGGGGTTTCCAAATTAAGATGATGACTAGGAAAGAATTTTTCTCATGAATCCAATTCCATTTGAATTGAAATTGAATTCAAAATTTTAAAACTTTCCTAAATTGGAACTTCCTAATTTGGAAAGATTTTGAATTTGGAATTCAAATTTCGAAGAGGCTAAGGGAGAGAGTGGTGGTGGGAGGATGGGGAGGGGAGAAGCCGGTGGCAAGGTGGCCGACAGGTGGAGCTAGGGTGGCCGACGGGTTGGGGTTCCAAAGGTGGTGGCAATGATGGAGGATTCAACTTCTTCCAACTCTTGGACTTTGCTTTTGGTAGTTTATGGAGGAGGAGAAGAACTATGATTGTAATTACCTAGAGAACTCACAAAGAGATCTCAAACAAAGAACTCACCAAGAGATCTTCAAGAACTCACAAAGAGAACATAAGAGTAGAAAAGTTTCATTCATCAATCAATTTCTCATACAAGGTACAAGAGCCGTATATATAGGCTCTTTCACACCCCAATTTGACTCACCTTCTACCACGAACTGGAGTATAATAGAGAAAGATTTCAATGTCTCAAACTCCACACTTAACAACAGGAAGCATCATGGTTTAAAATTGCGCAATATGAGTCTCGCCTTGAGGCCCGCCTTTGCGCAATTCCAGTAAAAAACGCCTCGATGCTTACGTCTCAAGTCTTTTTTATGAGGCTTGCGCCTCAACTTGGTTGAGGCCCGCCTTGAGACCCGCCTCGCCTCACTGGCATGAGGCTTACGCCTCACGCTATATATATTAAAACTTACATAAATCTTGAAGTAAATGCCCAACATTGGACTCTATAGGAGAGAAGGAAGGGGAGAGAGCTGTTCATCATAATGATGATTGAAATGAAGAACCCCTTAGTAATGACAGTGCTGATGACTTATGAGTTCTTATGTGATATGTCATTGCTATTTATTTTTGGAAATTGGAATTATATG
Organism: Dendrobium huoshanense; assembly: GCA_016618105.1. NCBI lineage: Eukaryota > Viridiplantae > Streptophyta > Magnoliopsida > Asparagales > Orchidaceae > Dendrobium > Dendrobium huoshanense. The sequence goes on along the minus strand of CM028347.1, from coordinate 9,405,253 downwards.
TTAATGAAAAGATTATTGGGATTTGGGAAATATAGAATTTTGAGTTGAACTACATTTCATGTTGTCTTATTATTGGGATATTTTGATTTCACTTCATATCTTATGCTTTTTTATGTTTTATATTATTCATCCATTAGAATAAAAAAAATTTCATTTTATGTTTACGCAATCTTTTGATTTTGAGGCTTACGCCTCAAAACGCCTTGAGGCTTACGCCTCGCCTCACGAATGAAAAACGCCTCAATACCCGAATACGCAATTTTAAACATTGGGAAGCATGTAATATACCTTATTGAACCTCAACATAATTAAAACAAATACAGAGCTCTACTAAAACTTTTAAAATTCATTCACATACCCAAAAGTCTTTACACCTAGCATTCAGATCCCGCTTTAGATCTCTTTCACCCCAAAACGTACTTACAGGCTCCACATGACAACAAATACAAAAGTCTAATATGCCCCTCGGGCTACAAAAGCAAACATATACCCATAAGGGTAAAAATGGAAAAACTGAAAATACATGCATAATACATAAAATGCAAATAAATAATCATCAGTAGTAAAGGGTCTCCATCATGGCTGTCGATCTCCGGTGTCGTCTCTGATAAACGCGCCGGAATCTCCTGTCGATGTCCCCATCATTCTCCCCGGGTGGGAGAGAACTCGACCCCGTCGAGTGCGTACTGTGGAAGCTCTCATACAATTCTAGGATGTCCGGTGTTCCTTTCCAATGAACTAGGTACCTTTGGCGCCCTCCATCCTTTGTGGAAATAATCTCATCATCTAGAATGGTTTCGATCTTCTCTGCATTAGGTAAATGGGGTAAATTGGGGAGTGGAGGAAGGCTAGGGATCTCACTAGGTGGGGTCACACAAGGCTCATTGTAAAGTGAATTGTTGGGGTTAAAATCAGTACCCTCGAAGGCTACTATATCCTCTATATTAAAAGTCGGATTCATGTTAAAACCTTCTGGGAGGTCTAGCACATAAGCATTACTGTTAACCTTTGAAATTATCTTAAATGGTCCGACGCTTCTCGCATGTAATTTCTTTACGGAACTAGGAGGGAAATGCTCCGGGCAGATTCGTACCATCACAAAGTCTTCCACTTCGAATTTTTTAAACCTTCTTTTCTTATCAACAATAATTTTTTAATTGGTATTACTCTGTTCAATTTTCTTTTTTTAATCTCAGTGTGTAACTCATGGAGATGAGATGCAAATGCATGTGCAAAAGAACTGGTATACATGACGAATGACAAGAGTCAAGGCTCACCCAAAAGTTTTAAGCAGAAATAACTTTGGAGGACAACAGACTACAAAAAACACACACACACAACATACTAACTCACACGAACACATAGCTAGAAAAGTGGACGAGTCACGAAAAGAGGGGGTCTAAAGTGTTCGGTCTAAGGGAACTGGTCTAAGAGAACTGCTAATTTTTCATACATCCATTTAGCTAGGAGAACATTAAAAAAAATTCACTTCATTAGCAATTCTATTTTTTACTGCATTTCTAAAAGAAATGGAAATCAAAAGTTACAAATTTATACGGCTAGTTGGTGATCCACGATCACTCAAACATGGATGATTAGAAGGTAATCATGGTTTCCTACTTGAGCCTCATTCTTATATGCATTCCTCTTGAGTAATACTTCTGCCCACCTTGATGAAAGTACATCTCCTTTAGATAACCTCTAAGGACTGATGCTCTTCACTTATTTGATAGAAACTCCTTACACTATTAGTCTCAACATTAAAACCAACACTTTCAAGGTCAAACATCTCTTAACTGAATATTCTCTACAAATGTGAACGAGAAAAACGTTAATTATGTGTTTGGATTATTTATGGGAGACTGTGTTAATCCTGAAGTTCAATTTATTCTATTCTATTCAAATCTGATCCAAAATAGCCTCAAATTTAATTCCTAGATTGGTCCCAGATAGTTTGAATCCATTAGCTAGGTTCATGCCTGATGTTTCCCTTTTTCTACCACTTTTCTGAACCATATCATAAATAGCAAACAATTATGTGAAGTACTTTTCTCAATTGTATTCGATAGAATAGCTGGTATGGTAATATTGCAAAATTATTGATTTGCCATCGTTGCTGTCCTTTATATAACTTGAGGTGTAGCCAATATGATGGGCCTATTCATAAAACTTTACTGTGCTATATGTGACAGGTCCTGCTGATTGCTCTTTCTTTATGGAGCCTCAGTTTTGCCAGTACATGTGCTTTTGGTTTGCTAGCATATGTGGGCTATGTATTGTTTACATTTCCCTCCTTGTTCAAGTTGCACCGTTTGAATGGTTTACTTCTTGTGTTCATTCTTCTTTGGGCTGTCAGCACCTACATTTTCAATGTGGCGTTCACATTTCTCAACAAGGAACTAAGAAAGGTATCTTTTATTTTGCAGATTCTACATATTAGACTCCTTATGTACTATTAATATAATAATCAAACATAATATCAGGATATGGAGATTTGGGAGACAATAGGATTGTGGCATTACCCTATACCTGGATTATTTCTGTTTGCTCAGTTCTGTCTGGGGGTTTTTGTCTCCATCTGCAACCTAGTCAATAATTCTGTTTTCCTCTACCTAAATAATGAAGGAAGGCAGTCATTGAATGACGATAGTTCATTTGAGGGTAAACTCATCTTGAACAATGTTGTTTAAATTTGATATTTGTTTGCTATAACTTACAGCTGAATGTTTGTGTATTGTTTTATGTTGCCATTAGTCTTTAGTTGTCATGTTAAGTCATAATTCAGTAGTGTGCATGAATCCTTCATATGTGAATTTTTTTGAAGTTACTTGTTAACCACCAAATTTTTTTTATGTACTAGCTAACTAACGCCTGACATATGACCTTAAATTTTAGTCCAATATTTAGATTTAATTACATCTGAATTCTAATAAAAATTAAAACTAGTTTATTTAATGGCTGATAATTCTCGTTTCATTTAGCATGAGTTTAGCTTTTTTCTTAAAATTCTCTAACCCTCACTGAAATTATCACTAACTACCAAATTGAATGCAAACCTAACATTGCTGCTCACTTGCAACCTAGCCATTTCTACTTGCATGCTGGCTAGTGAAATCATTATTGTCAATTTGCTTTCCAGCTTGCGTAGCTCAACATCAGTCTTTCTTTCTTGTCGTGTTTGCTTCCTTTGGATGCCTTTCTTCAAATTTCATCATCATTGTAATCTACAAAATTGCCACTTTAGGGATCCCTTAGACTATGTCAAGTCCATTTGAGTGTTGTCCATATACTTGATTGAGGTTTGATCAATTTAGCTTTAATTGATCTTGGGCATGCGTTGTGGTGGCATGAGCGCAGTTTGTAAGGTGTCATATACCTTGTAACAATATTTTACTTCAATAATTGTCCTTCTGGACCAATTTCAAATTAATTTATAAACCGATATGAATTATATCACTTTATGTAGAATTGATTGATAAAAGAAAAGTTGAATAATTTTTGAAGAAACATAAAGATAAAAATTTAGGTCCAATTGAGATATTTTGAGAATTAGAGAGTTGTGGGAGAACTTAAGAGTTGTTTGGTCAATAAATATTTTTAATAGAATCTTAAAGACTAGAGAGTGTCAAATGAGTTTAGTATTTTGGCACCATTATGTATGAACTTATGAGATGTTCGCATTGTGGTTATTATAATATAAAAAAAATGAGATATACACTGCACTTAGAATATCGGCTTTGAATTTTTTTTTTAACATATAAGAATCAATTTGGATTTATTCTAGAAAGGTTCACGATGAAGTTGATTTTTTATTTAGGCAATTGATGGAAACTATGATGCACCAAAACGGACACGGCGATACGACATGACACAGACACGACAATTTTTAAAAATATAGGACACGGGTGCGGCGTGGACACTGCATAATAATTTTTTAATATAATATATAGTAATTTTTAAAAATATAGGACACGAACACGGCGTGGACAGATGGCTTTTTTGAACATTCACCTAATCCACCCCCACCAGCAGCAAAGCTCATTTTGCTAACAAACCAATCATACATATGAATGCATCAAATTAAATTGATATGAAGTGAAATCAAAATATCCCAATAATAAGAATACATGAATACAACAATATACCGGTTTGCCTGGGGTCCAAGGGGGCGCTGCCCCCTGGCGGGGTTCGACCTGCCCAGTCAGGTCGTGGGGTCAAGGGGCAGCGCCCCCGGAACAAAATTTAATTTTATTGTAAGAGTAATTTTGAAGTTATGTTTGTTTTTAAAGTTCGTAAGTTATTTGTATGGGAAGATACCGAGTGGTACCGAGCATGTACCTAGCAGTACCGAGCATGTACCAAGCGGTACTGAGCATGTACTGAGTGGTACCGAGCATATATTGAGCAGTATCGAGCATGTAATGAGCGGTACCGAGCATGTATATAGTGATATCTCATTTAATAACCGGACACGCGTGTCCGATTTTAATTTTAATTTTTTAAATTGCGACACTCCAATGCCGTGTCGGACATGTGTCATGCCGTGTCCGATGCGTGTCCGTGTCCGACACTGCATACCCTCTTTAAGTGCCGTGTCAGTGCATCATACAATGGAAAGTACCAAAAGCAAATAAATGATCCTCTTAGAATTTTTATTGTTGTTATGAATGCCTATAGTTGAGTACTATGGGAACAATTTTGTGTGAATTAAGGTAAAACAATGTGGTAAAGATATATTAAGTCATTAAAATTACTTATGATGGAATATTGATTAGTATTATTACTAATTGTATGATGGAATATTGATTAGTATTATTACTAATTATAGAGTAACCAAGGACCTCCCAATAAGGTTGCTTCCACGATCAATGTGAAGTTAATATATTTTTGTAGTCATGAGGATACTTTTAAAGGACATTCAAAGTGAGGTGTAATTATTTCTCTTGCGAATTAACTAGTTTTATTATTATTATTTATTTACATGAAATTACTTAGTTTTGATTGGTGGGACCTTTACTAAAGTAAATGGAACATTAGAATAGTGGAAATTTTTTTAATATATATGATGCTTTGTATTAGTAGTAGAAAAATTGAGGTTTTTGATATGCAATTTTAATGGGTGGGAAACTAATAACCAATTAATATTTTTAGAAGATGAAGTGCAACTTAACATCCATTTTGGATCTATTATGTAAAATGAGGATGTAGAGGATGGTTGAGCTTTTAGAATTGAGGTTGGTTAAAATGAGGATGTGCCTTTGGAGTGCCATAGATTAGACATTATCTCAGAGATTAGATGTCAATATTTTATAACTAAAATTAGACTAATCATTGTATATAGATTTGATTATCGAGTGATAAATAGGCACTAGTAGTGGTTATGATAGTTGTGTAGTCAAACAAGGGGAGATAGTTTAGGAAATAATTATACAAGAGTGATTATAAGAAGAATATTGACTGAGTGGCTAAAGATAAAATTAATGTGGAAGGATTATGAAGAAATGGCGGTGGACTAACTTGCATAGATTAAAGTTATGCAAATCGATTTTTATAAAACACATATTATACCTTATGTTAAACTTAATCAAAATGGATAGAAGATAAGAATGTTTAAAGTTGATCCAAATAGTTATGATAAGGCTATTGATATATTGTATATTTTACTTTTAGACACAATTTTTCATAAGCTTATGATCCATGACTGTTTATGATGGGAACATTAGAGCATGGAATGTGTATCAGAGGCGTGACCGTCGATCTACGACCACGGTCGAGGCGATGTAGTTTTGAGTCATTTCATGTATTTTTCTTTTATTATGTTATAGTATTTTTATGTTTGATTGAAAAAGTGTGTAGTTTTGATAAATATTAATTTTCTTTGGGAAAGATTAATTTTTGGAATTTTAAAATTGAACGCGTCATTATGAATAACATATCCACTCGAGATGTGAACATATCATTCCCTAATGGGTTCAAATTATAAAATTTTGAATTTATCCTGATTATCGTAGTCAAACTCAGGAAAAAATCACATTTGACCCCGGAGGGTCAAAATGGAATTTAGTCGAGTGTTTGATTATAATGATCAGGATAGGAGATCATTAAAGTCATAATCAAAATAATGATAATAAAGCAATATATCTTCCCAAGAAAAGAGATATTGCTTATTATCGATTATTTGATTATGACGATAACGGTCGCCATTTTTTTATTTCCCAAAGATAATTAATTAAAGGTTTTGAAAACTTGATTTTGAAAATATGGTCTGGGTTTCTAAATCTCTTACGAGCGTATACCCTCGTAGTTAATTACATCTTAAGAAACTGAAGTTTCCTACGAATACTCTCGATTAAAATAGCGGTACGAATTTTATTTAAGATTTTCAAAGATCGATGTCAAATAAGGTAAGGACTAGAATTTTCAAACGGGAATGTTTCAATGTTGAACACTTATTTCTGGAGTCAAAGGAAGAGGGGTAGGAGGTGTTTTGAGATTCTGAATTACTTAAGAAAACATCTCAGCCTATCCTAAGTGTTGGACTTAAATTTGATTGAAAGAGATTTAGATTTGAGTGATCAATTTTATTAGAATGTTGGGATTCAATTCCCGGAGGATGACGTCTTATAGCCCAAGCCTGCCTCAGAACCTAAGTCTAAGTTGAGTACTTAAAAGTGACCCGAACCTAGCTAGTGCAATGCAAATCTTAACTTACCCCGACCTGGATTGGGGAGCCAGCTAAACCACCTAAGCGCTTTTAAAAATATGTATTCGGTCTTTTATAAAAGAGTGGTTAATGATGTTAATTAAATAGGTTTTTGAAAATAGGGCCGATATCTAGAGCAGATCCTAATTGGCCCTTTAACTTATGTTGGGTGTTTAATGTCTAAATAGATGAAATTAAAATTTTAGACTCGATTTAATTAGTTACTAATGCAATGCATGCTAGTCGACTCGATTAAATGCATGAATCAGTATGAAGCAGTTTAAAAAATTTTGGTTTAAAAAATAGATTTTTCCCTAGAGATTGCACAACATCCCCTTGACCGATTTGCATCCTCATAAGCTAGGTGGTTTGCCAAAACCCGCAGGCGGGGAGGTGCCTAACAAGGTGGAGAAGGTTTAATATGATGCATGAAAAACCCTCGGCGAGTCCGAGCTTACTTCTTAAGACCGTGTAGAGTTTCTATCTTATCTTAAAAATTTTAATTTTAATTAATGTATAAAAGTTTTGACTGGTCCTTATGAGCCTACAATCGCATTCCAAGCTAAAGCAAGTACGTCATGCAAATAAAAAGACTAGAAAAACATATATTTTTAATGTGCAATCAAGTAAACAAATCAACTAAATTAATAGCTCAATTGAAAGTCCATATGACAAGTGTCACTTATTATTACATCCTAGAATTTGCAGAAAAGTAAAGTGGTCGGGCACCACTAACAACAACCCGGATTTCTAATCCTAAGACTCAAGTGACTTTGAGAATGGGTCTTCTCGTTATCCACTTCATCATTCTTCTGCTGCTTGTTGGATCGTCGGGTACGGATATCCAAATGAAAAGAAACTCCCCCTTGAACAGGGTGTATATTTCCTCTTTGGATATTTTCAAAATCATCCAAATTTGGAGCTCCAAATGGAGAGGGACTCTCCCCTAAGGGATGCCCTTCCTCTTTGGATCCCAAATTAGATGTTTTAACATCCTATTCTCAAAGTACTTTAAAGTACAACTCAAATTATATCAAATTTATATTAATCAAAATTGAAAAATCTAGATTCGATCTTACAGGGTTATCCTAATAATCAACAGTTAATTAACATCCCAAACAGTTAATATTCAATCTCAAGCAGTTAATATTTGAAGTTTAAAATACTTAATTCACAACACAGAGTGCAGAAAAGTAAGTAAACAAATACATCAATTCTAAACTAGCAACCAACATGCAGTGAAAGCTCGAAAATCGGACACACAACAAAAAAGTAAACACCGGCCTAGCTTAAAACTAGAGTTGGTTGTCCTAACAAAGCATTTAAAATGTGTGAGGTTGGTCGTGTGGGTTGGATATGTCCTGTGGAGGGCAATTTGTTAAAGTTGTTTGAAGTTTGATTGGTTGGAAGGCTCAAGGGAAGATCTTGGTTAAAGTATAAGTCTTAATGATTTGAGATTAATTTTAAAATTGATTTTTAATTATTTGTTGGATACCACCTTTGTTTCCCACCGAGGCCGTGAAGTTTATTTCACCTTCTTTGTGGCTAAGCTAATAACCTCGTAAGCCTGGGTTACCTAGTGGTACCCGATATAATTAAGTGATTTAAGTGATTAAGGTTTAAAAGTTAATGAATTTTAATCAAAATTGTTGATTACTGATTTTAAAGTTAATTAAAGATTTCTGGAGTTTTAGAGTGATTTTCGAGTTTTAGGAATTTTTTGGATTATTTTAATCATTTAATTAAGGAGTTAAAAATTTACTTTTTAATTAAGAGTGTTTTCTGGAAAATTAATATTTTATTAAATTACTAGACCTTAATACGATCAGTTAGATTGTAAGTACGCTGAAATTGGATTTTTCTGGATTTTATTATGAAGGTTTGAGGTTTTAGCTTGATTTTGACTTAGGTTTGACCATTAAAAGAGAAGCATAATACTAAGTTAAGTGTGGCAGAGATGAGGATGCTCAGGTGGATGAGTGGCTTTACCCTTAGAGATAGGATATGAAATGAGCATATACGTGAAAAAGTTGGAGTAGCTCCAGAAGAAGATAAGATTAGAGAGAGTCGCCTTAGATGGTTTGGTCACATAAAACGGCGACCTTCCAATGACCCGGTTAGGAGAGTAGAGGTATTAGATTTGACTTATGTTAAGAAAGGTAGAGGCAGACATAAAAAGACTTGGTTAGAAAATATTAGGAATGACCTTTCTGATTTAAACGAGAATTTGACCTTTAATAGGACACAATGGAGAAAAAGGATTCATGTAGCCAACCCCACATAGTGGGATAAATGCTTGATGTTGTTGTTGTATTATTTATGTTATAGTTGTTTTCATGTTTTTGCCCCTTACTTAAGGGAGGTCGTATGTAAGCCCTGAAGGCATTGTCGTCTTTCTTATTTTGAGTCTTATGTACGAGGCTATTTATAGCCCCTATGTTTCTCTTTGAAAGTTAATGAATGATTGAATGATAAAACAAATTTTTGTACTATTGATTGAGTTATTGAGAGATCTTGAGAGTGCTTGGAGAGAGAGCAAGATCCCTAGGAGAGGGAAAATGGATCACCCACTAACCTTGGAGACAGCCGGGTTCGTGGTTTGTTTTATCGTTCTTTTCTTTCAATCTCTCTTCCTCCTAGCCACCGGATCTCCTAGCCACCCCACCTTGCCGCCGGCCAACGTCTCCCCCCACCACCACCTCAAGCCACCACCCTCCTTCCCCCACTACAACGATCGGCCTGCTTACCCAAAGCCCCACCCCACCTCCGGCCCTTCATCCAACCGAACTCTAGCCCAAGCCGCGCCCTTCTCCCTTAGATTTTTCCCTTCATCCTTGCTTACATTGATTCCTTTCCTAATTGGGTTGATTAATTTAGGTAACTCATTAACTTATCAAATTCAAATTATTTGAATTTGAAAAGTTGCCTAAAATATCGCTCCTATTTTAGGAAACTTTCCAAATCCTTGCCTATTGAATTAAAGTTAAATTAGGATGAAATATTTCATCCTAAATTTAAGTCCATGACTTAAGGAAGCATTAATAGCTTCCTTAATTTCTCTTCCTATCCCATTAAGCCGCCGGCCTCCCTTTGATTTAAATTTGAATTTGTTTCCTAAAGTTCCACTTTCCTTATTTAACTTCAACTATCTATGGAAGGAGTTTGAATTTTGAAATAACTCAAATTTAAATCCCAAATCCTTCCTATTTCATTAATTCTATTTTTGGAAAGGCCATTAAATAAATCAATTTATCTAAATCTGAATTAATTGAGTAATTAATGCCCTAACTCCAAAAAAACATTGAATTTAGACACACAATCCCCTCTCTCTTGCTTGGCCGAAATTCCCAAGGGCCCACCCACTTAATTCCTTCCCAAAATTAAGTTTTCCCCCTTGTAATTAAATCCCAAATTCTATTCTACTCTACCCATCCCCTCTCTCTTACCTCCATATTCTATTGAAGTTATTTCCAAGCCTAAAGAACTGATTTGGAAATTAATTTCAGCTTTCCCTCCATAATACTCTTCTCAAAATCTGAACTCAATCTTCCCCTAGTCTTCCTCCTTGGTCGGCCATCCTCTCTTGCCACTTCCTACTTGGATTCTTGAAAGAAACCTCTCCCTTTCAAGGGGATATGGCAAGGACATCAAATGATCATCACCTTCAATACTTCAACACTTGGGAGAGACTTCTTCCTCTCCAGTTGAACCTTAGAGGGAAGCTACGACGAACTTCTTCAACATCTCGCCTACTTATTTTTGGGTTTCGACAAAGGTGAACTTCTTCCCCCTTTTAATTACTTTCCTAATCCCTTGACAAATCACAAGGAGCCGTGCTTCGCCTTATGCCTAAGCTTAGTAAACATAGGATTGAGCGTGCTTTCTATGTTTCTAATCTTGTTGTTAGATTAAGGATTTTGTTGAAAACTATTTACTTGGCATGTTGTTGAATTTCTAGCTTATTTTGATTTTTCAAGTATTTGGCAAGTGGCTTAGCCTAAACGTAGGTACCACTCTCTTATTTTCTATTGTGGTTTTGATTGCTAACAATTTTAATCTTACTTGCTTAATTCAAGAAATCGTGCAAATTATTATTTCATCCATTTAAAGCATTTAGTTCCACATCAGTTTATAATTATTTTTAAATTTATTCCCTATGGAGTAAAATAAAGTTATGAAAGTTAGGGGCTATCTGACATTATTATGGGCTCTATCACCTTACTTTATTGAATATTTGATTGATTATGTGTTGATTTTTAAGAAGGTAAATTTAATACTATATATGATATTACCTAGATATTTTGTCTTTTAATGAGGATTTTATAATTTGGTTTGAGGTTTTCTATAAATGTTAGCCTCATGGTTAATTACCTCTGTCATGTGAGTGAAAACTTCTTATTTTTGATAGCTTTTAGGGTCTATTATTATTTGCTTTAGTAGCATCAATTTGGCTCGAGGAAATTGATTTGTCATTGTTTGCTTAGAGCGAGTATTGGGGCTCATGATGATAAACTCCATTAGGATCCCATGGTCCCTTCATTATGGGCTTTGATTGTATCACACCTGACGACGACCTCTCTAGGCTGATACGAGATGATACAAGATTTTGTCTAGTTGTTTATATACTATAATTTCTAAACTTTAAGTTAAAAGTTACAGGCTTCATTAAAGCATTTTATACAATTCTCTAGAACGAAATAATTTTCAAGAATTTCCTAACTACAAAACTACTAGAAAAATCAGGATTCTTCATAAATCAATAAAAGATTTAATAATAGATATACCTGACTAAACGTAATCTTACAACAAAACTATGCTCCCAAAAGATAGTGTAGTAGATCAAAATGTGAAAATATGACTCTTTTTTGGATTCTAACTTGTCATTTTATTTACCTAATATGACATGTAACATAGTATTGTATGAGCTAAAACTCAACAAGATAAATAATTTCAAGACAAATATAATTGTTGTAAAGTTTTACTTATACTCATATATTAGTCTAATATATTATATGAAATTCTTGAATATGCAGTACTTGAATTAAGATCCCATTTACTCATAAGCAAACTGTCTAAATGGAAAGATAATTTTAAACAGAACATTAGAGCTTCAAACATCAATAGTATTTCATAAAATGTGTGCAAGTGTCATTCTTTTATCTAACCATTTTTTTAATTTCTTTATTGGTTACATACATGATGTGTAATTAGTTTATTGGCTATCGTAAGCTTGAAAGTTACGTGCAGATGACTCTTTCCTCCGTAAGGGCAACATTTGTTGCCCTACCTGCACAGGTCATCATACTGATGTAGAACGATGGAGAGGGTCATTTGAATTTTCAAAAATTCCTAATTTATAGGAGAAGGTAGGGATGGGGGCCAGCTAAAGAGAGAGGGGAGAGGGAGAATTGTCCACATTCAATGTATGTGTCCACATACATTGAATAGGGGGAATTAAATTCAAATCAAATCGTTTAATTCAGATTTGCACTAATTGAGGAGAATTTCTTAAAATAGGTGTATGATATTTAGGAAAGATTTTAAAATTCAAATTCATTTGAATTTGAATTATGAACTCTTTCCAAATAAGATAGGGCTAAATTATGAAGATGATAATGGAGTAATTGAATTATTCTTTAATTAGAATCTCAAATTAGGAAAGAGATTAAAGATCTTTCAAAATTTAAAATTCAAAATTAAGAGACGGGAGTTTATTTGGGAGCAATAAGAGGAAAGAAATTAATTAAATGGAGGGAGAAAGAGGGAGGGGGAATAGGGGTGTTTAGGTTCAATGTATTTGGCCTAAGGATTAATTAACCAATAAATTTCAGAATTGATTATGATGTGAAACTACGAGGAGTTTGTTTAGAAATTTAAAAGAAACGATTAAAGTGTTGCTCCTGATGAATTTAAAACTAGCACATAAAAGTTGAGTTAGGAATTAGAAAATATCAACTTGCTTAGGCCAAAGATTCGCAATAGAGATTAACCAAGCCGATTCAATCCAAGTTCTAGGAGAAATTAATATGCAAAGTACAATAACAAAACCCAACGTTTAACAATGAGAATTTCACCTTGGAGCCGTATCACTCAAGGATTAGTGGGCTTTTGGCGGAGATAGAAGATCCAAGCGATGAAGGAAGTTACCACTAGGGAGAGGGCGCCGAAGAACTTCGTCGGAGGAAAAGTCGCCGGTTGGGATGGAAGTCGTAGATGACCGTCGAGGCTCCAAGCGTGCTTTGAAAGTTTTCGGTCGTAGATGCTTGCAAGGATTGGCACGACTCTCTCCAAGTACTCTTCTACGGTGGTTTCGTCTTCAAATCCTACGTCGAAGCACGGTGACCGTAGGATGTTGATGCTTCCGTCGGCGTTGAATACTAGACCCCACTCAAGCTCGGGATCCGCCATTCAACATTGAAGTGGGTGGGGAGATGTCGTCGTCTTCTTCTTTTGTCTCAACCTCTCAAGGGGGAATGAAGAGAGGGCCGACCTATGGTGGGGAAAACGGAGCAAGGAGGGGCGGCTATGGAGTGAGAGGCGGCTAGGGTTAGGAAATTAGGTGATGAGGAGGTGTGGGGAAGTTTTAATCAAAATCTGAATTTAATTTCAAATTTAATTAAATTTGGAGGGAGAATATTTGGAGTTTGAATTTTGAAATGGGTGTAATGAATGCATTAAGTGCATTAAAAGGGGTTCCTCCTTAGGTGGCCGGCGGCATGGGTGAGAGAGGGGAGAGGTTACAAAAATCTGAAGTTAATTTCAGATTTCAATTAGATTTGGAGGGAGTTAAATTGGATTTGAAATTTGAATCAAGAGTCTTAATTGTCATTAATTAGCCTTGAAGGGGATTCCCCCTTTGATGGGGCCGGCGGCTATGAGAGAGGGGAGGGGGTTAGGGAGCAATTACACACTTTCCAAATAGGTTATTGCCACCTAGGATGAAAAATTAGTAACTCCTCATGTGGAGAAATTTGAATTGGATCAACTTCAAAACTTTCCTTTTTTGGAATTTGACAAATATGGAAAGTTTTGAATTTCAAATTTTGAAATTCAAAATGAGTAACTCCTAAATTGATTGCTAGGCTACAATCAAGGAGCCGTTTGGGGAATTAACATCCCCATCATGGCTTGGGCATGGAGGTGGCCGGCGGCCAAAGGAGGAGGGAGGCTTGCCGTTGGGTTAGAGAAATTCTTGAGGGGGCGTGGGTTTTGGTGGAGGAAAAACGAATGGGTAAAGCAGTGGGTGATGTGATCTAGTATGGAAATTATGGTGGAGAAGAGAATCGAAATTTAGAGGAGAAAACAAGAAGATAACATGAACCACGAGTCGAGGACGCTTCCAACGACTGGTGGGTATTGCACACGCTCACCCTGAGCTCAATCACCCTTCTCTAGCTCTCATGCAAGAAGAAGAAGACAACACAAAATTTGATTCAAATATTCATTAAAAAATTAAAACGATACAAGAGACCACTATATATAGGTCTTGACTCATAAAAAGTGAAAAGACTAAATTGCCCTCTGGGCTACAAAGAAACATAACTCCCCACAGGGGTAAAATGGGAAAACAGTAAATCAAACAAGACAATAATAAAATACATCATGTCATCTAAATCAAAAGTAGAGGCGCTGAATCGTGGCCGTCGATCTGTGGTTTCGCCGGCGATAAACATGTCGGTAGCGTCTGTCGATGTCCTCATCAGATTAATTAATTGAATGAAAGAAATTTACAAATTAATATAATTAATGAGGAAGGATTTGAAATTCAAATTAGATTAATTTGAATTTAAAATCTTTCCAAATTAATGACTACTTAAATAAGGAAAGAGTGATTTTTGGAGGGAAGTGGAGTTAGGAAAGGAGGTGGTCGGCGAGTGGGTGGAACCTTGGTGGATTTCGGCCAAGGGGAGGGAGGAGGAAGAGGGGGCTGGTGTAGGCCGATGGTGTGGAGGTGATGGGGTGAGAGGATCGCGCTTTGGTGGAGGGCTTGAGGAGGTGGCAGTTTAGGGAAGAAAGGAAAAACAAAACAAAGAAAAAAGAATAGAACGGCGAGCCTTGGACTCTTCTGAAGACTGACGGGTGATACGATGCCCTTCACCAAGGGACTTCAAACCACGAGTCTGGACCCATCCTGCGGCAAGTGGAAACCACAATTCCTTCTATAGGGATCCTCACTAACGTCGTCCCAAAGAACAAAAGTGCAGAACAAAATTTTATTAAAACTCCATCATACAATTACACTAGTAAGGGCCTCTATATATAGGCATCAGAAATAAAAGAAACTAAAATAAGACGATCATTCCCCTGGGGCTTACATAAGATTAAACCTTAAGCGTAAAAATGAAAAATGCATAATTAAAATAAATTTTTCAAATAAAAATTTAAGATAACGTAGGACGATCACGGCCGTCAATCTTCAGCTCTTCCTCAGATAGGCATGGACGGTTGGATGTCCGCATCACATACACATTTTACGTAGATAACCTTTTTTCCTTCCTATGGGATCACTTTTGTTGCCTTATCTGTACAGGTTGCGACATTGCCGACCTATCTACATGCATGATCTTTCTGAAGTTCATTTTATTTTATACTTCATTATTTCACATAAAATTACTTTATGAAATTAAAATTATATTAAAATTGCTTTTTGAAATTAAAATTTCAATCAAGTTGTTTTTTAAAATTAAAATTGCTTATTTTATTTAATTGAGGACATTGACAATCAAATCCAGGATAAACTATTTCATTACCACCACCTTGAAACCCTTTGTGTTTGTAGACCATCTGAATGGTAGATTTAATGCATTTAAAATCAAGTTTTAACTTATGACACAATTAAATTTCAATTTATCCTCATAGTAACCTTTTTAACTAAAAAGAATTCTCCTCATATAAATCTCAAAATCCTCAACTTCAATTCACAGTCAATTTGATGACGGGATAACAAAAAATTGGTTTTTTATCATAAAATCTTAGCTTGTCCTTTCTTCCTTCTCCTTTTCTTCGGGCCAGCTTTGGTTTTTCCCCTTTGTTCTCCGATGCAGGTCTACAATCGGGTATTCATTTGACTGGAGTGGCTGGACTGAGAGCTTTGTATGCTTTCACTTGGATAATTTTATTAGCTAGTTATTATATTACTATACCATTTACCTCCTCTCTTTACTGCCTTCCAAATCATCAAAGCTGTTCAGGACGAGCTGAGTGGATTTCTGGTTCCAAATTTTCAGCTACAGTATATGAACGGTGAACATTAACATTTAAATGCTTTACCCTTTAAAGAGTTAAGGGAGGGCTATTTTGGTCCTTCATAAAGAGTCAAGATACCATTTTGATTTCTCTCTCTCTCTCTCTCTCTCTCTCTCTCTCTCTCTCTCTCTCTCTCTCTCTCTCTCTCTCTCTCTCTCTCTCTCTCTCTCTCTCTCTCTGTGATGTGAAACTAAATGCACTAAACAAGAATTGTAATTACGAGATTAATAAAAGTAGCAAACTTTGCGTTGCTTCCAATAAACTCTTGTTTACTCAAATGAAAGTTCAAGAAGATAACATGAGAGATTAAGCGATAGCAAATAGGTTACACTTCGAGATTATTAGAACTTGCAAAATAACAACCAACGATTAATATGTAATGCAAATAGCAAATATAACAAAGCCTCAAGTTTAAAATCTAGATCATTCACTTAGAGATCCTTCACTCAACTCTTGGAAGTGGAGGCTAGCGGAGGAGGATTGCAAGCACACTTAAAGAGGCCACTATCACACAAGTGATGCCGAGAGGACTAGTTGCCGAGGAAGAAGCTGGAGTTGGGGAAGCGGATGGGCGTCCGATAAGAGTCCACGGAGTTCTCGGTTGTTGGAGCTCAATGGTTCCGGCAAGGCAATAAACTATGCGATTGACGTAACGTTACACGGTGATGTCGTACTCCCAATCCGGCTCGTAGAAGGGGGGGGAGGAAGATGTCGATCTCCCCTTGTTCGTTGTAAGCGAAGCCGTGATCAACTTCCGGATCCGCCATGCCTCATTGGCGGGAGATGAAGGAGCACCGATGGAAGCAAGGGGAAGGGGAGGGGTGAAAGTGGTGGTTTGGCGTTGGAGGGCTTGGTCGTGAGTTAGAGGTAGGAGGAGGAGGTGGACCGTGAGGGTGGCTAGGTGAGGGGATAGTCAGGGGAGGGAGGAATTTAGAAAATTGAAATTAATTTCAGCTTCAAGTGATTTTGGAGGGAGATTAATTTGAACTTTCAAATTAATTCAATAATGGCTAGGGGTGTTAATTGAGTAGGTAATTAGGGGCTGATTTGGGGGAGTTTTGAATTTAAATTGGGAGAGAGAAAAGCCCATTAAAGGGCCGGCCATATGGGGATGAGAGAGAGGCTTAGGAATTAAGAAAGTGGGGCCCAAGGTTGAATAAATAAAACCTAATCAAATCTGAATTTTAATTTCAGATTTGATTAAATGTTAAGTAACTTCCCAAATTGGTTTAATATGAGAGGGAAACAAATTTGAATTTCAAAATAGGCTTTAATCCCCTTAATTGACTTTCCTAATTGGAGAAAGACCAATTAGGTGTTGAAGAATTTTTGTATCCTCAAACAGATTGCATATTTTATAATCGAGTACGGCATAAGAATGATGATATATTATCCCGAAGGATAAAAATAACATTTCCTTATGGACTCAATGATAAAATTTACAATTATTAACAGAGATTCCCCCACTCGATGTTTGGTCGAGTGGGGTTTATTTATTTCTGGGGTACAGACATCCCATAGGGGCAAGCCCCTATGGTTAATTACATCCCAAGTTTTGGCTTGGGAAAACTTTTGATTAAACTAGTGGTTTTCTTGTTCTTCTTTTTGAAGTCATTTAAGCATTGGCTAAGATTTAATTTTGTTTTGAAATCCATGAAAGTCTTGGTTAAAGGGTTTTCGGCCTTTAGGAATTTCAAAGAGGAATTGATCAACTTAAAATTAGATTTCTTGGAATGGGGGCCAAAGGAAACGAAGTAGGAGCACTTGATTCTAAGGGACCTATGGCTTGGGGCGTCAACCACATAACAATTGGCCTTGGGGGACCCTAGGTTTCACTAAGTTTTAGGATTTTACCTCCCCCGGTTTGTCCTAGCGCTCCTATCCAAGTTCCGGCTCGCTGTCCAATTCCTTTGAAAGCTCCAAATTGCTGTCCAAGTTCCTTTGAAAGCTCCAAACTGCTGTCCAAGACTTTCCCAAGGGTGAAGACTGCTGTCCAAGCGTTTCCGGATGGCGTCGCTGCTGTCCAAGCTGCTCCGGAGGAGGAATTTGCTGTCTAAACTGCTCCGGACAGCAATTCTCGCTGTTTGGATGCTCCCGGAGGTGGTCGCTTGCTGTCCAAACGTCCCAAACAGCGGTCCAAGCTGCTCCGGATAACAAATATGCTGTAGAAGACACACCAAACTGCTGTCCAGAATATTCCAACTGCTGTCCTCGCTGTTTGGAGGTCGCCGGAGGTGGTTGCTTGTTGTCCAAACGCTCCAAACAGCAGTTTTCACTGTTTGGAAGCCTCCGGAGGTCGCGTGGCTGCTGTCCAAGTCTTTCCCAAGGAAGAAGGCTGCTGTCCAAGCCTTTCCAAAGGAAGAAGACTGCTGTCCAAGCCTTTCCGGATGTCGCCGTCGCTGTCCAAGCCGCTGTGGAAGACCCCTTTGCTGTCCAAGGCACTGTCAAGCCTCTAAACCACTGTTTGGGAGGTTTTGAAGGCTTGCTTTGCTGTTTGGAAACTTCCAACAGCCTCCAAATTGCCACGGACTCACCGGAGTTGAAGGAGAAAGGGGGAGAAGCCACAAACTTTGCTGATTTTTGAGAAAAGAAGTGAATGGAGGGCTTAACCTTTGATTTGCTTCTTGAGAATGAAGAAAAAGCCCTCAAATCTCCAACTCCATCATCCCTTTTTTTAGAAGAGCCGCATGCAAGGAAGAAGAGACTTGGCCGGCCCTTCCTCTTAGCTAGGTCGCATGCAAGAGGCCTTGGTCGGCCACTTCCCTTCACCTGATGAGGGACGGATTGAAAGAAAGCATCCCTTTCTGCCTTGCCTGGGACGGACAAAACGCAAGCAAGGGGAGCCGAGCTCCCCTCCTCCCGCGCCTGGAGACGCACGCAAAGGGGAGAAATGCCCCTCTCCCTCTCTCCCGTGCTCTGTCTGGGACGGAACCTACGGGGGAAGCCGAATGCTCCCCCCTTTCTCCTTTCGTGTCCTTAGAGGAGCACGTCCAGCCAAACAAATGCCGCCCAAGTGAACCAATCAGCCCTCACACACGTGGAATGAGGGATTTAGGGCAGAATTTGGGATGAAATCTGAGCCATTGTTCTCAAACTTTGATTTGAAAATCAAATTCAGTCCAAATTGAGAAATTAGGGCTGAAATTGAGTATGGATTGGACTCGACCCGAACCGATTTGGGTCGGTTTGGGTCCAATCAAGCTAATTTCGCGAAATTAAGCTTGAATCGCCGCCGAATTGCGTCGAATTGGGCTCGACGAGGCTCGATTGGATTTAAATTGGATTGATTTGATTTAAATTAAATTAAATTGATTTAATTTAACTAAATCGGGGTTTGATTTGAGTCAATATTGCCTCGACGACGATCAATTGGGTAGATCGAGCACAATCGAGCCTAGTCGAGCTCGATCGGGGTCGTGTCGACACAAAAAAAGCGTCAACATTAGGAAGGTGATTTATTCAAGAGGGAATTGAAATTCAAAAGAGAGGGAATCAAGGGGGCGGTGGCAAGGCTGGATGCAAGGGGACGGTGGTCTGGAGCTGGCGGGCTGTCAACCGATCGGGGCCTCTGGGTGAGCCGTCGGTGGCTGGACCGGCCAGGAGTGGCCGACAGTGGAAATTTTGGGGGCTGGTGGGGGAAGTTGGGAGGGAGGGAAATTTCGATTAGGTAGAGAAGAGAAAGATATGTTTAGGGGGACGGGAAAATCTGGAGCTACAAACCTCAAACACTACCTCCACTAGAACGCACAAAGAGATCCACAAGCACCACCTCCTCAAGAACTCACAAAGAGATTTTAAAAAGTTCACGAACTCACAAAGAGATCAATAATACAAAATTTCATTCATCAACATAAGCTCATACATTGCATGAGGTCTCATTTAAATAGGCCAAGATAAAAGTAAAACTAAAATGATACAAATGTCCTCAGGGCTACATAAGTGACTCAATGCCCATAGGGGCAAACTAGGAAAATAGAAATACAAGCATAAATAAAATACAAGTAAATCAGAAATAAAGGCTCTGGATCGTAGCTGTCGATCTGCGTCTCCGGCGATGGTACACGTGTCGGAATCTGATGTCCTCATCACTCTCTCTCTCTGTATATATATATATATATATATATATATATATATTCCAATAATTTTAATTATGTTGTGATAGTGCTTTGTTACCCTCTTGAGCGGATGGCAAAAGTCCATTATGCCACACAAATAAAGGTGTTCTTGGTGCAATGCAATTCATGTTTTATTAATTTCATCCTACTACACCATCAAAGGTTCTTAGGATATTTGTTTGAGGTGTTTTACGTGATAATGTAGCCCAAAATGTACAAAAATATGCTACTCAGTTCTTCAACATGACGCTAATGGGTTGCACATGAGACTCTCAAAGTTCCCTTCCCATTTTCTACTTTATACTCGAAGAATTTTCACTCGCAAAACAATGCACGAGGGAGAGGGGGATATAGAGAAAGGAAAAATGGTAGAGGCGGTGGAAAATACACACACGTGTATATATAGTTTAATGTGCATGCTTTTGTGTGAACTCCCAAAGTTCCTCCATTTGCGTGTACAAATTTTGTCCTTGTATTGAAACTTGAGCAATGCATAGCATAACGTGTGCAACATTAACATTTTACCACAACTAGTTAAATAAGAACTTGTGCTACGACAAAATCTTAGTATAATGATTTGGAAAATATAGATTATTTGTGGTACGACAGCCACTAAAATTGCTTCCAATCCTATGCCCATCCCATATTAGAATTTCAGTGCATGGCCTGAAACTACAAGCAAAGCTCTTTCACTTAAAAAGAAAAAAAGAAAGCTAGGGGGCGCTATTGGACCCGTTTTAATGTTCTAGGTGCAGTAGGAGGATCAATTTGCTAATGTTCCATTTGATCGGGCAACTTGTGGGTTATCTACGGTGGTCAACAACTTTTTTTTTTAGTTTGGAAAGAGCTAAAGTATTGTTGAATCTGTTAGGTGGTGCTGATGACCAACTTAACTAAATCATACTGAATTTTTGTTATACTACTTCCTTTCTTGGAAGGAACTAAAAGATTTTGTTGTTTTTTTTTTTTTTTAAATCTGGTGCTGATTACCACTGTAACTAATTTTAACTAAACAATCTTTTCTGACTATAGTTGCAGTAAGCGTGTCACCATAAAGTCATGGAAGTTCCATGATGTGCATTACAAGTTATTCTTCTAAGGATTTGAATATTTGCTTAAGAGTTTCACTGTGGAATATTGATAAGATAAATTATTATTATTGTTTTCTGATGGGTTCTTCTGATGCACGTCTCTACCCTTATTGCTTCTGTTATGGTCTGGCTTATATAAGTGCTAGATTAGAATTATGATTGAAGTGTTCCATTCTGGATATTTCTAGAAAAAATAATAATTAGTTGAGATCATTTAAAAATTTTATTGTTTTGATCTGGTCTAATCTCTGAGCATGCAATGCCCATCAATATTTCCTTGCGGTTTACTGCATTTTTGTTTTTTTATTTTTAACATAGGCTTCTTTCTTTTTAAATATGAGGTTGCGGGTGCTATTTGGATCGTGTTTTGTGTAATATGTTGTTATGCTAGTGCTTGTTACTTTTAAGCTCTGGTGAAATCTCGCTTTCAAAACTAGGAAGGGAATGGGTTTGTGCCCGTAAGGAAAGGTTGGGAAGATCGTTGAAGTTTCTGCTCAACAATCAATTCAGATTAGTGAAAATGAAGTTGTATTATATAACAGGTCTCTATCATCAACTACGCATTATAATCATCAGATTTTCTTCCGCTTTTTATCATCAGTAGATTATGTTCAAGTGCTTGTATGATGTATACCTGTGTTTTTTATTTTTTATTTTTATTTTTTGAATTAGATCACTAAGTGAAGTAAAAACTGAAAAATCCCGTGTACCCATTATCTACAAATATTCATTTGTTTTTCTGGACCTTTTGTGCTTTTATTAATTTTGTTTGATGTTCATTTAATTACTGGATTGTAGTGATTCTTGAAAGTTCATGCACTCTAGTTTTTGACCTGCACATGAAGGAGATTCTATTATAGTTGACGTATTTTTCATTGTGAAGGACTATGGAGCGCTTCTTCTTTTTGTCTTTTTTTTTTTATAAAGCTTAGATGCTTTCCTTTGTTTGTAATATATGACCAGAAATTATGCTTTTGACTTTTGAGTAGACAATGTTCATATGCATGTCCTTTTGCTAGTTAGCTTCTTTCCACCCGTCCAGGCTTAATATTTACCACATAGCTGCAATATTATCTTCTAAATTCATTTCTCTTCTTTTGCAGATAAAGAAGACACGAAAGTGCTTATTATTGCTACAATAGCATGGGGCTTGCGCAAATGCTCTCGTGCAATTACATTGGCACTTATATTTCTTAGAGCTACAAAACCTGGTTATATTCATGCTGTTTACTGTATGGTGAAACTTCCTTTCTTCATCTTTGTTATTTTTTAAATATTTATATAGTGTGTTTTTATAATCCAAGTCAATGATTTGACTTCCATTCCAATATCTTATACATTTTTTTTTTGAGTAACCACATTTTAACATCTTTTAGATTGCCCAAAAATGCATTCCTCCTCTTCTCCTTGTAATGTGCTCTATTCTGAAGTCTTTAAGCCAAAGTGCTTTTTAAATCCTGTTTGTTTGGAAATTGTAGTCACATTTTGTACTAATTCTACTTTATTAAATATCTCTGAACAAAACTTTTAAAATATTTGTTTAGATCTATATGTTTTAGATATCTTGGGTCTTTTGTTCGAAGTGATGGTGAAATAGATGGTAATATTATTAATAGAATTCAAGTTGGATGGTTAAAGTGGAGGGATGCTTCAAACTTATTCTGTGATAGAAAAGTGCCCCTCAAATTTAAGGAAAATTTCTATATGAAGGTGGTGAGTCCTGCAATACTTTATGGCTCAGAATGTTGGCCATTAAAAGAGAAGCATAAAATTAAGTATTGTAGAGATTAGGATGCTCAAGTGGATGAGTGGCTTTACTATTAGAGTTAGCATGCGAAACGAGTATATACGTGAAAAGGTTGGAGTAGCTCCTGAGACAGATAAGATTAGAGAAAGTTGTTTTAGATGGTTTGGTCACATAAAATGTCAGCCTCCCGATGATCCGATTAGGAATTGTAGATATATTAGATCTAGTCTATGTTAAGAAAGGTAGAGTTAGACCTAAAAGGACTGGGTTAGAAAGCATTAAAAATGACATTTTTTATTAGATTTAAGTGAAAATTTGACTCTTAATTTGACATAATGGAAAAAAAGGCCGACCCCACATAGTGGGATAATTTCTTGATGTTGTTGTTCTATATCTATCTTTTTTCTTATAAGCCCTGTCACAATTACTTTAGCCTCTTCCTCTATTTTATTATTGCTTCCTGGTTGTACATTCTACTTGCTCAAGCTAATGCAGGACATCTTAGTATTTAGGGTTCATTAAACATAGGATGGTATGCACAAAGTGTCACGACCCAGCCCGATTAGCTCGCAAGTGCGAGGTGAGAACAAAAGTCGGACAGTATGAATTAATAAAAATTTCACATTATTCTAATAACATATCTTCAAACATACACAAAACATTCTCAACATGATGAAAGAGCCACTAAAGAACTCCAAATAAAAATTTTCATTTCTTCCATTCAACACATCAACATAAGAATTTAACATAAAGTTTACAAATGTGAAAGGTTTCCAAAAATCATTTCCTTACATTTCATCTCTAAACCTTCTATTCAAAACATCAAAAATAACAAAACAAAACCTGTCGCCCGTCGTCTCCCTACGACGGTACATGAGGGAAGGTCTATTCGCCATTTTTCTTTTACCAGATCCTCCTGAAAAGTGTCCCACAACATGGGTGAGTCACAACTCAATAGGTGTAAATTGCATTCAAATAAGCTTAGAATCAAGGGAAGAAAACTATAATATGCTTTGATATCATAGTAAAAGAATAATCATCATACTACATTATTTTGTCTAAGGTGATGCATGTCTTTACTTTAACCTTCAAGTTCTTATTTCTTTCATAATCTTTGCATTCTTCCTTTTAAAACATTCATGCCTCAATTGATAGTCTCAAATGCATATAACATAAATATGAAATGTTTATAATATCTTAATATGTAAATATAACACCCGTCTCGGAAGTATCACTTGTACTGATCATGTACATAAAATTGATCATTTATTTACCATTTGGTTCAAAAGAACATCCTTTACCATTTAACTCATAAGAGCCTCCTTTACCATTGCTCAAAAGAGCTCATTTACCATTTGATATTTCCGCGTCAACATGCACATACATATAATATTTACATATTCATAATAGATGCTTATGTAAACTATTCAAGTGTATGTTTTCATAAGGATATACATGTTTGCTATGCTCAATGATTATTTGCATGTAAAGAGAAAATATGTGTAGTACAAGTAAAGAAAGAAGCATGAGATTCATTCATAAATTCTAATATTGCATAGAAAAGACTTTACATTTACATCAAGTGTCCATGAACTTATATAAGGAAACATGAGTCATAAGGATATCATAACGAGCATAAAAGAAAAATGTCATTTCTATGTATTTGGATTAAATAAGAGTTTTCTAAATTTAAAAGAATGTCCATTTCACCTACTTCAACTTGTGCACCACTTCCAGTTGTCCAATCGAACATTTTCCTCCACACGTTTAATATCTAAAAGAGACATACAAATTGCGTAAGTATAACTAGTCCCCACATAATTAAGGAACTCAACCTTATGTCATGTCTATGTTTTCAAGTTAAACCCCTCCACCATTCATGATATCTCTCACTCTCATTCTCTCTCAATTAGGATTTAGTCAAAATATTAGTTTTGATGCATGCAACATCTCTCTGTACACTCAAAATATAATTAAAATACAATTAATTTTCGGATTAAATTAAACCAAAATTTAGAAAAACTTGCATTTCAAGTAAAAGCCATAAATTAGTCTCTAAAATCCTTCCAAAACCCAATTAGAACCATAAGGATTAAAAATTCTTTGATTAGGAAAAAACTCTAAATTTCAAAACTCAAAACTTTCATCAACCTTGCATTATTTTTCAATTAGAAACTTCCTTATGTCATTAGGAACTATTCTTAAGAAGGCATCTCTAAAGAAAACCCATTTTGAGTGAAACCCTAATTTCTAAAATTCACCTTTTTCAAGAAAACAACTCACATTATGGTTTAAAATCATCCCTTTACCTTTCCCTAAACTTATCTCAAAGAAACATTAAGTTTTCTCAAAACCCTAACTCTCATTCCTTAGAGAAAACTCATGGAAAAGAAGAGAAATCTCTTGCAAAACACTTACCTTAGCCTTCCCTTGGATTTCCCTACGATTTCCTCCACGAACAGCCATCGGAAACCGTCGCCCGAAGCTTCCCGCCGCCTTGCCCGTCCGCCTCTCCCTCTTTCTCCACTCGGTTCGGCCTAGCGTGCGTGAAAATGAGAGGGAGGGTTCGGTTCTTCTCATAATATGAAGATGGGTGATGGCCTAATGACCCTTATGCCCTTGCTTAAACAATTTCGGCTGAAGGAACAAGTAAGGGTAGTTTGGGCATTTCTACTCTTCATAATTTTATAATTCTCAAAATACGCATAATTTAATATAGGCCATATATATCAAAACGATCAGAATTTTGCGCACTGTTTTATAAAATTAATTGCGTCGAATTCCGACGACTTTTAAAATCTCACTTAAAACTCGTCGCGACGCATCGAAAAGCGTGTGAAGTCCAAAATGACATTTTTGCAGGTTATACACAAAGAAACACAAAATCATAATTACTAACCTTCAATTTAATGAATATTAGCCACCTTTATTGGGAAATAAATTTTCCTTCCAATGATAATGTAAAAATCACCAAAATCTTAAATCTACAAGAAATTTGAGCAGGAAGATAAGATTTTACAACTGTTATGGTTTATTTTACAAATAGTAAAACGATTTGTATCAAACTTGACAAAATCTTAATCTAACGAACCAACAGGTTACCCAAATTCTATACAATTTTTTTTGGTATTTTTACTGTTTTTTATTTTCCAATATTGCCAAACTGCTAGTCTTTGTAGGCAAATACATATTGTATTAAAATAGAGAATGAGAAGTACATGTGTAATTTGCTATAAAAACTCCAACTGGGGTTAAGTCAGCCCAACTTTGGACTTACAATCTTGCCTAGAATCTGTATAAATTCTATACAGTTCTTTTAGTATTTTTACTGCTTTTATTTTTCAATATTGTTAAACTGCTTGTCTTTATAGGTAAATACAATTGGATTGAAATAGAGAATTAGAAGTTCATGTGTAATTTGTTATAAAAACCAGCTTTGATAATTACAAACTCAATCTACCCTAACGATTCCTTTACATTTAGGACAGTGATGAAAAATAACTTGATCTTGTGAGGAAAAATAATTGCAATTAACCTAGCAATGCCTTTGTTCTCTTTTATATGTTATTTAACTCTCATCTTTCCCCTTTACAATTAACCTACAATATATAGAGAGTTGAATCTATCCTTTTGTATAACTAAATGGTGAAATAATCACGCCCTTAATTTTTTAGATTTGATACAAAAGTGTGATTCCCAATGCATGGAGCTTTTGCCAATCCAAGGCCGTAGGAGGGTTGATGCATGGACTAGATGTTCAACATAGCTTGGGATCCTTGTAAAGTTGGTTCTATCTGATTCTTTTGTTACAACTAATTGGCTGAAATCTAAAACTTCTTTTATTTACCAAAATACGGGCCCTTTAAAAAATGTAGAAGGATGAAGTACAAATTATTCTCAATCAGAAGAACAAATATAAAGTAATTGTCTTAAGTTCTCTCTTGATTTCAGAGATAACATTAAGTTATCGTGAATGTGATTTTCTTTGTTTCTGATGATTTCTTATTATCTTCAGTTCTATTTAATTCATTTCATTTTTTAATTGTTTGCTTATAATTTCTAATGAAATTGAATTATGTAAAAAATTTACCTTTTTCAGTGTGCTTCTTTTTGTTGTACCTACTGAGCCATTCAATCACCAGAAAGATTCACCAAGCTTTAATTCTCTTTTGTGGGGCACATTATTCTCTGCTGTATCTCCTGCAGCTGGACCTAATCTCAAAGACCTTGGAGCAACGTGGTTCCATGACCATTTTAGTTTTGTCGCAATTAGGTAAGATGCCATGTTCTCTTTATTGCTACATATTTTATTTTTGTAAGCTCGGTTTTCACTTAGTGGCGAAATAAAGCACGAGTTTTGCTTAATTTTGTCAACAAACAATACCACTGCAGGACCTGTGGCCAAATAAATTATTTAACTGTAATTCAAATTATATTGAATTTGTTACCAGTTTTCATTGATGATCATTTTTCAGTTATTCTATTTTTAGCACAGGGCAGGATTTCAGTTTTTTCTTCTTTTCTGTATCAGCTCACTTGGTTCATACCTCTTCCCCGTCCTGTGTATGGCACTAATTGAAAGATGTTGTGTAGTCATCAAATTCTCAAAGAGAGAGAGTCTTTCTACAGCCTGATAATTAATGTTCCATATGTTAATAACATCTTTCTACAGCCTGATCTGGTCCATAGGTATAGGTTAAGTCTAAATGCGTGAGTTGTTGGTTTGTTTTGGGCTTCTAAAAGCAATACCCAAGTTTGGTTTGTCTGTAGATCCTGAATTGAACATGCCATGTAAAGTTTTAAAAGAAAATTAAAGCAATGGCAGGAAATTATATGGAATAAAATATTCAAGGATGTTTTATAATGTTAATGTAACACCAACTAATGCAATCAATTTTAAGATCAACTATTAAAAGATTCAGATGAAGGCAAAGGAATCTATTAAAGGGTCTCGGCTCAACTGGATATCTGATGGATCCTAAGTTCTAAAAAGCCAAGAAGGAGAGCACTAGGGACAAACAGAATAGAATTCAACAAAAAAAAAAAAAAAAATCACCGACAAAGAAATAAACAGATGCAAGAAATATAAAAGAGGACTTAGAAAGAAAGACAAAATTATAAATAACACAACCTCAGAACAACCTTAAAAGGTTACCTCGCATGTATCGATAAAATTAGGAAAGTTTAGGTGCTCTAAAGAACATTCAAACCAGGGGTCCATCACAACAATCTTGATCTAACACCCGTCAGCACTCCTTCAGCAAATACTAACTACACCGCTCACAATTTATGTAGAGAAGAAAGATACAATGGAAAGGTACTTGTGGAGAGATGAAATAGATAGAAGACTAGAAGAAGAAATAGGTAGGAAAGAAGTAGCTCTCAAGCTAGGAAGAGAAAATCCTCAGGTTTAGTAACAATTTTCAATAATTAAAAAACCTTTAAGCAGCAGCAAACAGCCCCCTATAAATAGGAAAAGAGAATTCAAACAATCCGCCAAAAAGGTGCCGCCCAAGCCTCCAATGGAAGCAGCCAAAACATGGGAAATACCCAAGAGAGAGGCACAATTAGCCCAGGAACCAAACAACAAGAAAACCAACAGCCAGTTCAGGATTCGAACAGCCAGAAAACCAACAACCAGCCTAAGATCCGAATAGCTAGAAAACCCAATAGCCAGCTCAGGATCCGAACAGCTAGAAAACCTAATAGGCAAAGCAAAATAGGCCAAGAATAAAAGGAGAATTTCAGCCCAATAACAAATGCCCAAAAAACAAAGAAAGCTAGCAAATCAAAGGAGTGAAATGTCCTAAGAGCATCAATCCTAAAAATGTTCATTGGTAGCTTTTCATCATAGGGTAAATAAAATAAAACATAAAATTCCAAATTACATAAGACCAAAATAAAAAATTAAAAGCATTCGAATCATAAAACATATGCTGATAGATATTGAATAAATCAATATCCTCCTTTGTTTATAGGGCTCAACTTTCGGATTTGAAATTTTGTATCCGCAATATGATAGATTTTTTTGCTATATGTATGAGTTTTAATTAGACTTGCCCCCAAAAATTTTGTGACCGGCTTTGTGCAGACCTTATTAATTATAACATTTCTATCCTTGAACATGAAAAGAAAAAAAAAAGAAGTAAAGGAATTTTTTATCCTCATGAAACGGGTGATTTTATTTCTCATGATAAAGATTCAAGCTGCATGATATTAGATTATAAATGCACAATATCTGAAGAAATCGGAAGACATCAGCACTCAGAAGAGGGTTGAGCTAGAAAAAATGGAATGAAGGAAATGATAAGCGCTAAGAATCATAGTGGTGATTAGTACAAATGCATCAATTTTTCTTCAAACTTCTCACCAAGGGACAAGATAACTTACTTTACGAGGAAAACTTTGTATTAACTTAATTGCAAATTATTATTGGTTTATAGTAAACAACTTAATATATTAGTAGGACAAATATAAATTAGGAAAGATTATCAAATTTTAGACTAATGTTTGTTTTTTTTTTGTAACTTAAAATTGACTAGATTTTATGGTTAGATCCATCATCATGTATCTTACAACATTGCCATCATATAATTTGTAAGGGTTTACATACCTTAAGACACCCGAACAAAGAGTTGGGTTCTGAAGATTAAAATGAATTCATTGTAAACCTTTAAGATTAACTCCATTGGATGACCTTATGTTAAATCTCTAACACAGGAGATGGATTAGAATCTTTGATCATTCTATTTGATCTATCTATTATAATGGCGTGTTATACCCTAGTAGACTCAACTAAATTTAGAAGAATAATAAATAAGTCCACAAAAATAAACAACTTGTACAAGTCTAAAATAAGTGTTGAATGCGAGGGAATAAATATCTCAACTGTTTTAGTATGATCCTAACACTCACATTGAAATTAAGAAAAATATCAAACTCTTAATGTAATAAGCGGTTCGGTTCGGCCGGTTCAGTCGAACTGGCCGAACCTATTATAAGCGACGGACAAAGCCGTTCGCGAAACAGAGACAGTTTCGCGAACTGAGAAGGGCGGACGGTCGGGACTTCACGCGAGAGCAAGGTAGGTTTCGTTTTCTTTCAATTTTAGCAAACGAAAGCGTTGGAGGGTAAAATTTAACAACTCCTTTTCGTTCTTATTATTATAGAAGCAAAGGTTTGGAGAGAATTTGCAACGAAGGGAAGAAACGACCGAGGAAAAATAAGGAAAAAGGTTTGTTGAATTTCTTTCGGATTTTCCTATAAATTTCTTCTCCTACTTCGTTTTAAAGTGAGCGATATATTTCTTGAAGGATAGGGAAGAGATTGTGGCGAAGAAAAAAAAAAAGAATTTGGGAGAGAAGGATTTAAGGATTTTTAGAAAATTCCTATTTCTTCATTTTGAACTCGAAGTTGAGGTTGCTCCAAGGATTGAGAATTTTGAAGGGTTAAAGTGGGTATTTATAAAAGTTTAAATTTCTTTATTTCAATTCTATTTTCCTTTAGAAAGGAGTATATGTGAAATTATTTAAATTTATGATTTCTCCTACTTTTGGAAATGATTAACTAAAATAAGCAACGACATGTATGAGTACAATTATGGAAAAAGAAAAAGGATGTGTAATGTGTATATCAAAGAAATAGAAAGTAAAGTTTAGAAATAAAACATACCCATATATATGATTTGTATATGCAAATGATGAGTAATGTTTATAGAGATACATGTAAGATATATTGTATGCAATGGTAACAATAATGATGAAAATGAGAAAAGAAAGTAAAATGTATTGAAAACGACAGGAGTTCACCCCCTTATGGTACTGGTTGGGGACGCCATATTCGTGCACGAAAAAGAAAAAGGAAAATGATATGGAAATGGAAAAGGAAATCAAATGGAAAAGGTTGTAGCTTCGGTACTTTGAGATGGTGGTCCTGTGCAAAACAGATGGGAAAAGACAATATAAATCAAATATTAAAGATAATAAATGTTTTAAAGTGTTTAAAATGAGGATATCAGAAGAGGTGTAAATCAATGAAACGAAAGTAATAAGATTAAGAAAAAAAAATATAATTTACATATCTTTATGCATATTAATTGTTTTAATTAAATACCCACTGAGTTTACTTAGTAAACTCAAACCACGAGTTTAAATGTTTCAGGTAAGTTCCTAAGAAAAGAAATGGCAGAAAGAGAAGAACATGTTTACATAAGGCGTCGTGCAAATGATAACAGGTAAATTAAATTTTTGTGTTTAGTGGCTCTTCAGTTAATAGAAAAGTTTTTGATGATGAGTTATTATGTTATTGATGGAAATGTACTCGTTCGACCTTTCGTTCCCGCCTCATTAGATTGAGCATCCGGGTCGGATCGTGACAAAAGTGGTATCAGAGCCCAATTAAGATCTGAATCATACTGAAAGAGCCATTAGGATGATTACAAATGATTATAAGGTTAAATGTTTATGTTATGGTCAACAAGAACCAAAATGAATATGAAGAAGAGGACGAAGTGGAAAGAACAACACCTAATGTTCCTGTTAATTCTGATGCATTGGCTCAAATGATGACAGCTGTGACTCAACTAATTCAAGATTCAAGAAATCTACCATTGGGGAGTAGTATTGGTGGTGGGATGGTTATGGACAAATATCTGAAATTATTTCAAGATATGAGACCATCATTATTCAAAGGAGTAGAGGGACCAATAGAGGCTGAAAATTGGTTGCTGAGAATTGAAAAGATATTATAAGGTATAAACTGTCCAGAAGAGAGAAAAGTTGCCTTGGCAACCTTTGCACTCGAAGGAGAAGCTGAAAGGTGGTGGAGAGGACTGTATCAGGACAAATTTGAAGGAATCCAAAATATATACAAATCAAGTTGGATGACTTCACTCAGATATTCAGAGATTGGTTCGTGCCTCTTACAGTGAGAAGACAGATGCAAGATAAATTTATGAGATTAGTACAAGGAGAAAGATCTGTGATGCATTATGAGGCTGAATTCACCACTCTGTCCAGATATGCTCCCCAGTTAATACAAATGGCAGAGGAAAAATGTCACAAGTTTTTATCTGGACTGAAGGATAATTAGGCAACCCCTGGTTCCTTTTGAAATTGAAGATTATGTAGTGCTAGTGGAAAAAGCTAGAAAGATAGAAGCAGACATGCAGAATACTCAAAGGAGACGTAATTTTCAGAAGAGGATAAGTGGTGAGGTTATGGGAGTCTCTCAGGATTCACATAGCAAATCTTTTTCACAAGGTGGGAAATTTAATTGGAAAAAGACAGTCTAGCAGCAGTGACAGTTCAAGTGTGAACAGTTGTAGCAAGTGTAGAAGATAACATAAAAGGAGAATGCTTATCTGGTACAAATACTTGCTTTTTGTGTCATCAACCAGGTCATATAGCTAAGAACTGTCCTACTCTGGGGCAAAGACCGACAGGAGAGTCAAAGATGAATACTGGATCTCAGAGGAATGTTGGAAGATCAAGAATAGTGGAATCAGCTGCATCTACTCCAGGATCAAGTCAAAGCCGACAGAATACTCTGCCTAGAGTATATGCATTGACTCAGAAGGATGCTAAGGATTCACCTGAAGTGATTACAGGTGATAAAAATGAGAAGTAAACGAATGTGTATAATGAAAGTACTATTAAAAGAATGATGTATGTTTATGACTTTCTTATGTAATTTTATAGGTATAATTATGATGCAAGGAAAGCCTGTACGGATTCTGTTTGATACAAGAGCTTCACACTCTTTTATTTCAGAAGAATTTGTTAAAACTGTTGGATTGAATGTTTGTGAGATCAATGTAATTTTGAAAGTTTTAATGTCAGATGGATCATTTATAAATGTGAAAGGTGTATGTAAAGTGACTTTCAAAATAAATGAAAGAGAGTTTGAAGCCTCAATGAATGTTTTACCATTGTAAGAGTTTGATATGATATTGGGAATAGATTGGTTATCAAAGCATTTTGTGGTTATTGACTGCCACAAGAAAATTATGAAGTTTAAATTTCTAGAAGGAGAATTGAAGTTTTATGGTGAGAGAGGAATTTCTTCAATGATAATCACCTATATGAAAGCATACAAATTTGTATCCAAAGGATGTCAGTGTTTTCTTGCTCAAGTAAAGGATACAAATAAAGAAGTTAAATAGTTGAAAGATATACCTGTAATCAGAGAATATCCATAGGTGTTTTTAAATGATTTACTAGGATTACCACCAGAAAGAGAGATAGATTTCACTATTGAATTGATACCGGGTTCAGAACCAGTGGCTAGGGCACCTTACAGAATGTCAGTCAACGAGTTACAGGAGCTGAAGGGTCAGTTATAGGAATTGCTCGATAAAGGGTTTATCAGGCCAAGTTCCTCACCATGGGGAGCTCCAGTACTGTTTGTAAAGAAAGATGGGAGCTTCAGAATGTGCATAGATTACAGAGAACTGAATAAGCTTACTGTTAAGAATAAATATCCATTACCCAAGATTGATGATCTTTTTGACCAACTGGAAGGGGCTACAGTTTTCTCTAAATTGATTTGAGATCTGGATATCATCAGCTACGGATTAAGGAGGAAGATATAACAAAGACAGCTTTCAGAATCAGATATGGTCATTATGAATTTATGGTAATGCCATTTGGGGTGACAAATGCACCAGCTATATTTATGGATTTGATGAATAGAATTTTTAAACCATTTCTAGACATATTTGTGATTGTGTTTATTGATGACATTCTGATTTATTCAAGTGATAAAGAAAGCAACTCCAGTCATCTGCAAGCAGTGTTGCAAACATTAAAGGAGAACAAGTTGTATGCCAAATTTTCAAAGTGTGAATTTTGGCTGAGCAGTGTGAACTTTTTGGGGCATGTGATTAGTGGAGAAGGAATTTCAGTTGATCAGAATAAAATTCAAGCCAAAGCAGATTGGCCAAGGCCAATGACAATTTCAGAAGTGAGAAGTTTTCTTGGACTTGCTGGTTATTACATGAGATTTGTAGAGGGGTTTTCTCAGATTGTTATGTCATTATCCAGATTAACTCAGAAAGCAGTAAAATTTGAGTGGAGTAATCAATGTGAAGCAGCTTTTCAGAAATTAAAGAATTGTTTAATGACTGCCCCAATCTTGACAATTCCATCAGGTTCAGAAGGGTTTCAAATTTTCTGCGATGCTTCCTTAAGGAGACTTGGTTGTGTGCTGATGCAACATGGTAGAGTGGTGGCCTATGCTTCAAGGCAATTGAAAATTCATGAAAAGAACTATCCCACTCATGATTTAGAATTGGCAGCTGTAGTTTTGCACTCAAAATATGGATACATTACTTGTATGGATCAGATGTGAAGTGTTCACAGATCATAATAGCCTCAAATACATTTTCAATTAAAATGAGCTAAATTTGAGACAGAGAAGGTGGTTAGAGCTCATTAAAGATTATGATTTGGACATACAGTACCATCCTGGAAAAGCAAATATGGTTGTAGACGCACTTAGCAAAAAAACACTTGGAAATGCAACTTGGCTAATCACCCAACAAGAGCAGATAATTAGAGATATGGAAAAGTTAGAAATTTCAGTGGTTAATCAGAAAGAGACAAAAGATATGATGTTGAATCAGTTGATGATCCAATCTATTTTGAAAGATAGAGTGCTCAATGCATTATCTCAGGATGAAAAATCTCAGGCCATCATAAAGAAAGTTCAAGCAGGACAGTTAGAGAACTTTGTTGTGGATGGAGAATGATTATTAAAATATAAAGACAGAATCTGTATTCCAAATGTTGGGAACTTAAGAGAAGAGATATTGCAGGAAGCTCACCTCTCAGCATATGAAATTCACCCGGGCAGTACAAAGATGTATCAAGAACTTAGAGGATTGTTTTGGTGGCCAGGATTAAAGATGAGTGTTGCAGAATTTGTAGCAAAATGTATTCACTGTCAATTGATTAAAGCAGAACATGAAAAGCCAAGTGGTCAATTACAACCCTTACCTATACCTGAGTGGAAATGGGAGGATATTGCGATGGATTTTGTGATTGGATTACCCAGGTCAAGGCAGAATAGAGATGCAATATGGGTTATTATTGACAGATTAACCAAATCAGCACATTTCTTACCAATCAGACAGACGGATTCGGTAGAAAAATTAGCAAAACTTTATATTGATGAAATTGTGAGATTACATGGGATTCCAAAATCTGTAGTTTCAGACAGAGATGCCCGTTTTACTTCTAAATTGTGGAAGAAAATTCAAGAAGCTTTGGGTACACGATTGACTTTCAGTACAGCATTTCATCCACAGATAGATGGGCAATCAGAAATAACAATTCAGACTTTGGAAGATTTAATGCGATTATGTATTCTAGATTTTGGAGGAAATTGGGAGACTCGCATACCATTGATTGAATTCGCTTACAACAACAGTTTTCAAGCTAGCATTGGAATGACACCATATGAGGCCCTTTATGGAAGAAAGTATAGAACACCCTTGTGTTGGGTAGAAACTGGTGAAAGAAAGGTAATTGGAAATGAACTAGTGGATGAGGCTACTAACAAAATCAGATTGATTAGAGACAGATTAAAGGCAGTTCAAGACAGGCAACGGAAATATTATGATGCAAAGCACCGACCAATGGAATTTGAAGTTGGAGAGTTTGTTTTCTTAAAAGTAAGCCCAATGAAAGGTGTTCAAAGGTTTGGAAAGACGGGGAAATTGAGCCCAAGATTCATAGGCCCCTATAAAATTATTGAAAAGATTGGGAATATGGCATACATATTGGATCTACCAGTACACATACAAGGAATTCATAATGTGTTTCACATATCAGTACTTCGGAAGTATGTCTCAGACGATTCTAAAAGAATACAATCTAAATCCATTAACTTGCAACTTGATTTGAGATATGTTGAGGAGCCTGAAAGAATACTGGATTATGATGTAAAACAATTGAGGTATAGGGCAATTCCTTTTGTAAAAGTTTTGTGGAAACATGGATTAGAAAGCGATGCCACCTGAGAGCGAGAAGCTGAAATGAGGAGTCAATATCCTCATTTATTCAATTAAGGTACGTTTTCTTTTGCTTGATTTTAATTTCGAGGACGAAATTTATGAGGGGAGATTGTATTAACCGATTTGGTCTAGCCGGTTTAGTCGAACCGGCCGAACCTATTATAAGCGACGGACTGAGTCGTTCGCGAAACAGAGACAGTTTCGCAAACTGAGAAGGGCGGACGGTCGGGACTTCACGCGAGAGCAAGGTAGGTTTCGTTTTCTTCCAATTTTAGCAAACAAATGCGTTGGAGGGTAAAATTTAACAACTCCTTTTCGTTCTTATTGTTATAGAAGCAAAGGTTTGGAGAGAATTTGCAACGAAGGGAAGAAACGACCGAGGAAAATTAAGGAAAACGGTTTGTTGAATTTCTTTTGGATTTTCCTAGAAATTTCTTCTCCTACTTCGTTTTAAAGTGAGCGATATATTTCTTGAAGGGTAGGGAATAGATTGTGGCGAAGAAAAAAAAAAGAATTTGGGAGAAGGATTTAAGGATTTTTAGAAAATTCCTATTTCTTCATTTTTGAACTCGAAGTTGAGGTTGCTCCAAGGATTGAGAATTTTGAAGGGTTAAAGTGGGTATTTATAAAAGTTTAAATTTCTTTATTTCAATTCCATTTTCCTTTAGAAAGAAGTATATGTGAAATTATTTAAATTTATGATTTCTCCTACTTTTGGAAATGATTAACTAAAATAAGCAACGACATGTATGAGTACAATTATGGAAAAAGAAAAAGGATGTGTAATATGCATATCAAAGAAATAGAAAGTAAAGTTTAGAAATAAAACATACCCATGTATATGATTTGTATATGCAAATGATGAGTAATGTTTATAGAGATACATGTAAGATATATTGTATGCAATGGTAACAATAATGATGAAAATAAGAAAAGAAAGGAAAAGATAATAAAGGAAAATGTATTGAAAACTACAGGAGTTCACCCCCTTATGGTACTGACTGGGGACGTCGTACTCGTGCACGAAAAAGGAAAAGGAAAATGATTTTCATTCTTTGTTATTCACAGATTTCTCCAACTGAGTTAACCTCCTTTCCCAGTCTTATTGACAAGGATGCCATTACTATATATTCTAAATAGTCTTTTGAGATAAAATTTAGTTTATTTTATATGGAAGCCCAGGTGGACAGGAAGTTTCATATCCTGTTTTCCAGGAGGGGTGGAAACAAGAAAACAAGTTTATTTTCATTCTTTGTTATTCATAAGGCTACAAGCTAGGTATCAAAATTGAGATCTCGTGATGGATATCTTCACCCATTAGATGGATAATCCATGAGGTGCAAGACTAGGAATCATGGAGGACAGTTCAACGATGGTTTGATGGGTGTTAGATTGTATTGGGCTATAGAACTTGAAAATTTGTTTGTTTGGCTAGTTTTTCTTTTATATTGTTCGTTGCACAATTATCCTGAAAACATTCATATATTCTTATGGTTATGTGGCCTCCAAGGTCCACCTGACCCTTTTCATGGGTTTAATTCACAAAGGAACTTGTTATGTCCATTTGGTGGTCAGCCTTTATGCAAATGATACAACAGATCATTACTAAGGTGATTTATTAGATGATGTAGAAATGATTTTTTTTAACTAAATAAGATGCAGGACATAAAAATATATAGGATTTCTTAAATGAAATAATGTTATGTGATGGAAACTAAAGGAAATATGCAATGAAGCCATTACAGTGCTGAAGCAACACAATCTTACACAAACAGATGCAAGATCAATCTTGCAAATATTCATTAGGACGTAAGCAATCTAGTATAAATAATTATTTGCCACTATTTATGAGCAATAAATAGTAAAAGGAATTTAGATCCACCTGAAGCTTGTGGTAGATCTCTCCAAATGGAAATTCAAGTCGCAAGATTTAATATCCTAAAAGAAACAAAGGTAAAAATCCATACAACTTTAATTTGAAATGTAGATGATCTGATTAAATCCTATCAAATAGCACAACAAAGAACTGTTATTAGAGATTAGTCTAGAGTTTAAAAGATTGCTTTGGGAAAAAGAACAATTAAACATTAAGCCCTGATCAACGAAATTGACTCGACGCAACTGGTTCTTCTTCAAGTATCACACTTGTGAATAAGTAAAATTCATTATTTAGCTGACAATTATCATTGTTTGTTGTTTACAGATGACTGCTCGTGTTTGTACTTGGAGGATAAGCATAAATATGCTTATGAAAAAACTAAAAATCTTGAATTTTTTATTTCATATGCTGATACTAACTAGATTATAGGAAATGATCCATCATAAAGTACCTTTTGACGGACATGATGTGGTCGTTGGTTATGGGTTGATTACCCTATGACAGGCAATTAGAGGCTTGGTTTTTATGCATGTTATACACTATATTCTAAATAACTTATGGGACTTGCTATAGGGTTCTATTCGGAAGATGAAGCTTATGTTTATCCTTGAACACAAGAAAAAGAATAGGCATTTTTCTTGCGCCATATGATATGCCCATCATATAGTGAGAACAACGGAACATATCTTACGTGGAATGTTTTGCATTGTATATTCTAGTGATTTTCTGCAGAAGAACTATAATTATAGTAAATTGATAGACTTGGACTGACCAATTTCAACTAATTCTAGCTCATTCAAATAGAAAAGACTGGTTGTTTTACTTTCACCAATACGACGGTTATATTCTGAAACAATTATCAATGAAACTGATGTCTTCCAGGATTATTACTTGCAGGAATCACAACCCATACTTCTTCCAGGGAGTTTATAGAGATCAGTGTACTGTTATGCTTTTGTGCGATCCAACACCAGGGGCTGAAGATGCTTGTGTCATTATCTTCTATTGTGCAACATACTCCTCATCCTCCCTTTGGTTTTAGCATGTTGAAAGCTGGTTTGAATAAATCTGTTTTGTTATCAGTTTATGCAGCACGAAACTCCTGGGATGGCCCATCTCCTGGTACCTCACATGGTAAATTCAAAATCCAAAATCATTAGTAATTTTTTGTCTGATATGGTTTCTGCTTTGTATGTGGATGCGTACTTTTGAATTTTTTGTTCAATCGTCTAGTCATATCCAGATTTTCATTTGTCAAGATTGATGTTTCCTTTCCATGTTTTCCTGCAGAGAAGTTGATAGCATCTTACCTGAGTAAAGTTAGTCAGAAATGCTTGTCTACTTATCGTTCCTATGGAACATATGTGGTTTTCTTGACCATCCTTCTTACATTGTACCTTGTTACACCGAACTATTTATCGTTTGGCTACCTTTTTTTCCTTCTCCTTTGGATAATAGGAAGACAACTTGTTGGGAAAACCAGAAGACGACTTTGGTTTCCATTAAAACTTTACTCAACTATTGTTTTTGTTTTTACCTATGTCTTGAGCACGTCAGAAAGTCTTGAGAGTTATTTATCAAAATGGATTGATCTTTATGCTTATTTGGGTTACAATCCTAAATCATCGTTGCTAGAAAATATTTGGGAATCCTTGGCTGTTTTGATTGTAATGCAGCTTTACAGTTATGAAAGAAGGCAGAGCCGATATAATGGGATATTTGAGATATCAGATGCATCTGAAACAGGGTTTCCTGGGTTTGTGAGAAGGTTCCTGATATGGCATTGTGAAAAGATTTTGTCTGTGGCAGTTTTTTATGCTGCTTTGTCTCCTATTAGCGCATTTGGATTTCTTTATTTGTTGTGTCTCATTATTTGTTCGATTTTACCAAAGACCTCTCGGATTCCATCAAAGCTGGTCTTACTTTATTCAGGACTTCTTGTGATGTCTGAATATCTATTCCAGTTGTGGGGCAAGGAAGCACATATGTTCCCAGGTCAAAAGCTATATGGTTTATCTCTTTTTATTGGTCTTAGGTTATATAAACCTGGATTTTGGGGAATTGAGTCTGGTTTGAGAGGAAATATTATGGTTATAGTGGCGTGTACCCTTCAATACAACGTTTTCCACTGGCTAGAGAAGATGCCAAGCTGTCTATTAAATAATGGGAAGTGGGAGGAACCTTGCCAGTTGTTTGTCGCTACTGAACATGATTCAGAAGATCTCCTCGATCGTGATGAAGAAAAGACACCATTGGTAGATAGCAGTCCTCTTTGTTCAAAAAAAGTGGGTGTTTTCATCAGCTCCAAAAGTTATCAAACATCAGATCCAGGTCCTAGCATGAGAAGTTCAACTATTTGCACAAAAAAATATTCACTTGGTTATTTATGGGGTAGTTCGAAAGAGAGTCATAAATGGAACAAGAAAATTATTCTTGCTTTGAGAAAGGAGAGGCTTGAGATGCAGAAAACTACCTTGATTATATATATGAAGTTTTGGATCGAAAATATTTTCAGACTCCATGGTCTTGAGATCAACATGATTGTATTGCTTGTGGCAAGTTTTACGGCATTGAATGCCATCTCATTGTTTTATATAACATGTCTTGTCATATGCATCTTTTTGCAACGAGATACCATCCGTAAATTGTGGCCAATATTTGTTTTAGCATTTGCTTCTATCCTTGTGCTCGAGTATTTTGCCATTTGGAAAAATCGTATTCCTTGGATTCATTTTCCAGTGGATGCAAAGGTCCGTTGCCATGACTGCTGGAGTAGCTCTAGTCTTTATTTTGACTATTGCACAAAATGTTGGCTTGGTATTACCTCTTTGTTGAACTCTTTTATTTTATTATCTTTTTATGCTCATTATCATTAATATTTTGTGCTTTTTTTATGAAATTCGTGACTGGATATTTTCTTTGCAGGGATAGTTGTCGATGATCCAAGAACACTTGTCAGCTATTATTTGGTATTTATTTTTTCCTCCCTTAAGCTCTGTTCAGATCATTTGAATGGCTTTTCAGAGTCGCATACCTATCACCAGATGATGTCTCAAAGAAAAAATGCATCAGTTTGGAGAGACCTGTCATTTGAAACTAAAAGCTTCTGGACCTTCCTTGATTATATGAGGTTATATCTATATTGCCATTTGTTAGACATTGTTCTTGCCTTGATTTTGATTACTGGAACAATGGAATATGATATACTTCACCTCGGCTACCTTGGATTTGCTCTTGTTTACTTTCGAATGAGGCTTGAAATTTTGAAAAAGAAGAACCAAATTTTCAGATATTTGCGCATTTACAATCTTATTCTTATTGTTCTTTCTCTAGCTTATCAATCTCCTTTTCTTGGGGATTTTAGTTCTAGTAAATGTGGCGCTGTGGACTATATTTATGAGGTTATTGGTTTTTATAAATATGATTATGGGTTTGAAATTAAATCGCGGTCTGCACTGGTTGAAATTATCATTTTCCTCCTAGTTTCCATGCAATCATACATTTTCAGCTCCAAAGAATTTGAATATGTTGCGAGATACCTTGAAACTGAGCAAGTCGGTGCTATGGTACGAGAACAAGAAAAGAGGGCTGCACGGAAAGCCGCCCAGTTGCAGGATTTTCATAAATCGGAGGAGGACAAGCATCAACGCAATGTGCAAGTGGAAAAAATGAAGTCAGAGATTCTCAACTTGCAAACCCAACTTAAATTTATGAACTATTCCGGGAATGTTACTGATGTTTCTGCACACAATGAGGGTCTACGTCAAAGGAGATCCTTTTCTCAGAATATCGGCAATTGTGATAATGGATTGGATAATGAGTTTAAGTCAACCATGTGGGATCAGGAAGTTAGGGGAGAGTTAGAAAGTTCCTTCTACTTTCCTGCATCTAATGTATTGAAGGATGGTTCACTGACTCCAGAAGCTTTAGATATCGATGGTTCACCATTAAGTGCAAGAAGGCATAGCTCATTGACAATGGAATTGTTGAAAGTTCCTTCAAAATCCATCTCTGAGATAAGTGAACTCCCTGAAAGATATGCTAATATTGAAGCTTGTGCGGATCAAAGCAGGAAAAGGAAGGGTGTGGAAAATCCATTAGTTTCTGCTGTGCAGCTATTGGGTGATGGTGTTTCTCAAGTCCAATCCCTGGGAAATCAAGCAGTCACAAACATAGCAAATTTCTTAAACATTAAGCCTGACGAAAATGATTCAAATGACCATTCTTTGCCAGAAGATGAGATCTATTATGAAATAGAGAGCCAGGAAAATGCAGCATCCGGTTGTTTAGATAGAAAACCTTCTGCTTTCTCTAATTCTGACCAAACACCACCAGCTAGCTTGCAGGTTCGAAGAATATTTCGTTATATATGGTCACAAATGAGATCAAATAATGATGTTGTGTGCTATTGTTTCTTCGTTCTTATCTTCCTTTGGAATTTCAGTTTACTCTCTATGATCTACCTCGCAGCACTTTTCCTATATGCTCTTTGTGTAAATTCAGGTCCTGGTTATATTTTTTGGGTGGTTATGCTAATTTACACAGAAATCAATATACTTCTCCAATACTTATATCAGATTATCATCCAACATTGTGGCTTAAGTATTCATATAGACTTATTGCAATTGTTGGGATTTCCTGAGAACAAGATAAAAACATCTTTTGTAATTAGTACACTTCCACTTTTCCTGGTGTATGTTTCAACCCTTCTACAGAGTTCAATAACTGCTAAAGATGGTGAGTGGGCGCCGGTATTGGAGTTTAAGTTCTTACATAGAAGAAAGCATAATCCAGAGGAAATCATTGTTAGCTATAGTTTTAGAGAGAAACTTATGCAGTTATTCTTCCCATTAAAAAACCTTGTAAAGCTAATAGCAAGAAGTTTTTCAAGATACTGGATGTCTCTAACAAGAGGATCTGAATCTCCTCCATATTTTGTGCAATTGTCAATGATGGTTAATAAGTGGCCAGATGATGGCATTCAGCCGCAGAAAATAGAATCAGGAATTAATAGGTTGCTCAAGATAGTTCATGAAGACAGATGTCATGCTAATATTCCTAATTCAAGGCATTCTTCTAGCAGGGTACGAATTCAAAGCATCGAGAGAAGTCAAGAAAAT
This sequence comes from Dendrobium huoshanense, assembly GCA_016618105.1. NCBI lineage: Eukaryota > Viridiplantae > Streptophyta > Magnoliopsida > Asparagales > Orchidaceae > Dendrobium > Dendrobium huoshanense. The sequence continues at coordinate 9,362,337 of CM028347.1, read as the reverse complement.
TCAGATGTTGCTCTTGCTATTCTTGAAGTCATGTATGCTTCCCCTTTAGCAGAATGCCCTGCAGCGGAGTGGTATTGGTCATTGACTCCAGCTTCAGATGTTGCCAAAGAGCTTCTTTTGGCACAGAGTTCGGGAATTTTTGAGGAGATTGGTTTTCCATATCCTATTATCTCAGTGATTGGAGGTGGCAAAAAAGAAGTAGACCTTTATGCATACATATTTGGTGTAGACTTGGCAGTTTTCTTTCTGGTGGCTATTTTCTACCAATCTGTTATAAAAAATATAAACAAACTTCTTGATGTTTATCAACTAGAGGATCAGTTTCCTAAAGAGTTTGTTTTCATTTTAATGGTAAGCATGCCTTGAGGTATTTAACTTGAAAAATTATCAGAGGATGTGGTCATTGAAGTTACAAATTTGAAAGTCTTTCTCAGTTTTTAATTTGTTTGAAAACATCTCTTCATTTAAATTTTACTTTGTTCATGTTAATCTTACCATGTGAACATTTTCTTAGTTGTATCTTTATTTTCTATCTCTGCAGGTCCTCTTTTTTCTAATTGTGCTCGACCGCATTATTTACTTGTGTTCTTTCTCCACAGCAAAGGTCATTTTGTATCTTTTTAATATATTCCTCTTTACATACTCGGTCACTAGATATGCTTGGTACATGCAACCATCCCACAAGCGCATTGGAGGTTTTGCCCTTCGTGCCATTTATCTCACGAAAGCAGTTTCCTTGGCACTGCAAGCAGTGCAAATTCGTTATGGCATTCCGAATAAAAGTACTTTGTATAGGCAATTTTTGACTAGTAAAGTTTCACAAATTAACTATTTGGGATTCCGGCTCTATCGCGCTCTTCCTTTTTTATATGAACTGAGATGCGTACTAGACTGGTCATGCACAACTACTTCTCTGACTATGTATGATTGGCTAAAGGTAAAACTCTCTTAACACATGTATTTAGTCAAATATTCTTATACTCAACTATTCTTAATGGTCTTGCTATATCAGAACTTGATTTGTACAACAACAAAATAAAAATACATATTTACATTCTTATGGGTCACTTTATATTTTCTTCCCTATTTTGCACCCTAGCTTTTCACATTTTATTTGGTTTTATCTCTATTTTTTTGTCCACATTAATGTCAGTTTACAGGCACTAGAAATTATAAAATTTCATTCCTGTTCAATCAATGAATGGAGATTTGGATCTTTTTTGTATTTATTGGAAACAACATTTCTTATTATTTGAACTCATAGAAACATAATTTATTTAAGGGCAACATTGAAATCACTTCGAGCATATGTTAATGGTTCAGTTCATAGTTTTTACTTGCCTATGGTTTCGATTGGCTACTATTTTATTATGCAGCTTTTTATTGTGAGAGGTTTTATGAGTTTAAAAAGCTTTGCTTGATGGGTTGCTCATACTTTTTAGAACAGTAAATTCCATTCACCTTAAGTGGAAGAGCATGTAGGGGCTGGGGCTGGGGCTGAGGCTGAGTGCTTTAAGAGTTTGAGTGCAGTTGTAATCTCTCAATGCCCAGGATGCATTTATGAAATCAGTTGGTGGGTATAATCGTGGGCAGTCATTCTATCAATGTTGGGTGCGATTGTAAGATTCCGTTCGGTAGATATAATTGTACTGAAACTCTCGTGTCTTTGAAACAAGGTGTTATAAGAACAGGTTGATTAAGACTCTTTGAAGAAACACTGTTATGACATGTTTGATGCAATTCCTAAGAGAACTATGTGGCCATTGTGGCATGGTTATGACTAAAAATTGGTGGTCCTCTAAAGCTACTTGGCCTTGACCTGGGGTAGATTTGACTACTTTATGGAATGGTGAGTCATGGCCCAGTTTGAGAGTTTGGATGAATTGAGGTGAAAATGGATTGCCATGACTAAAGTTTTGAGCTTGCTATACATTAGAAAGAGCTTTCATAATAATTTAAAATAAAAAATTTAAACTAAATCTTTCAATATCATAAAAAAGCCGCAAAACCATAAACTTTCATTAAACACGAAACTGTACTTGTACATATACTCGGATGTGTAAATATTGTACCCTAAACCTTCTAATACACATATGAAGATTGGTAACTACAACATTATGCATCTATCAGCCTTTAGTTGTGGAAGCTTGATGTGGAAGACTCCAATGCTTGCTGTGCACGGACCAAACATGAAAACATCCTAGAAATTTGACCAGAATTGGTCCCTAAGAAGGATATTCCTACCAAAATGGGTCCTAATTTGTGGATCTCCCTTGATTATTCCTTGATAAACTTACCTAAACTCTTTGGATAAGCTAATTATACTACAATTTGATCAGCACGTGCAGTAACATTATCGCAATTATGTTGGGTAAATTTTTTTCTTTTCCATTAATTCCTTTTTGGAGCTGTATTTCATGTTAAGTCTGGTTTTTTGCACAACCATGTTGAAACGTTGCTGCCAATGTTAAGTTTTACCTGCATTGAAGCCAAAAATGTAATTAAAAATAATTTGGGTCAGTATCTTTTTCCTGTAAGAATAAGCTTATAAATTGATAACGCAGCACTTTCAAGATAGTTGTGGGCATATTATAAATGTTTTAGACCTTCTATTGATAGTTATGCTATGAGTTGTGGGATAAAAATCATTTGATGTGCAATCCACTAGTATTTGTTAATATTACCTTTCATTGTAATGTTTATTGCTGACACAGTCAAGCTATGAACTATCGTCAGGAATGTTGCATTTTTACACTTTCGTGAAAATTTTTTATGCTTATTTAGCATCTAAGCTAAGTGTTATTTTATCATAGCTGGACAAATAGCCATCTTGATATAAAAGTTGATTTGGACATTGTGCTTCGACAAATAAAATGTTGCCTGTCTCAAGATATTTATACTACTTGTAAAGAAAATATGTTGAGCTTGTGATTAGGCTCAATTTGTTGAAACCTATTATTTATTTTTTGAAACTGATGTTGGTTTTCTTGATAGTTGGAAGATATTTATTCAAGCTTGTTTCTCGTCAATTGTGATGCTGTTTTAAATAGAGCCTCTCATAAACAAGGACAAAAGCAGAGCAGAATGATAAAATTCTGCAGTGGGATATGCTTATTCTTCATATTGATATGTGTCATTTGGGCCCCTATGTTGGTATGAATCTTCCTCGCTGTTTCTCTCTCTCAATTTTCTCTTATATCCATTTTGTTGGAAAAGGAATGTTGCTGGCCCTGTTTAATGATTTTCTAATATAGAAGCTATCTTACGAACTTATTCTCTACAACATATATACCACTTGTCGCTTCAGTCGATCATTTTTTTCTTTTTTTATGTTGTTCATCCTCCAATGTTTTCATTTTCAACTTATCAGTGATGAGAAAGCAATCATAAAACATTATCAAACCTATGATCTTTCTTGTTATCTTTCTATTGTTTCAGCATCACTTTCTAATATTTTTTTAAGCTAGCGGAATTCATTAGAAATTGGTTTGCATGATTTTTGTTTGCCATGTATGAATATATATCAAATCCATTCATCAGCTTGTGCGTTAATATTTTCTGTGCTATGGCAGTTGCATAGGCACATTTTATTGGATAGTTGGTTTAAAATAGTGCTTTAATTTTCCAGGGAATTGTTGCCATAAAAAATACATCTTACATAAGGAAGTAAAAGTTTTGAAAAAGGTATATATTTAATGAGTGATGTACCTGTTAAACCGGTCTAGCCGGTTCACACGGAACTGGCTTTTGCGAACAGAGGCGGAGGATTTACCTCCTAGACGAGCCGCCGAAACCAGTTGAGCAGATTTGGAAGATTTTTTTAGGGAATTTGGAGGGAAAATTGAATGTAGGAACTATTTAGGGATTTTCTTTTGAATTGTATACATTAAATAGTTTGTTCTCCTAGGGTTACTGCATCTTGAATTTGGCTGAAATTTGATATCTCTCAGATTTAGGTTTTCTTTTGGGCTCTAGTGGCGTCTAGAGATTTGAGAGAGATCGATCCTCCTCTGGAATAGAGGATCAATTGTACTTTCTATTTTTCTTCATCCACCAGTGAATTTCAAATGTTTTTCTCATATTTTCCTACAATTTTCGAAAAACTTGCACTATAGTTACTTTTTTCTGAAATCCAGCAGTTTTTTGGATTTGTAGTGGTTGTTTTCTATCAAATTGGTATCAGAGCAAGTCTTTGGACCATTGGTGGGATGATTTTGACAAATTTCAGCGGATGAATTTTGACTGGTGAAGGAGAAAGTTGTTTTTTTAAGGTCAAAGTCTATAATTTTATTTCTACAAAAATCCGGGCATCAATGGCGAGCAAGAAAATGGATGTGTTGGAGGAACACCTCGAAGTGGAGATTGGACAAATGAAATATGAAATTTCAGATCTCCAAACACAAATTTTAGATTTAAAAAAGGATGTTTCAGCCATTCATGATAAGTTTGATTCAAAATTTTCCATTTTGGAGAAAATGTTGAAGAAAGTGCTCGAGCGCCAAACCAAAATATCATCGTTGGAGGGGGAAAAACCCTAAGCCAATCAGGCAAAGGGGAGATCAGGAGGTGGCGACTCGAAAGGGAGAAGAAAGAATAGCTCTCCTAGAGCCTATTCCTAGGGAGGAGCCGTGCAGAGGGTATGAGGAGAGGCGTGAGGAGGTAAGGCAAGAACGAAGACGTGCTGATTTGGAGAGGAGAGGGGCAAGATTGGAAAGAGAAATGAGTAATTATGACCAAAGGGGGGCTGAATTTGAAAGGGGAGGGGGTTTGTTATGATCCAAGGGGTGCTAAATTTAAGAGAAGGTGAAAATTTGATGAAAGGTTGGGGTATGAATATAGAAGGGATGATTGGGACACTTGGGGGGACCATCCCCTTAGGGAAGGGAAAGTTATGAAGGAAATTGAGGGAACATAGGCGATCTGAGGGTTAGGAAGTCTGAAGATGCCTATTTTTGAGGAAGAGGATGCGCATAGGTGGATCTATAAGGCTGAAAGATATTTCGCTGTCAATGGGTTGACGGATGGAGATTGACGACAGCAAGCCTATGTTTGGAAGGGAAGACTTTGGGTTGGTAGCAATGGAGGGACATGCGACGACTCATATGGAGTTGGAGGGAGTTCAAGGATTGTTTGATAGAACATTTTCAAACTGACAGAGGAGGAGACTTCTACGAGTAGTTCTTCGCCTTAACGCAGGATGGTTCGGTGATAGAGTATCCTGAGAGGTTTGAGTACCTTGCTAGCCGATTGGACCGCCTTTCCGTGACAGTGCTAGAGTGGAACTTCATGAAAGGATTGATACCAGAGATGCGGGCAACGCTTAGAGTGATCGGGTCTCGTGATTTGGGAGAGGCTATGGAGCTAGCTCAATTGGTAGAGGATCAGAGGCACCTGGAGAGAGAGACAGGAGGCAGCAACTCAGGAGGCCTGTACAGGATGACCACCACCTTATTAAAATCCAAGGAGCCAACATCAGATACTCTTTGGGGAATTTGAAGGAAAAGATTGCTGGGGGAAGACCCGGGGACAACTTCATGAAGCTCACAGAGACGGAATTACAAGAGAAGAGGGCGAAGGGGCTCTGTTTCAGATATGATGAGAGGTATACGCCGAGGCACAGGTGTAAGGACCGAACTCTTCAGATTCTTACAATTTGTGATGAAGGAATGGAGGAGGGTGTCGCCTTTCCACCTTGCGGACAAGGTGTATCTTTGGAAGGGAAGTATTGTTAGACCGGTGTACTGGACTGGTCTACACGAGACTAACTTTTGTGAACAGAGGCAGAGGTCCACCTCTTGGATGAGCCGCCGAAACCTGTTAAGCATATTTGGAATGTTTTTTGAGGAGAATTAGAGGGAAAATTGATGTAGGGACTGTTTAGGGATTTTCTTTTGAATTGTATGCATTAAATAGTTTGTTTTCCTAGGGTTAGGGCATCTTGAATTTGGATGAAATTTGAGATCTCTTATATTTAAATTTTCTTTTGGGCTTTAGCGAGGTCTAGAGATTTGGGAGAGATTGATCATGCTCTCGAATAGAGGATCAATTGTATCTTACTGTTTTTCTTCGTCCACCGGTGAATTTCAAGTGTTTTTCTCATATTTTCTTACAGTTTTCGCAAAACATGCACTATAGTTGCTGTTTTTTTCTAAAATCAAGCAGTTTTCTATATTTATAGTAGTTGTTTCCTATCAGTGCCCTTGGTTATTTTTTTAGAATATTACATTTTTTTACTATATAATAAATAGAGCGGTCTTCTAGTGACCCTAAATGCCTCCGCCCCCCTCCATCTCTTCTCCAATTCCTTAAATCGCAGCCTCGATGTATGATCCCCATTGATGCAAGTCGCACCTAAAAGTCCTGGTCACGTACACAAACACACTCTTTAGCTGTGCCCTACCTGCATGTTATAATCGAATGCCACTCTAATTAAAACTTGCTCTCACTTGGTTGTTGTTGCATATTGTCTTGCTATCTGCTATAGCTACTGCCTTTACTTGCCTATTAAATGTGCTCCACCCAGAACTCGTTACTCGCTGGCACATTACCCTGCTCTTGTTGCCTCACCTTTTGAGAGTTAGAACACTTGTTTTCAAGCATCCTAGTCATGCAACCCTTGCTAGCATTCTCCTTCCCTCCCCTATCGTAGCTACTTTAGGTTTATGATTGCTTATATGGGTAGTGATCATCTATGATCTGCATCACTTCTTACCCCAAGATGGGATCGTACATCTATTATACTGTTGGAGAAATTTTGTGATTCTGAACAAATTACATATTTTTTGATCGAACACGACATAAGAAAAATGATATATTACCCCAAATGATAAAAAATATCATTTCCTTATGGACTTAATAACAAAACTTACAATTTTAAATTTTAACAGAGATTTTCCCTCATTCAATATTTGGTTGAATGAGGTTTATTTTATTTTGAGGTACAAAAGTCCCATAGGGGGAAGCCCCTATAGTTAATTACATCTCAAACATTTGATACTTTAGAATTTTTTTTATTTAATTAGTGTTTTCTTTCTTTCGAAATAATCAAACTATTGGTTAAAGGCTTTCATTTTAAAATTCATGAAATTCTTGTTTAAAGAGTTTTTATCTTTAGGAATTTCAAAGATGAAGTAGATTAACTTTGATATAATTTTTGGAATAAGAGCCAAGGAGAGGAATAGTAGTAGTTGATTCTGAGGGAAAACTCAGAGGTTGTCACACCCCCTATAATCAATATAGAGTGTAACAGAGAAGAAAAATTTAAATAGACTTTCTCCTTACTTACCCCCATTCCGAAACACTGATAACAGAATTAGATAAGTAAAAAATAGTCTATTCAAACTATCCCAACATCACTAATCATAACACATCAAAGTTTTCATTATAGAAAACATATATAACATATACCTCAAATAAAATGTACATCTCAAATGAAATACAGAGTTTTACTAAAAAAAACCCTTTCAAATTTACTTACATACCCAAAACTCGGCACAACTAGCACTCGGATCTTTTTTTAGATATCTTTGTACACCCAAAACATATGTATACCAAAAAGAACAGTCACCCCTTTCTGGCTAGTGCTCTACTGGTTATTTTCCCTTTCGTGCAGTATAGCCGTTGCTAATAAGTTAGGCTCAGTGAAAAACACAAGCAATGTATAGGAAATAATAATAATATTGCTAACAATTAATTTAAAACATATTAAAATTTCATACTGATCATAAGAAATGCATATATTACTTTCTATCTTGTCAATTGTTCTACACCATTAAACAAGTTATATGCTAAGTCATATGATGACTATAAGCTACTACACCGTTTTAGCTTTCCAATTCAAGGTTGAGTCCAGATTTTCAACTTTTAGAATTGAAGTTGCTCTCTCATTCATGGCTCGGTCCAAATTCCCAACGTCTAGAATTGGGAGTGTAGGCTTACCTCATTAGGTCTTTCACATTTACTCATTCCAAACAACAATTCATTTCAGACGCCACTATCACATCTCTCAAATTTTTCTTACATTGTTTTGCTGAAATTCCCCCTTACAGCAGCCACAACAGCCTTGATTTGCTGAAATTTCTTCCCCTACAGTAGCCACAACAACCTTGATTTGATGAATTTTTTCCCCAACAGCGGCCACAGCAGCCTTCTTTCCCTATAGCGCAGCTACAGCAGCCTTCTTTCCCTATAATAGCTACAACAGCCTTGATTTGCTGAAATTTCTTCCCCTACAGCATGCATTAGCAGCTCCCTCACTTTCGGCCAGCAGCAACTGCTCCTCAGCTCACGACATACTCAACAACCAAATGACGGGGTGGAAGGAAAAAAGAAACTAGTACATATAGTGTTTTGCTTTAACTATTTTTTCATTATTATCCTTAATGCTTTTCCCACTATTGATTCACCCACTCTCTCCTAGCCGTAGGATGCAAGTGGAGAGGAGATCAACCAATGCATGAAAGTTTAAGTGGATTTGTTGCTACAGAATATTTCAGTAAATGCATTACATTAAGAAAATGCTAATTAACAGAACATTTAAATCCATGACAGAACATTTAGATCAATGCTAATTAAATTAAAATAACTATTACAGAACATTTAAATCAATGCTAATTAAAAATTATTTTACATAACTTTTAGATATAATTTACATATACTTCTAGATATCAAAATGCTTGGAATTAAAATAGATTTAATGAAAATGAATTCACATTTATAGAAATGTTATACTTACACTTATTTTGAATATTTTGGGTATCATAGAGGTACTAAAAAACAATCATTTATTGGGTTTAATATTTTAGAATTCAATTTTTGTTTAAGTTAATAATTTTCATTTTAGATGTTGGGGATTATATTCCAACAACACATGTGCCTCAGGATATGGATTAGGGAGCAATACTCATGCAGAGCCATCTATCTATCGCCTATTTTATCCAGGTATTGGCAGATAGGGTCAGGCTGAAATCAGTCTATGAGAGGGAATTGATGTCCATTGTATTAGCCATCCAGAAGTGGCGACCCTATTTATTAGGCTGTCATTTTATTGTCAGGATAGGACCAGCGGAGCCTGAAGTACTTGTTGGAGTAGAGGATGATGATAAAGATGAACACCAAAGATGGTTGTCAATGTTGCTGGGATATGATTTTGAAATCCAGTATAGGAGGGATGGAGAATAAGACAGTAGATGCCTTGTCTTGATGTATGGGGGAGTTTCAGGCAATAGCAGTATCGTTACCACTGATGCTGGATTTGGAGACCATTAAGGAGGAGAGTGCACGAGGATGAGATGTTGGAAAAGATTAGGGCTAATTTATTGAAGGAGATGAGTAGCCAACCTGGGTATTCTTTAGAAGGTGAGAGGCTTCTATACTAGGGAAGATTTGTGATGCTTAGGACATCAGTCCATATTTCATACATGCTCTAGAAGTTTTATGGGAGCACTGTTGGGGGCCATACAAGGAAGGGGTGCAAAAGTCATATAGGAGACTTTCCTTAGAGTTGTATTGGAAGGGGATGCACAAGGATGTGGAGGAGATGGTAGTCATATGTGAGATCTATCAGAGGAACAAGTATGTTGCCATGTCTCCGTAAGGATTACTATAGCCTTTAGCTCTACCAGGTCGGGTGTGGGAGGTATCCATGGATTTTATAGATGATCGGAAGGGTTCAGAGTGATTTTTGTGGTAGTGAATAGAATGAGCAAGTATGATCATTTCATTCCCCCCTACGACACCCCTAAAAAATAGTGACAGTGGCATCAACTTTTATCAGGGAGGTAGTCAGATTGCACGGGATATCAGAGGCTATAGTATCCAATAGGGATAAGGTGTTCCTTAGTCACTTTTGGAGGGAGTTATTCAGACTACAAAGGCAGTACTTAAGAGGAGCATCACCTACCACTCGCAGACAGATGGGCAGATGGAGGTGGTCAATAGGAGCTTGGAGAAATACCTATAATGCTTTGTGTCAGAGACACACCGGATGTGGGCCAATTGGTTAGCATGGGCATATTACTGGTACAACACTTCATATCATTCTGCTTTCTCAGATGACCTCATTCAAAGTGTTGTACGAACTGGATTCATCTCACCTTGTGCATTTTGGGCAGAGTAGCACCCTAGTTTCTTCAGTAGAGGAGTATTTGTGATTAAAACGATCATGCATTTGAATTTCAGATTAAGTGGAATTGGCGGGATAAATTTGAATTTTAAATTCAAATTTTAATGGGAAGAATTAAATTGGATGAGAGGAAATTGTGGGAGGTAATTAGTGAGGCTTAATGAGTGGGGCTATTAATGAAATTGGAGAGAGAAAGCTCATGGAGAGGGGCTGACCATAGAGAGAGAGGGGAGAGGGGAATTATGACTAATTAAGTGGGGCCCACACATTATTCAAATTATTAAAAAAATTTGAATTAAAATTCAGATTTTATTTCAAAGAGGGGTTTCCTAATTTAAGTGCTAGTATTTGAAAAGCTTTTGAATTTGAAATTCAATTAATAGCTCTCTGAATTACTTGGCCTTATTTTAGGGAAGCAATTAATGCCCTTTGAAATTTGAATTTCAAATATGTGGGTTGGGTGAGGGGGGTATAAGAGTTTACAAATAGGTAGTGAATATTATGAAAGAAAATAATAACTCTAATTTGATTTATGTTGAAATTGGATTCATGAAAGAAACTTTCCTAATTTGGGATTCCCTATATGGAAAGAATTTGAAATTCGAAAATTGAATTTCAAATATGATGGAGCGGTGGAGAGAGGGTCGGTGGGTGGAGGATTGGAGGCCGGCGGAGCCACCGGTGGCGGGATCGACCTGGGGTGGCCGGCGGTGGACTTATGGGGGGCGGTGGAGGGAATTTGGGAGGAAGGGAGTTTGGTTTGTTAGAGAAGAAATAAATTGGGTTTAGGAAAAAGAAAATTCGGAGCTACACACCTCGAGCAACACCTCCGATAGAATTCACAAAGAGATCTACAAGCGTAATTTCCTCAAGAACTTACAAAGAGATCTTTGTAATCTCGGAACTCACAAAGAGATCAAATTGTGTTTAGGAAAAAAAAATCCAGAGCTACACACCTCTAGCAACACCTCCAATAGAACTCACAAAGAGATCTACAAGCATCACTTTCCTCAAGAACTCACAAAGAGATCCTTCTCCTCTCATGAACTCACTAAGAGATCAAACAAGTAGAATAAAATTTCATTAACAATTCATCATCCCATTACATAGAAAGTGCCTCTATATATAGGCCTAAGAAACTAAAACAAGACACATATGCCCCTAAGGCTTACGTAGGACGACTCTCTTAAGTGAGAGTAAAAATGAAAAATTTATAATAAAAGTTTAAAAATTACAAAAAAAATATAAGATAACGTGGGACGATGACAACCGTTGATCTTCAGCTCCTCGGATAGCCATGGACGGTTGGATGTCCGCATCAACTTGGAGGAGAGGGATAGAGTTTTGGAAGAATTGAAGAGGAGGGTGTAGCCAATTATGAAGAAACATGCAGATTGGGCACAGAAAAAATATTCAATTTGAAGCAGGGGATAGGGTGTTCCTGAAGCATAGACCTTATAGACATAGAACGGTTGCTAACAGGAGGAATGAGAAGCTAGCTTCAAGATCTTTTGTTCCCTATGAGATAGTATAGAAAATTGGAGCAGTGGCGTATCGTTTGAGGTTGCCCCCCAAACGCCACCATACAGCTAGTGTTTTATGTATCACACAACGAGTTCAAAGTTGTCAACAACATTGACTAAAGATTTGGAAGTGATATTGGAACCCCTTGAGTTACAAGGGGTGCGCCAGGGAGGAGGGATAAACGACGGTGTTGATGAAGTGGAAGGACCTTCCAGATTTATGATGCGATATGAGAGCCTTATGAGAGGTTGCAACATCAATTTTCGACTTTCCACCTTGAGAACAAGGTGGTTCTTTTGGAGCGGGGTATTGATACGCCTAGACTGGTCCAGGAGGAACTGGTCCAGCCGGCTCAAGGGTTGGGTCGGCTCCACACCTATAGAATGGCGAAAGCCTGCTGACCCGCAGGCTCAATTGGCTGCCCCCTTGGGGGTGGGGTCCACAGCTTAGGGAAGAGAGAGGGGGTTGTTTTGTTCTTTTTGTCATTTTTTATGTTTTGCTTTAATTATGGGTTCACATTAGAGTTAGGGCAGGCATGCAAAATTGTTGTGGCTGTTTTTCTTCTTGGAGTTTGTGTCTTGGGCTCTAGCGGCGTCTAGGGATTGGGAGAGATAGATCCTCCTCTCGAATTGAGGATTGACTGTATCTTGGTATTTTCCTTCTGTTATCTTGATTATTGCAATAAAAACTACTATTTTTTCTGGTTTTCCATTAGAATTGTGGATATTTCTCGCTGTTTTTGCCAATATTGTTAGATTTTACTTAAGATATTCAAGTATTTTCTAACATCATGATAATCAAATATTCAAATTGTTATCTATACTGTTAACAAAATTCAAATTTTTTATGACAGGGCTAAAAACGGGAAGATTTTTTTTTTTTAAAGAATATTTTCATTACTGATGTTATCAATGACAAACAATTGGCCGATATCTTTACCAAGGCTTTAGGATATCTCTTTTTTCAAATTATGTGAGAATAGTTTATATATATGCTCCATCTTGAGAAAGAGTGTTTGCGGAGAAGGAAAGGTGCTCTATTTGTTTGTTGTACAAAAGAAGATTAGTGGCTCACATTTTTATCAGCTATTAATTTAACTACATAAGCTACTTGTTTTGGGGCACTTTAATGGGACCGATTCTTAAAGTTGAACTCATAATAAATTTGAATATTAATTACATTTTAATAATATTCCTTTTTATATTGTCCTAAACTCTGCTGGAAGATTAATATTTTCTTTTTCACAGATGTATAGCAGCGGTAATCCAACAAATATTGCAAATCCTATTAAAGATGTAAGTGTTCATATTGATATTAAAGCAACAGGCGGAAGGCTCACACCATTCCAGACTGCTCTTTGTGAGATACTTCCGTATCAATCTTTGGAGCTTTTTGATAAGCATTACCTGGAAACGTTCAATGTACAAGACATACAGTTGATCTGTTGCCAATCTGATTCCAGCACGATGTGGCTGGTTCCTCCTGTGGTTCAACAGCGATATATCAGATCTCTGAACAGTACCTTGGATTTTATTTTCACCTGGGTTTTTATGAGGGAGAGACCTAAAGGAAAGGAAGCTGTTAAATCTGAATCATTTGTTGAACAAAACCCAGATGATTTGAAGCAAGTTCTTAATGGAACAGAAAAAAGTATTAGATTCCTGAATGCATATCCTAGATATTTCCAAGTTACCAGTTCTGGTGAAGTGCGGCGCCTTGAGCAGACTGTATGATAAGTTTATTTTTACTAGGGAAGCAGATTATAATTATATTTTGTTAGAAATGCACTGTTGTCCATTTATTAATTTGGTGTTCTAAATTCATATTTCAATTTTCAGGACATTTCTGTGAGCGGGGATCTTTTTCTCAACCATGGAAGTCCGTCATGGTGGTCATTTCATGATGCCAATGCCTTGCGCAAAATGGAATGTGAAGGGATGAGTGGACCACTTGCTATTGTTGTTTCTGAGGAGACCCCACGTATGCATCTAGCACTTACAGTTGCATTTTTTTTTTACTTGAGCTAGATATTTTCAAATTTTCATGGATAAATATTAGCACCTTTTTATAGTATATCTACATGTGGTACTAAGAAGCCCGAAATGCCCAAACAGTGGTTTGTTTTATATTTTAAAATTTTCAGGGCCTATGATTGGTACAAATCATTTGGTTCAATCCTTCAATTGTTCAATTTGACTTGCCCTATACAAAATGTTAATGGTTATGAATGGAAAATGTAACATAAGCCTTTTTAAGTCCCTCCCTCGTGCAGTTTACGGCAACAATGATGTAAATTCAGCTTTAGTGTTAAACTAATAATATATTAATGAGCTAACTGATTATATAATAAGCCATTAACTTTATCCAAAGAACTCTGCATTTGTTGTGAAGCAAAATATTATGTAGTGAACCTTGAATGGTTGCAAAATGGCAACAATCGGTAGTGGATGAACTTGGAGTAGCTTTGATGATGTGTAATTGTCAAAAATAAGATTTAAGTAATTTTAAAGTTTTTATTTGTATATAGAATCAATTAATTAAATGTATTTGTTATACAGAAACTAGATCAAACTTGAACAAAAATTGCAAGACCTCAAACATCGCTCGTTGTCATAGCATGCTAAGAGATGCCTCTCACGCTTCACATGATGGATCCTACTGCATCGCCATCGTTTTTTCTCCAACACCTGTTATTGCAAAACCATTTCTAATTTTTAGTATGAGAGGAGAAAATGCACTTAGAGACTGGGAATAGGAGAGACTATTTAACATTGTTTTTTGTAATCTTGCATAACTTCTAATAGTCACACTTTGAATTTTTATGATTTTACTTTAATATTAATAAATTGTTTATTATTTCTTTTTTTATTAATTTAATGGTTTAATTATGAGGCTTATGCACCGCCTTACAAAAATATAGTGCCTATATGTACCCAATTACGCATTTTCAAACCTCGTGTAGATAAACTTCAGTAATTAGTATTTCTAGCTGTGAAGAATCTTGAAAAGAGTAAAATAATTGTAGAATGCCTTATTCCTGTTCCAGCAAATATGAGAGATTAAGATAACTAAGATTAGTGCTAGTTTATTTTCTTAAGTTAGTGAATTGTTTCTTATTTTAACGAGTTATACCTCGACTATCTAACTCTTACTGGTATCATTCCGTGCTTTTCTAAACCTATAAGAGATTGGAGGGCCCATGTTTATCTTGTTATAGTTCCAGAGTAGCCAATATGAAAACTGAAGTTGATTTCCTGTTAGGAAAATATTGGAGGGCGATGTAATCAGGATATCTTAATGATCATTTTGCAACTTTTTGCATTGCTGACAAGGACATTTGGTATTGTACTTGCTTATGTCTACTAATTAGTCCATTTTTTTATTAAGGTGAGGCATTTTGATGCTATGAATGTCTGTTTCGACTAAATGATGCTTTCAAGACCAAAATTCTGTTAAAAAAGTAAATTGAGATCTGCTTGAACACTGTTTATTTCATTTTAAGTATTTGATCTATCCCTGGTGTAGCTGTTTAAGAATAACATGCAAAAGCCAACTCTTGCTCACAAACCTATTGATTCATTGTCCATCTTTAGTTGTAAATAAATAACATTTGAAAAAATTTGATGATTCTGAACTTGTACTTATTACACTGATTCTTGCTTTTTCTGCAACTTGTAAAATTTTATGCAAATATTAAATGAAATTTGGAGTAATGAATTTATAAGAACCTTTTATTTTTGCTACTTCCAGAGGGCATTCTTGGTGAAACCCTAAGCAAGTTCAGTATATGGAGTCTTTACATAACTTTTGTTCTAGCAGTTGGCCGATTTATCAGACTGCAGTGCTCTGATATAAGAATGAGAATACCTTATGAGGATCTCCCATCTTGCGACAGGTAAATTTAATTTTAACAGCCATTATCCACCCCTAAAAAAGGAGTGCTTTAATTGTTTATTCTCATTTTGCACAATAACTTATTTAGATGTTATTATTTTCCAAATATATTTAGTTTCCCAATTGAAGTTTTTAAAAGCTGAATCATCAAAGTAAAATCCATTAAATCTAATATATAAATACACAATTGGATATCCAACATAGATACATTAACTCAGTAGTATATTAGCCTGAATGCATATACATGCATATTTATGAAATTTCATAATTTCTAACCAAGTCTTTTTAGGTTTATCTTCCTTTCTTAAATAAATTAAATCAAACTCATTTCCTAAGGATCATTGGAGGTTGTCGTTTTATGTGACAAAATCTAGGTGACTCTCTCTAAATTAGATTAGAGTTATCCAACCTTGCTTGGTATCAAAGAGGAACAAAAAGAAGTGCCCTATCTCTGAAACTTATTTAATATCGTTCTTAACTCAATAGTCCTCAACCACTTTACTCGGCATCACTTATTATCTTGCTTCAGTTTGAAGAGGACTTGATCACAACTGCAAGTTTCACTCAACCTAATCTTATGCAACTATGCTAGTTCTCACATGCTTTTGTTCGCAATAGACCTTGCTTTAGTCGCTTGCTATCTTGCTCAAATTTTTTTTTTCCTTTTAGTCTAGACGGGGACTTATGAGGCAGAGTGTTCCCTTAATATAGCGATGATAAATATTCTCATAATGCGTATTATGGTCCTAGCTTACTAAAGGAAAATCACATAAACAGGAAAGCTAAACATGAAAAAATTCCAAGTAAAATATTATATTCAATATTATTTGTCCATCCAATAAGATATTCAAGTATTTAAATCAAACACCTACTACGACATAATAGATTTTAAGCAATTAAACTTATACAACGAACAAAAGCCTAGCATCTAAAGTGCGTATTCAATTCATAAGTTACAAATGCATTGCAGAAACTAGATGATTCTAATGCAATAATCCATTGGGATTGAATCATTAATAAGGGAAACAAAAAAATAAGGTGCAAGATCAATTGATACATCAATTTAACTATTCGTGTATCACATGAAAAGTCCTTTTAAGCCCAAGATGGAGAACCATCACACTTAATAAATATAAAGTGAGACCTACTAGAAGTGAAGTCATGTTTTTAACAATCATTCATCCATTAACCAGGAAAGGCCACAAATCTCATAAAATCAATGATTTCTAAAAGTTAATCTCAATGTACCTATTTCTGATAGTCATAAAAAAAAATTCTATTGATAATATATGCATCATACATTTATATATTATGTAAGTTTATATTATATTAAAGATTCCATAATGAAGACTTCATTATATGATTAAATTCAAGCTAATATAAACATAGTCCATGATTCATGCAATAATATATATTTGTGAGCATTCAAACATGATGTACATAAGCTTTTTAGGAATTTGTGCAATAAGTAAAATGTCAATGCTAACTATCACATCATATTAATATGATTAAGTGAACCAAACGTAAAATATCAAGACGAACTACTCGTGATGTTCGGTATCGATTTAATCAGCATCGTTCATGATCGTTTACCAATTTTTCTCACTCCAACACAATAAACTTTGGTTTAAAAGAATAGATTTTAAATACTCGATTCTTCAATAAACCCATTAGCTTGAACACTACATGCGTAATCAATGCTCGTTTAAAAATGTTCGCGAACTTATATTACATAATTGACCCCAGTTTTTGTATGTTTAGCACAGGAAAATTATGAACACTAAGTGCATGCGTCTTTGATAAAACTAACATCAATCCACTCATGATAATCTTTTAATTATGGGTTCGATTTTTAAAATCGCTCGATAAAAGTACCATTAAATAATATGTTATTATACACAATTGGATAAATAGATACATTAACTCATAGTAAATTAGCCTTTTAATTATTTATGAAATTTCATAATTTCTGTAAAATCAAACTCAATTAGATTTTTTATCAATAACAAAAAGAAAGAAAATTTCGTTCTTAACTCAACCTCAACCACTTTACTCGGCATCATCATTATCTTGTCTTTGATGTCACAACTGCAAGTTTCACTCAACCTAATCTTATGGAACTTGTTAGTTCTCACATTTTTGTTCGCCCTGTTTAGGATGTTCATGCTCAACAAATTTAAGGTTTGCTTTTAGTTAGACGGGGACTTATGAGGCAGATTGTTTGTGAAATATGTTCATGAATATAGCTTACTTTAGGAAGCTCGATTAAGCATCTAAACAAACGAACGACATGCAATTAAACTCAAACATGAACAGCCCGTATAAATTAAATTGCATACCAATACATGAACACAAATAATAAGGTGCAGCTCGAACATCAAACAAGCGAACCAACACAATGTGAGACCTAAAGTGTAATGTTAAACAATCATTCACATTAACATGAATCACTCACATACTATATGGCTCGGATCTCGGTTCGTTTGCAGCTAACATTGATCTAATCATAATCATCTTTTGACAATAACAATCTTAAAAAGTTGAAAATTCAAAGTAAAACTCATTAAATATTTGATAGCAATACGCAATTGCATCCCCAACATATGCATTAACTCAACATTCTATAGTCTAAATGTGTTTGTGTGTGTGTATGGAATTTCATAATTTTTCGTGGTTTCAAACTAAATTCATTAAGGAGCAAGGTAAAAAAGAAAACTAGGAGGAACAAAAAGAAAAGAACGCTAAAATTTTTCCTTCTTGAATTAGTCTCAATTGTGCTACTTCAACACTCTTGCACGGCATCACCTATCATCTTGACTTCGCGATATTGGTTTTGAATTACAGCTCATGCAAATCACAACGATGAACTCTTCTAGAATATATGTGCCATGCACTATAATAAAGTGTATGCATGTGAGAACTCTTCTTCTGTTCTTCATCAAAATGTCAGTCTGGTTGCAAATCACAATGGAGGCAACCTAAACATTGCTTTGCGTTTTCTCATTCTTTCGCCATTTAGTCAGACCATTTTAAGAAAATAATATATGTGCATCAAAACCTATTTAATTTTTTTTTACAATATTCTTTTTTCAATAATTTTATTTTTCTTGTTTCTTAGATAATCATTCATCAACTTGACTTCCTAATATACACATTTTTTATTCTCATTTTTATCAAATGCAGCTTACTATTAGTGACTTTATTATCACCAAACACTTAGATTCATACAACATAGCAACAAAAAAAAAATACAACATAGCAGCCTAATTGTAATTTTATAAAAAATTTCTTTTAAGTTTTACTAATATTCTCATATCATGTGGAAATAAAAACTCTTGGGTTGGAAAATTAGGATTTAAATGGTGTTTACTCTAAACATTGATGGGGAAGGGACATTTGTCATGCCCCTCGCTGACCTTCTTACCAATTGATGTGGGTCGCAATAGATGAATTTAAACAAGTTATCTTACATTCATATTTTGTACAATATTCGTTGCTACATTATTGAAAAACATCAAAGCATCTATTGAAAGCCCAAGCAATTCAAAATTTTCATTAACTAATTTATATTTATAGAGTAACCAAAAAATCCCAAACATTCATGAAAAAACATCCTTCATACTTTCAATCAGCACTTATCTTGAGGTCACATCGGGTATCATTGCTTCTTAGGTTGCATTGCCTCTTGAGGTCACTATGCCTCAATATTGATTTTACCCTAAGCCACCATCAATGCATGTCTCCCTAAGTGAGAATTCTGATTTTTTTTCTAACTTTTGCCACAATAAAATTCAAATAAGATTTAATTCAATAACTTTCACATCTTTGTGAATTAGCATTTACTTCTATATAGCAAATTGATCCATTTGACGAGTAGAATACAGTGACATTCTTTTTTATGATTGTTGTGAATATTGGTATTTTTAGAGTGCAATTTATTTAAGAAATAATGAAGTTTTATCATAGGGTATTACAGCACCTCCCTTTTTTTTCTTGTTTCACTGTTTTCTATGGATGGCTTTAGCTTCTATAATATTGACTTTATAGTCATGAAATCCTAGTAGTTTCTTTGGTTAAAATCACTATTTATATTGAAATCCAAGCTTCTGTCAATCCTGACAGGTGAAATGATGAAAGGACCAAAAAGATTTAGATTTGACAAGTTAATTGACTGATTGGACGCCAAGAAAAAATTAGGATTAAAATTAGCACACCTAAAATGTCTGGTGATCATTATGTTCATTCACTCGTGTTAAAAGATAACATCCATTAAAATTACTCATCATATGTTCTATCTTCTCAACGCCATCTCCATTATTCTAGCTCTTTTTCATATAGTAGTTGATAAAAATGCTTAGCAATCTTTAGGCAATGCCTTCAACCATAATTTCTTTTTTATTATGCAACAATAAACAAAAGCTTAAGCAGCTGCGCTTTGATTATTGTATCATATTGCTATATGATTCTCTCCTCTTGTTTTTTCTCAGTACATTCTGACTGTTTACTGTTCTTTAGGCTGATTGCTATCTGTGAGGGCATTTATGCTGCTCGAGCAGAGGGTGAGCTGGAGGTCGAAGAAGTTCTTTATTCGACACTAGTGAAGATATACAGATCTCCTGACATGCTTCTTAAATATACTAATAAAGTGGACTAGTTGTTTGGAATTACAGTTTCTGATTGATTTTTTTAGTGGTGGATCAAAAGCACTAAAGATGAGATGAACTTTGCCTGCTAAGATAACAAATTACAGTTTTGTGGGGCTTATTTTGCAAAGCTCTCTTCATGCAGAAGTCAAGGTGGCTTACGGTGAACGGACGTAGAGCTACGTTCGGTCGGCACTGAGATCGCGCCACGTAGCAGGCACAAAACCACGGACTTGACCCGGCGAATAGTGGGTATGTCACACGTGCGTTTTTTAAATCCATGACAACCCGGTATTGCTCGGTATTTTTGTTTTATTGGTGTCAATTTTGATTTTTTTTTATGGTTATTTGGTTTCTGTGTTTTAAAAAGACTGTTTAGAATAATGCTGATCATTAATTTTTGTTATAAGTTATTGGTCATTAAGATGGTATTCTTCTAATTTTTATTGTAAGTTCTGTAATTCAAGGAAGAAAATAGTGAAGTTTTGGATGATTATCTTCTCATGGCTTGACCTAAAGTAATTGTGGTCAATTTTGTAGCGCAATTCAACTTTATTTGTGCATGTTTTGGTCCATGCATTAGATATTTCAAATTATCTTTTCATAATTCAAGTCATTTACTTAGATTTTTTTCTATTTTTGGACAAATCGAATAAATAGAAAATGTGGTCCAATATATTTAATAAGTTATTAGAAAAATTATGCAATCTCAATAAATATAGATAAAATTTAATTAATTTTATTTTTTAGTTAATTGATTTTTTATGGATGTTGACTTCATAATTGCTCAACTTAATAACAAGTCCATTTAGCTTTCCATTCATCTAATTGCTCTAATTCAACCTAAGTTATTATTTATCAGTAATGCTCATGATGAAATTTTTCATATTATTTAACTGTTTGAAGTCTCTTTTTAACAGCTGCCTTTGCTCAAAAAAGAAAAATCCTGATTCAACTGAACCATGTAAGTATATTTTAATACGACAAAATAATTTCGTTGACAATGAAATAAAATGTTTATAAATTGATTGTAGAACCGAACAAAACTATTGAGTAGAACCAAGCCATATCCAAGATAAATAAATAAAATCACTTTACATGCAAACATTTAACTTTACATAAAATTTCCACTCAACCAAAAAAGCCCACGCAATCAAAACCCTAATGATAACACTATACATACACATCAAAGATCTAGATTTGACCATAGAATTCTTCTCAAATATTTGGAGGCTCTACTTGAGCTTCAGCATTAGTCAAGATCTCACCTTTCTCATGAAAAAGATAGTCACAGAGCTCTAACAGCTGATTTGCTAATGGAGGAATGCCAGGGTTTCTCCTGTCATTATATTTGTGGGCATTAAAAACTATCTGCCACACATCATGTCTGAAATCTTCTGTCCTCTTGTACTCCATGTTCCTCACCTTGTCTCTAATGGTGAAGAGATCCATGGGAGATTTTATCACATCAAAATAGTCAGGAGCTTCCTTCTTGGTTACAGGTTTAAGGAAAAGATAGGAAATTTCAAGGTTATCCCTCAGCTGGTCCACTATGCTTTCAAGAATACCGAATTATTAAAAACATATATTGACAAAATGTAACATACCTCGATTCGAATAATTTTCCTAATTGGACCGACTAACAAAAATAATTATGTGATCTCCAAACCTTAGTTTCTGATGTCTTCTCTATCTTATAAAGGTAGAGACAACATAATATAAAATACTATAATCAAACAATAACAATATATTTTTCAATTATAATTGTAAGTTTAAACAACCAATGTGAAAATTGAAAGAGTAATGTATATATTTTTTAATTAATTAATCAAATGGCCATTTTGCATTGAACTTTAGTAGCTCCTTAAATTAATGAGAACACAACATTAAGCAAAGGCGTATATTGTGCCATTCTCTTATATTCATTACAATGATATAATATGCCTCAAATTGCTTAACTGTGTTCTTCACCACGCTGCTAATTCTACATGTCACACAAACAATATAGTGCCTCTCAATAAATATGATTAGAGCAGACATTTACATGCATAACATGATAATTTAAATGAGCTAATTCCAAAAGAGACGTAAAGCAGGAAATAATAATTTAAAACTTTTGCTCGAATTTTGATTGAATATTGATCAGTCTTAGTAGAAATTGTTTGAAAAATATTAGACAATAATTAAAAGCTGTTTGGACCTTCCATCGAAACATTTTCAAATCAAAATCGAATTGTTTGGACCTTTTGTAGAAGTACAAATAAGATTTCTTTAAACTTTGAACAATATTCAATCATGAGTTGAACACATTTCAATTATGGTTAGAAGAAGCTATTATCAATATTCTAATGTCATTTAGGTTTAGACTTAATAGTGCAAACATATAATGTCATAAAATAAGAAAACTTTGTCAAATGCATAACACTATCAATCCTTAGTTACAATCATTTGCTAGCCAACAAGAAAGATAAATATGTTGCCTCAAATTTTTGACGCAAAATTCTTACTTTCGAACATTGTTTTGAAAACCGGATCGGACCGGCCTGAACCGGCAGTTCAACCGATGAACCAGTCCAGGTTGGAAAGAACTGGCCGGTTCATAAAAATATTTTATTTTTGTTTTAATTAAAATTTTAAAATATATTTTTGTTTATTAAAATTTTAAAAATATTTTTATTAAATATGATGATTAATTTCATCATAATACATGCAAGTTATCTTAGATACCTCACATAATTTATTTTGCAAAGAGAGTGTACTTCTCACTTTATAAAGGGTTCAAGGAAACATTTTCAAACTTCCTCTATGATGTGGGACTAAAAAAGTTGCATGAATAGTTTAGAATGTGACTTGGGGCTTATTTGGGTTAGTTGGGCTTCAAAATTTTTTTTAGTTGGGCTTCAATTTTTTTTAATTGGGCTACAAGTTTGAATAATATGTATTATAAATTTATTATAATATATATTATAATTATTATATTATAAAATATTAATATTATAAATTTATATATTATATTAAATATTATTCTTATAAATATATAATTTTTAAATGATATTTATATTCATAATTTTGTATTATATATTTTTTAAATTTATAAATATTATTAAATGGTTATATATTTAATTATTTATATTATATTAATAATCATAAATTTTTTATATTATAAATTTATATATTATATTAAGTATTATTCTTATAAATATATTATTCTTAAATGATATTTATATGTATAAAATTTTATTATATATTTTAAAATTTTATAAATATTATTAAATGCTCATATACTTATATTATATGATTTTTATGTTATTAATTTTTAATAATATTATTATTTATTACGTCATCCAGTTCGACCCCGATTCGACCGGTCGAACCGGTCAAACCGTGAACCTCTCCCTCTTCCGGTTCGTTGTCCGGTCCGATTTTCACAACCTTGCTTTCCAACAATAATTGTACAAAAATGAGGTTGTTGAGAATTGTAAGGGTTGAGCAACATCTTGCTCAAAATGTCTCTTATATGATTGTTGAGAATTTATTCTAATTTTTAAAATATTTTTTCCGAATGAAAACTTTTAACATATATCATTAAAAAAATAAAATGTGAAATAGTTTTTAATTTCATATATTATAAGCAATATATAAAATCAAATTCCCTTAAACAAGACGATAAATTATACCAAGGTTTCATTTGAGATATATTTTTTTTACTATTTTTAAAATTAATTTTGTGATAATTTTTTTTTAGAATTAAAAGTTGATTTTGGAAATAATAAAAATATTATTTAAGATGAAGCTAATTTTTATTTTTTAATAAAATAAAAGAAAAGAAAAGAGATGCTTTATTCCAAATACAAAAATTCGTAGCAGCGATTGGCGAGCTAGGATGAAGGCCAAGAGGTATAAACAATTATTAGGTCCTCTAACCGAATGTTTCTATAGGTTCGGCCACCATTCATTTTATGCCACGTAGCCGCCCGACGACCCGACCCAAACCCGTTATAATTTTGATATTTGACGTCGCTTTTCACTAACTTCGTAGAAACGGGCGGGAAAACTTTAAAACACGCGGGTATATATCTTATATGAGTAAACTTTTGGCCAATTATCTACTGTACCCAGAACGTTATACAGTATTTAGGGTTTACGCAAACTTCCGCGAAACGTTCAAGACGATGGATGAGAAGGAACCTTCTATTACTTTTGAAGAGTTAGACGATTTCAACGAAACATTTGGCACTTATACTTTGGATGACGATTTTTCTTATTTTTTACAAGTAATTTGTTATCCATCTTCGTCTGCTCGGTATTTAAATGTAATTAGATTTTATATAAGTAGGTACTGGTCGATATTTATTTTGTATTACTTGAATTTATTTTTTATACTTAAGAAGAAGTTGTACCGAGATTTGTGACAACTCGGTATTTCTCTGTATTCATACGTATAATTTTTTAGTCGGTATTCATATGTTTAAAAGTCGGTATAGCTCGGTACTGCTCGGTATTTTAATGTAACTAGATATTATATAAGTAGGTACTGATCGATATTTATTTATATTACTTGAATTTTTTTTTTATACTTAAGAAGAAGTTGTACCGGTAAGCCAGCATTTGTACCAGTATTTGGTTCAAATTTAATACCTCTGTTAGGTAAGCCAAGAATCAACGCTAATTCATCAGATGTGAAAGCTATAGTCCTGCTGTTAATAACAAAACTTTCACATTTGTTGTCCCACGTTGACAATAACATATAGACAAGAGAAACATTCTGTGGGAACCGAGGTAGTAGTAGGAACTGGTTAATTTGTAGCTCAGTTAGGCTTCTAACAAATTGATCCCCAAATTTTTCAACCATTCCATCACAAACTTCTCTAAATCCTGAAGTCCGACATCTAAAATGAATCTTTGGGAAATATCCCTGCATAAAAAAGTGTAATAAATACTAAGAAAATAACAGTTATAAGTATAAAAACTACCAAGAAAAACCACATATACCGAGTATACCTACATATACCGAGTACCGAGTATAGAGTACCGAGTACCGAGTACCGAGTAATACCGAATACCAAGTAGTACCGATATTTTTGAAAACTCGGTATAGCTCGGTATTCATGCGTAAATCGAGTACCAAGTTATACCGAGTTATAGCCAGTATATTAAATAAAATTATACAGAGTTGTACTGACAATATTTGTTGTCAAAGTATACCCGGTTTGTACCTACATATACTGAGATGCAATAATCAACGTGGTAGAACGTTACTAAGGAAAACCTAACTTGTCTGGGAAATGTGTACCGAGTTTTATTATCCTGTGACGTCGTGTACCGACCTATACCTAGAAAATCGAACATAACCTAATACCGAGTAGTACCGAGTAATACATTCCAATACCGAGTTTTAAAAACAACCAAAGATGTTAAACATACGTATTTTTAGATTGTTAACGAGATAAACAATATCATAAGAATCAAAATTTCTCGGTACATCGTTTCAAACCTCAGGCATTATATCTGCGACTGTTTTCGATCGGAGAATACAAACAACTACGAAGGAAATGCTGGAGAAGTCGGAAGGAAATGCTGGAGAACTCGGAAGGAAAATACTGGAGAACTACAACGGAAGTAAATAGTTACAGGGTTTCGAATCGCCGTAAAAAGGTAAAGGGTTGCTGTTCGAACTGTTTGAGATTTTTTTCATTTAAAAATGCACACGTGCGATAACCCAAAATACAGCGGGTCGGGTCGACGACTTTTCTTTATGCTAAGTGGCGTGATTACATTGGTGGCGGAACTTAGAGAGCGTCTGGACGAAATAAAAGTTCGGTATAAACGTCGCACTTTGGGGTTTTTTATTCGATGGTCAGGTTTCGATTGATACCTCGGAGATCGATATGTGTCCTCTTTTCGTCCCATATCTGTGAATCTTGATCGGGACGGCTGGGGTTTTCGGTTTAAGGCAGGTTTTGATGACGATATACTCGACAATTTTTCTTGGTGAGTTCGTTTGTCATGTTGCTATCAGTTATTGCAGTTTGTTTTTAGCCTCTAAAATGAATGAATTCTACTAGTAGCAATTATACTGTCAAACTTAAGGGGCTGTTTGGTATCGGATTTAACATGGGATTTAAGTCGGATTTACGCTAAATCCAGCCAAACTGTTTTTGTGCGCGCGTTAAATCCCGGATTTACGGATTTACGGCTTAAATCCCGGATTTACTAAATCCCTCGGTTCGGTGGATTTAATGGAGAAGCGCGCGAAAGGGAAAAAGTTAACTTCACAGCCAGCGAGCTCGTGTTCTTGCTTCCGATCAAAATGTCGTAATTTCCGATCCGACTAGAAGGGAAAGTCGTGCAAGGAGCGAAGTCGAACAACCACGAAGGAGCCGAAGTAGCGACGCGCGCAATCTCTACACTTCCTGCGAATCAACGAAGCCGGACAACAACGACTAAAAGAAAAGATGAAAGGCAAACCCTAGACGCCTCAAAGTTATTATTGATTAACTTAATTAAAATAATTTAAATAAATAATAATTAAGTTAGTTAATTAAATAATTAATAGTAGAATTAGTGCATAAATTAATTATCTAATTTAACTTAATTAATTAATTAATAATATAATTATTAATTAAATATTAATAAAATTAGCTTATTTAATATTTCAAGTCTCATTTTTGTTCATGTTAGTTTATAATTTACTTTTTATTGGATTTTCGGTCATTTTATATGAACTAAAATTGATTTTATTATGTTTTATGCAATGATCTTGATTTCATAAATATCTCCTTTAAACTTAAATCCCTAACTGTCATAAATCCTGATATATGTTACCAAACAGTTTCTAGGATTTAACACATTTCGGATTTACTAAATCCGGATTTATAGGATTTATTAAATCCTACTAAAGTTAAATCTCACTTGTTGCCAAACAGCCCCTAAGATTCTATGTGATCTTTATCTATACATATGAAAAGTATCCGGTTCTTTTCTTAAACCTTCTTAGCCTAACAACTTTTTTTTTTAGTTTTTTCTAATGTTGTGCTTTTTATCTTTGTTCAACACTGAAGGTTCTCCTATAAGGATTGCGTGCTGTTTACTGCTGCTTGCCATCCAGCTAGTTGTTGGAATCAACCATCCCTCATGGATTTTTCTTCCATTCTTTGTTTGCAGCTGTGTTTGTCTTGTTGATTGGTCGCTTAAAAGCAACTTTCTTGGTCTTTTTCGGTAAGCTTTGAGGTTGTGTTTCTTATTCATCATTCATGTAATTGTGATATTTTTTAATAGATTTTTATGTCTTAATGGAATTTTTACAGCAGGCTTCAATCTTTACTGACATTTTTTTTTAAATTAAAAGGTGCAGGATTCCAAATAAAAGTACTTTTTATGGGCAGTTTTTGACTAATAAAGTTTCACAAATTAACTATTTGGGATTCCGGCTCTATCGCGCTCTTCCTTTTTTATATGAACTCAGATGCATGTTAGATTGGTCTTGCACAACTACTTCTTTGACTCTGTATGATTGGCTAAAGGTAAAACTCTCTTAACACATTTATTTAATCAAATATTTTTATACTCAACTATTCTTAATGGTCCTGCTATTATCAGAACTTGATTTGTACAACAACAAAATAAAAATACATTTAAATTCTTATGGGTCACTTTCTATTTTCTTCCCTATTTTGCACCCTTGCTTTTCCCATTTTATTAGGTTTTATCTCTAATTTTTTATCCGCATTAATGTCAGTTTACAGGCATTAGAAATTATAAAATTCCATTCCTGTTCAATCAATGAATGGAGATTCGGATCTTTTTTGTTTTTATTGGAAACAACATTTCTTATTATTTGAACTCCTAGAAACATAATTTATATAAGGGCAAAATTGAAATCACTTCCAGCATATGTTAATGGTTCAGTTCATAGTTTGTACTTGCCTATGGTTTCGATTGGCTACTATTTTTTTTACAGCTTTTTATTGTGAGAGGTTTTATGAGTTTAAAAGCTTGATGGGTTGCTCATACTTTTTAGAACCGTAAATTCCATTCACCTTAAATGGAAGAGTATGTTGGGGCTGAGGCTGAGGCTGAGTGCTTTAAGAGTTTGAGTACAGTTGTAATCTCTCAAAGCCCAGGATGCATTTATGAAATCAGTTGGTGGATATAATTGTGGGTGGTCATTCTTTCTATGTTGGGTGCGATTGTAAGATTCCGTTTGGTAAATATAATTGTACTGAAACTCTCGTGTCTTTGTAACAAGGTGTTATAAGGACAGGTTGATTAAAACTCTTTGAAGATAGCACTGTTATGGCATGTTTGATGCAATTCCTAAAAGAACTATGGCGCCATTGTGGCATGGTTATGACTAAAAATTGGTGGTCCTCTAAAGCTACTTGGCCTTGACCTGGGGTAGATTTGACTACTTTATGGAATGGTGAGTCATGGCCCAGTTTGAGAGTTTGGATGAATTGAGGTGAGAATGGATTTTCATGATTAAAGTTTTGAGCTTGCTATACATTAGAAAGAGCTTTCATAATAATTTAAAATAAAAATTTTAAACTAAATCTTTCAATATCATAAAAAAGCCGCAAAACCATAAACTTTCATTAAACACAACACTCTACTTGTACATATACTCGGATGTGTAAATATTTAGAATGAAACACACACTACCATATAATCAACCTTCTAATACACATATGAAGATTGGTAACTACAACATTATTCATCTATCAGCCTTTAGTTGTGGAAGCTTGATGTGGAAGACTCCAATGCTTACTGTGCCTGGACCAAACGTGAAAACATCCTAGAAATTTGACCAGAATTGGTCTCTAAGAAGGATATTCCTACCAAAATGGGTCCCTAATTTGTGGATTTCCCTTGAGTATTCCTTAAACTTCCCTGAACTCTTCGGATAAGCTCATTATACTTCAATTTGATCAGCACGTACAGTAACATTATCGCAATTATGTTGAAAATGTAATTAAAACGGTCTTTCTTGAAAATAATTTGGGTCAGTATCATTTTCCTTCAAGAATAAGCGTATAAATTGATAACGCATCACTTTCAAGGAAGTTGTGGGCATATTACAACTGTTTTAGACATTCTATTGATAGTTATGCTATGAGTTGTGGGCTAAAAATCATTTGATGTGCAATCCACTAGTATTTGTTAATATTACATTTCATTGTAATGCTTATTGTTGACACAGTCAAGCTATGAACTATCGTCAGGAATGTTGCTTTTTTACACTTTCGTGAAAATTTTTTATGCTTATTTAGCTTGTATAGCTTAGTGTTATTTTATCATAGCTGGACAAATAACCATCTTCTTGATATAAGAGTTGATTTGGACATTGTGCTTTGACAAATAAAATGTTGCCTGTCTCAAGATATTTATGCTACTTGTAAAGAAAATATGTTGAGCTTGTGATTAGGCTCAATTTGTTGAAACCTATTATTATTATTTTTTTTTTGAAACTGATGTTGCTTTTCTTGATAGTTGGAAGATATATATTCAAGCTTGTTTCTCGTCAAATGTGATGCTGTTTTAAATAGAGCCTCTCATAAACAAGGACAAAAGCAGAGCAGAATGACAAAATTCTGCAGTGGGATATGCTTATTCTTCATATTGATATGCGTCATTTGGGCCCCTATGTTGGTATGAACTTTCCTTGCTATCTCTCCCTCTCAATTTTCTCTTATATCCATTTTGTTGGAAAAGGAATGTTGCTGGCCCTGTTTAATGATTTTCTGATATAGAAGCTATCTTACGAACTTATTCTCTCCAACATGTATACCACTTGTCGCTTCATTCGATCATTTTTTTTTATCTTGTTCATCCTCTAATGTTTTCATTTTCAACTTATCAGTGATGATAAAATAATCATAAAACATTATCAAACCTATGATCTTTCTTGTTATCTTTCTATTTGTTGATTTTGTGACTCAACAAATGAAGGAGGGAGCTTAGGATTTGGCCATAAGCACCAAATGATGCAATAATATATTTGGAGATTTGAGAGGTCCCAAATAATCACGCATGAAAAGGATGGGTAAATGATTGTTTATTGACCTTGTCTCAACAAACAAATGATGAAAGGAATTTAGGATTTGGTCCTAAAATTAAAGGACTCATGCAATAATATGTTTAAAGGCTTGAGGAGCCTTAGAATTTCTTTGCATGAGAAGGGATTCGTTGGTTTATGTTCCAACAAGAGAGATGAAAGAACTTGGAAATTGGTTCCAAGTTGCCAATGATTCATGCAATCTAAAACTTGGAGCTTTGAGAATGCTCCAAGCATTATGAACGAAAGAAGATTCTCCATTCCTCCATGAATGTTTTGGATCCATGGAAAGAGGAGATACGCATATGAAAGGAATTTCCCTGTCTTTTAGAGTGTTTTGGACTCAATTAGGAGGGGGAGGAATGATTTCCTAAGGCTTTGAAGAGGTCTCTAGATTAATTTTGGCATGATCTAGAAACTTTGGAAGCTTGGTAATCCTAGCAAGAAATCTAGGAAATATGATTTTGACTCATGTTAAGGCATGAAAACACACCTAAAGCTTCTAAGAACAATCCAATCAATTTTGTCATGAAAGGTGATTGAAGGTTTTCCGGGAAGATCATAAAGATCAATTTTGATAGGATTTGATTTGTTAAAACATTGATGTGAGGTTCCAATCTCTAGGGATTTTGATCATTTCATTCAATGATTGGATTTGGAAAACTCATACAAATGGAGTTAGGTAAACTTGAGCATGAAGGCGTATGGGCCTTTGAGGGTCCATGTCATATCTCAAGTCCACTTCAAGGTTAAATAAGCCCATTTGGTTAATTTCCAAATCCCAAACGTGGTGGATGTAAACCAACGATGATTACCACTTGTGTGTTCTAAATTTAGTGATAAGATCAATCATTAATTTGGTTGGTCATATACATTGTGGGGTCTATAACATAGACCTTTTAGGATTTATGAGAAACCCCACAAAGATCGATTGTTAGTGATATTGTTTCCAACCAAACACATTCACATTCACTAGCTTGTAGAGACTATCTATTCCAACATGCAAACTCTCCAAAGTTTGTATCAATTTTGTCATTACACAAATTTGGATAGTTTGCATACTAATGAATCATTCATTATCATCCTTATCCATGAGAATGAAGAGATGCAACACATATTTAAGTAATTCAAGAGCACATAAGGGGTGGCTTATGGGTCTTTGAAAACCCACATCTACCCCAAGTTTTCCCTACAAATTAAATAAACATGCTTAACAATCTCCCAATAATTTTAGAAGTATGCAATCCTTAGAGAAAGTGACCTACACTATTTTATTTAGATCAATTTTGGCATAATCTAAATTCTAAGCAACATGCAATTTATTTGGCCAAATGCATAGCTTCCAAATTTGGGTGCTATGACGAAGAAGCCTAGGTTTGTCGTAGGCGACGGTTCGAATACAATATGAATGCTATTACATGCATTTGAAAGGGGTGTTGGATATATATCCAACACCCCTACACGCGTTGGCATGCCTCTTTGACTCTCACAAGAGAGCAAGCAAGTGAAAAACCACTAGTTTTTTACTGTTTTGCGGAGAGGACAGCGCAAATAGGTTTTGGGGAAGCAAACAAATGAGGTTTTTAAGGGACCTATGGCTTGGGGACGTCAACCACACATCAATGGCCTTGGGGGACCCTAGGTTTCACTAAGTTTTAGGATTTTACCTCACCCGGGTTGTCATAGCGCTCCAATCCAAGTTCCAAGCACTGTCCAAGCTCCGGATCGCTGTCCAAGCTCCAAAGTTACTCCAAGCCGCTCCAAGGGAGGGAGATCGCTGTCCAAGGCATTCTGGACGTCGCCACCGCTGTCCAAATGTTCCAAACAGCAATTTTAACTGTTTGAGTGCTCCCGGAGGTCGTCGTTTTCTGTCCAAACCCTCCATACATCAGTTTTCACTGTTTGGAAGCCTTCGAAGGCCGTGTGGTTTCTGTCCTAGGCGTTTCCCAACGTCGCCGCTGCTGTCCAAGCTGTTACGGAGGAGGAATTTGTTGTCCAAAGTGCTCCGGAGAGTGAATTTGCTGTCCAAGAACACCCCAAACAGCAGTTTGCACTGTCTTGAGGTTGCCAGATATGGTTTGGAAGGAAGTAGAGGCTTCCTACCCTCTCTTGGCTTCAGCAAGAGCTGATTTCAGCATGCCTTTACCCTAGACTTTGGAGGAGAAGCTCACCAACAACAACAAGAAGGGATTTCTGCTTTCCAATTGAAGGGAGAGAGCAATGACAGCGAGAGGGAACTCATCTTCAGCCCAAAGAAGAAGAAGACAGTAGCTAGAAAAGGCAAAATCTCTTCTTCTCCCTATTTCAGCTCCAAGAAACGCATGCTAGGAGGAAGAGGCTTGGCCGACCCTATCCCTTGGTTAGGTCACACGCAAGGAGGCCCTCGTTGGCCTCTTTCTGTCGCCTGGACGGATGCAGGAGCTACGGAAACAGCGAAGGGCCAAGCGGCTCTTTCCCTTTGCCGCTCTTTCTCTCGCTTGGGACGGGAAGAACACGCACGCAAGGGGGCGGAATCCCCCTTTCTCCCGCTCTCTCTGAGATGGACGAACCACACGAAGCTAAAAAATGGGGGAGCCAATCGCTCCCCCTCTCCCTCCCGTGCTCTGTCTGAGACGGAACCAAAACGGGGGGAACTGAATGCTCCCCCACTCTCCATTTCGTCTCTTAGAGGCGCACAAGGCACCGCCCAATCCGCCCAATCAAGCTTCCTTGTTGCGCGAATCGAAGAGTTTGAGCAGGATTTGGGATGAAATCTGAGCCATTGATCTCACTTTTTGATTTGAAAATTTAATTTAGCCCCAATTGATAAATTAGGGCTGAAATTGAGCCCGAATCGGACTCGACTCAAACCGATTTGGGTCGGTTTGTGTCCGATTGGGTCCGATCAAGCTAAATTTGCGCAATTAAGCTTGAATCGGCGTCGAATCACGTCGAATTGAGCTCGACGACGCTCGACGGGGTTCGATTTGATTTTATTTGTTTTAAATTTAATTTAATTGAAATGAGTTTTATTAAATCGGGGTTTAATTTGTGACAATTTCGCCTCGACGACGATCGACTGGGTTGATCGAGCGCGATCGAGCCTAGTCGGGCTCGATCGCGGTCGAGTCGATGCGAAAATATTCGTCAACAATGATACTTACTATACATGCTCTTATAGCATGGTGGGATGGCTCAGTTTTCCATAATTTCTCGTAAATGAGGGAGATGTTGCGAGGCTGTCAAAATTTTGCCTGAAACGACAAGGACTTGAACAAAGTAGTGAACTTAATTTGGACAGCATAGAACCTGAATTAAACATTAAATAAATGTAAACTCAATCAAAATGGATCCTAATTAGATAAGAATACAATGGATATAAACTCAAATTGGACTCAGATTTGAACTTGATCTAGACATTGCAAAGGACTTGAACTCAAACGGGCAACAAGGAATTGAACTTTAAACTCAATTATTTACAATCTTGCAAATCAATTGAACATCAAAGTTGATAGATGCACAATTATAATCAAGATGCAAGGGGACATATATAAAATTTATGAACAAAGAATATGCAGTATAATGATTTATTCAATACTGCAACAAAGGATTTTCAACCTACATATGAGTAGCATGATACTCGTAGTGTCCATATCAGTGAGTTTACAAGTTCATGTAAATAAACTAGGGATCACTAATGAAATCGAAGGTAAACAGTTATGACTAGGACTCTATGGACCCTCTAAATGGCACCATCAAATTGCGGTTATGGCCAGAGCTCGTAAGCTCCCCAATGGCATTAAATCCTTTTTTTTTTCTTTAAATCCTTAAGATATGAATTAAGAGGACATAATCGATAGGGCACAAAGCACTCTGTTAGCTAAGGTGGATTCAAATTTGTTCCCTTAGATAAATACCCACCCCGGATTTACAAAGTACCCTTGGATGAAGCAACACATGGCTGCCGACAAGGATCCTTCTATCAGGTTGGGTCGATTACCTCCTCTGACTAAGTAGACCAGGTACCACGATAAGCCCGGATGACGGAACCATGAGATATTGATCAGGTCCATCATCCATTCCCCCACTATCTGCTTTAAGTGCAAGATGGTGACATTTTCAATTTTAAATATCAACCCTTAAGGTTCCAAATACCTCAATTCCCATGATGCTATTATATGTCAGATAACACGTATTTTCTAACTATCTGATTGACGACTAGCCTTAATCAAAAGTTCTCTCTCGTTATCGGGAGGGGTAATTAACTATAGGGGCTTGCGCCTATAGGAAACCAAAACTCGGATCATAAAGTCCGCCCAAAATGAGGGTGAAATCTATGGGTAGTGTCTTATTTAAAAATTCAATTTGCCTTCGCAAAATTTACCCCGAAACTTAATCTGTTAAAACTCCCCCCAAAAAGCAGCGGGGAGGATGGGGCCAAATTTTCGGAGCCCACATGGTGCAACATCAAATTCGTCTTTTCACCTTTAGGATAAGGTGGTTCTTTAGGTGCAGAGTATTGATGCGCCTAGATCAGTCTAGGAGGGATTGGTCCAACACTTGGGCCAGCTCCACACCTACAGCAGCGAAAGCCTGCTGACCCATAGGCTTAATTGGTTGCCCCCTTGGTGGTGGGGTCCACAGCTTAGGGAAGAGAGAGGGGGGCTGTTTAGTCCTTTGGGTTATGATGTAGACAAAAGAGGGGTCAACTCAAGCCCAAATTAAATCCATTTTGGCCTCTCCCGAGTCTTCAAGCTCAAAGAATTTTGAGCTGGAATTTTACTCATTTATGAGATGATTTTTAGTTCATTTATTGAACTAGAAGTTGACTCATTATTAGCTAAGTTTTAGCTCATATTTATATTTTATTTAATGCACTTTTATTATAGTTTTTAATGTTTTAAGTTATGGTGTCTCTTGGGTTCCAAAAGGGCTTTTGGAATCCCAAGATTGATGTTTTATTTTCCCATGTGTGACTCCTTGAATTCCACCATAGTTTTTAATGCATTTGCCCCTTGGGATTCTGGCCGGCTGCTGGATTTCCGCATCTGGGCTCCTTCCCGTGACCGTGACCCTTTGGATCCATGCGGCCTTCTTGTTTCCCGCGGCTCCTTCGGTTCTTGGGCTTGAGATGTTTTTTCGTGCAAAGCATTAGTGTTTTAATAAATTGTAATGTTTAGAATTCCTATGAGAATTCATTGTTTGTGTCTTTTGGTATTATCCTTTCATACCTATAAATATTGGGGGATTTGTAATGTTTGAAAAGTGAATGAAATGTTATTTTTGGAAAAGCTATAACCTGCGGTTTTGCTTGGATAAGCTTGCGAGCTTTGTCCGTCTTCTTTCTCATCCCCTCCGAAAATCTTGCGAGCTCTTTCCAACCTTTCTTCTTGGATTTCTAATCTCTTTCATCTCTCCGCAAGTGCCACTCCACCTGTATCCTTCTTCTCTAAGTGAAGCAATCCACCTGTATCCTTCTTTGAGATCGAGTCAAGAGTTATAATCCATCATCGTTTGTTTTTTTTAATTTCTTTTTATTTCTTTAATTTGAAATGTAAGAGTTTGTTTTTCCTCATCTTAGTCTTTCGTTCTTCTTCTTCGTTGCTTTAGTGGGTCGTCGTCGT
This sequence comes from Dendrobium huoshanense, assembly GCA_016618105.1. Taxonomy (NCBI): domain Eukaryota; kingdom Viridiplantae; phylum Streptophyta; class Magnoliopsida; order Asparagales; family Orchidaceae; genus Dendrobium; species Dendrobium huoshanense. The sequence goes on along the minus strand of CM028347.1, from coordinate 9,326,496 downwards.
CATAGGAATCTGTAGTCTCTTTTGTGCGGGCGAGAGGTATAGGGTCCCCTGTATTTCTTGCCCCCACCAGGTTAAGTTTTATGTTTTGCTTTAATTAGGAGTTCGCATTAGGGTCAGGGCATGCAAAATTATTGTGGTTGTTTTTCTTCTTCGAGTTGGTGTCTTGGGCTCTAGCAGCATCTAGGGATTGGGAGAGATAGATCCTTCCTTTGAATTGAGGATCGACTGTATCTTGGTATTTTCCTTCCGTTATCTTGATTATTGCAATAAAAACTACTATTTTTCTAGTTTTCCATTGAAGTTGTGGATATTTCTCGCTGTTTTTATCAATATTGTTAGATTTTACTTGAGATCTTTAAGTTTTCCTAACATCATGATAATCAAATTTTTATCTATACTGTTAACAAAATCCATTTTTTCATGAAAGGGCTAAAACTGAGAAGATTTTTTTAAGAATATTTTCATTACTGATGTTATCAATGACAAACAATTGGCCGATATCTTTACCAAGCCTTTAGGATCTCTCTGTTTTCAAATTATGTGACAATAGTTTATATATATGCTCAATCTTGAGAAACAGTGTTAGCGGAGAAGGAAAGGTGCTCTATTTGTTTGTTGTACAAAAGAAGATTAGAGGTGGCTCACATTTTTATCAGTTATTAATTTAACTGCATAAGCTACTTGTTTTGGGGCACTTTAATGGGACCAATTCTTAAAGTTGAACTCATAATAAATTTGAATATTAATTACATTTTCATAATATTCCTTTTTAGATTGTCCTAAACTCTGCTGGAAGATTAATATTTTCTTTTTCACAGATTCATAGCAGCGGTAATCCAACAAATATTGCAAATCCTATTAAAGATGTAAGTGTTCAGATTGATATTAAAGCAACAGGCGGAAGGCTTACACCATTCCAGACTACTCTTTGTGAGATACTTCCGTATCAATCTTTGGAGCTTTTTGATAAGCATTACCTGGAAACGTTCAATGTACAAGACATACAGTTGATCTGTTGCCAATCTGATTCCAGCACGATGTGGCTGGTTCCTCCTGTGGTTCAACAGCGATATATCAGATCTCTGAACAGTACCTTTGATTTTATTTTCACATGGGTTTTTATGAGGGAGAGACCTGAAGGAAAGGAAGCTGTTAAATCTGAATCATTTGTTGAACAAAGCCCAGATGATTTGAAGCAAGTTCTTAATGGAACAGAAAAAAGTATTAGATTACTGAATGCATATCCTAGATATTTCCAAGTTACCAGTTCTGGTGATGTGCGGCGCCTTGAGCAGACTGTATGATGAGTTTATTTTTACTAGTGAAGCTGATTATAATTATATTTTGTTAGAAATGCACTGTTTGTCCATTTATTAATTTGGTGTTCTAAATTCATATTTCAATTTTCAGGACATTTCTGTGAGCGGGGATCTTTTTCTCAACCATGGAAGTCCATCATGGTGGTCATTTCATGATGCCAATGCCTTGCGCAAAATGGAATGTGAAGGGATGAGTGGACCACTTGCTATTGTTGTTTCTGAGGAGACCCCACGTATGCATCTAGTACTTACAGTTGCATTTTTTTTTTTACTTGAGTGCAGATATTTTCTAATTTTCATGGATAAATATTAGCACCTTTTCATAGTATATCTACATGTGGTACTAAGAAGCCCGAAATGCCCAAACAGTGGTTTGTTTTATATTTTAAAATTTTCAGGGCCTATGATTGGTACAAATCATTTGGTTCAATCCTTCAATTGTTCAATTTGACTTGCCCTATACAAATGTTAATGGTTATGAATGGAAAATGTAACATAAGCCTTTTTAAGTCCCTCCCTCATGCTGTTTACGGCAACAATGATGTAAATTCAGCTTTAGTATTAAACTAATTATATATTAATGAGCTAACTGATTATATAATAAGCCATTAACTTTATCCAAAGAACTCTGCATTTGTTGTGAAGCAAAATATTAAGCAGAATGGTTGCAAAATGGCAACAATCGGTAGTGGATGAACTTGGAGTAGCTTTGATACTTGTGTATCTTCACATCCCATCCTCCCTAAAATTTTGTGACTAGAATTAAGATGGTGTTCAATTTAATTTCTGTTACAATTTTAATTTTAATTAATATATTAAACTTTAAATTTAAATAGCATAATTAAAATTAATTTTATTTGGATTTTTTTAGATTAAATAATTTAATTATGTATAATTTCTACACTTATGCAAATCATGCCCTATAGAACAATAAACCATGTCAAGTCCCACAAAATGAATTGGATGCCTTGTTGCTAGTATGATTACCTTTATAGTCTAATTATAGTTAAACCTTAAATATATTAACTTGTATGCATTATAAATTACAAGATAATGTGAATAACGTGTCATCATTCATTTAAATTTATCTTTTTTTGTTTCATTAATACATTTGAATGATAAAAGTCATACACATATATATATATATATATATATATATATATATATATATATATATATATACATATATATATATATACAAATTTTATTAGCGTGAATGGCTATGTGCCCACTTGTATTTTTTTAAATGATTGAACTGCCTGATTAGCTTCTTGTAAATTTGGTTAGATGTTGTATGTAATAACATTGAAAGCCATTTTCTTATTCATGATAGATGAGGAGTATGTCATTAGAGGATTTATTTTCACCTAAAATTTATTGCTAGAGCCAATGTGGGCTTCGAAAATTCGGCCCCGGCCTCCACTCGTTGCTGTTTGCTTTTCTCTTCGGCGAGGGAGTTTTAACAGAATTAAGTTCCAGGATAAATTTTGGAAGGCAGATGGATTAGTAGATAAGACACTACCTAGAGATTTCACCCTCATTTTGCGAGGACTTTATGATATGAGTTCTGGTTTTCTATAGGCGCAAGCCCCTATAGTTAATTACATCTCTCAATCACGAGAGAGAACTTTCGATTAAGGCTAGTCGTCAATCAGATACGTAGAAAATACATGGTATCTGGCTATAATAGCAGCATGGGTTATAATAGGCAAAATCACTCGGTTCAAAGGGCCCCTGGTCGTAACCGTTTATCCTGCGGTGCCATTTGGCGGCAAACCGCCTGTTAGAGGACGCGTACCACACCCTTATTGGCAGGAGATTGTTTGAGAATGGATCATAGTGATATTTTCGACTAGGCATTTGGCTCTTTGTGAGCTGAAGTAGTTTTAGAATTTGTCCACCCCGGCAAACTATTGCGGAGGGTGGATGGATTTTGCTTTAAATGGGTGGATGTATATTTTCATTTTTAAATATCTTGATTTTGATGATTCTTGGAAGTTTGGAATTTTGATGGGCATTTGAAGTATTTGGAATGGACATTTGGGTGGCATCTTAGAGATATTTGTGAACCCTTCCAGTTGAGATCTGCATTCAACACTGCCATCATCGGGGTGTTTGGCGTCATTTCCCTTTGTTGATTGAACCTTGTTCACCATGTTAGTTTGCCGACAGAGGATCGGGTTTCGTAGGCTTTATGCATTGTTTAGTGAATTCTCATTATTATGGGCCTTGATGACCTAATATGAATGCAATAAAACAAATATATCGGTCGTCATCACCGTATACTTGTTTGATTGTTTAAACCCTGTTGACTTCTTTTGACCCGTATAGAAGGATCGGGTTCGAACTTGAATTCACTTATCAACCCGCGCAACATCCCTAGACGTTATGTGTATATCAATAACACGCTCGTCGGGGCCCATGCGAGTTTTTGGAGGCATTTTATAATTATTGACTGAACCTTGTCGACTCCTATTTACTTGCTTAGTAGGATCGGATTCAGATTTAATAACCCGTGCAGCATCCCTAGACTTCACGTGTGTACCAATAACACGTTCGCCGGGGCCCATGCGGGTATTTGATTACATTTACCCCTTTTGTGTACATATGTGTATACTACAAACTACGGTGCACGTGCAGGGGTATTTTGAAATATTTGTGAACGTCTTCTGTCCTCTTGCATGGATATTGCGGATCCAGTGGCGTGGCGTAGCAGCTTCTGAATTGAATTGTTCATTGCTTTGTACAGGTAGACTGTTATGCACCACTTATTGCTTTATATAAGTGAATCATAGTGCACTAACGAATCTCCTGCTTTTGTGTTTGTTGATGCTTGCATTCATTGTAGTTCCTTGGCATTTGTTTGTAGATTGTATATAATATTCGTAGCGAGGCTTCAGTAGAAGCTCGTGGGAGCTTGGATCTTTCGTGTTCTTTGTGTACTTTATTATGGTATTTGGCTCATGTAGTACATTCTCCACTACTACAAGTAGATGTATTCCTTCACAGACTAAAATTGACTTCAGGATACTGCATTTACTGAAGTCTTTCTGTATCTACCCATAAGTGGTATGTTATACATACATCCGTCTTTATAGGGAGCTTGCATGTATTACAGATCTTTCACAGGTGCCCGTGGGTACTTTTATTTACTGCATGTCGTACATCTCTTCTATATTTGCCTTGTAGATGACGTATCGAATGCCTGACAAATCTTCTATAATGACTCATAGATGTTTGTATTTGACGCATATCATCTACTTCTGCTTGTGGGGAGCTGGTGTATTTGCCTTCAATCAAATGGTATTGATTGTACAAAGGCGACATTTGCTTGTGGATGGCATAAGCACTATCGCATTTCTTCATATTGACCAGCCTTGCAATTCTATTGCTCGAGTCATGTTAGCATTACGAATCTTTCAACCTCTTTAGGAGTAGATCATATTTTGCATGCTAACTTGCATTGACCGTAAAAGGGCCACACTTCAACTTTAATTTGATATCTCATTTGTTGCATGTCTCCCTTTGAACATGTCACTGTCTCCACCATAATCTTCTTATATGCATTTGGTGTTCATTCTTGAATCAATTATAAGCAAGTCATGCTCATATATATTTGAATCTCAGCATTCATGCACATATTATAAGCAAGTCTTGAATGAATATTCTTTATTCATTCTATCTTTGAGGGATTAGAGCGTTCTATCACTAGTTCCTATTGCCTATCTCGGACGTTCTCCACCACCTTGATAAGTTCGTGGCTTATCATTGCCCCCGAGTATCAGCTTCGGCTGGGGGTTGGGGTTGTAGGTCTGCTTAGGCTTTTCTTGGTACTGCATTGGCTGTTTGTCTTTGTCTACATTATAAATCACTTGTTTTTCTCTATCAGCTCTAGAGAAGAATGTAGAGTCGGCTTCACCCCTTCTAGCACCCGGGGCCTTAGCCTTCTTGGGCTTATCAGAGTGATTTTCTGATATGGACAAATTTAGTTTCTCAAATTTTGCCACTCTTCGAGCAAGTCTTGAAATGTGTTGATTGTAGCCATGCACAGGAAGAGTTGCATCATGTAATCAATGTTGCCCATTAACAACTGTACTGCATGTTCTTCTTCGAGTTGTTGCTCACATTTCATGCTCAGGTTACGCCAGCGAGTGATATATTTTGTCACTGATCTTCTCTTTTTCTCTTATCAAGAGCGAGGTCAGCGATTGTGATCTTCTTAGTTTCACTAGCAAACCTCTTCACGAACATATTTTCCAATTCTGCGAAGGTCTTCACAGAATCATTTAGCAGTTCAGCATACCATTCGAAAGCAGTTGCTGTCAAATTACTAACGAATTGTCGGAAGAGTAGGGCGTCATTGCCTCCTGTGTTCCCACAGGTGTCTTTAAACTGTGCCAGGTGCTGCCTGGGGTTGTTATTACCATTGAAAGTGTTGAACTTTGGTATAGAATACCCTTTTGGGTACGACACTTAGTCGTATTCAGCAGGATACGGACGACCCTTGCCCACCAATTTTTCTGTTTGATCAACAGCTATAATAGCCCTGATCCTTTCTGTGATGATTCCTTCCAACTGTGCAGCAGTCACTGGTTCGGAAGTACTTGTAACATTTTGTGAAGTGGGCTGACGGATGACATTATGAGCCTCGTGACCACCTTCAGAATTATCTCGTACTCTCGAGACTTGAGGCATTTGGAAATTTGGAGGATCAGCAGGAGGATAGGTCATGGCACCAACAGCGGCAGTTCTCTGCATCATTGCCCCCATCTAAGCCATCATCTCAGTCATCTTCTCATTCAACTGAGAGATTTCTCTATCTTTGGCTCTCATTTGTCGCCTCATCTGCCTTCTCATGTCGGCGAGTGTGACATTCTCGTCAGCAAAGAGATTCTCCTCGGCTTCTTCTCTTTCTTCCTCTGCTTGGGAATGAGTACCTCTGTCAGTGGTGGACCCAGCTTCACGACGACGTTAATAAACTCGCCTAATTGGCAGTTGTTGATCGTCATCATCTTTATCGTCATCGTAGTAGGCTTCCTCATTAGCATTGGTGTGTCTCACCATATAGACCACCTCCATGTCCAATATGTTATTTATTTCTTGTATTTCTTCTTCTAGATTTTCCTCAATAAATTCATCAATATTTTCTTTCATATTTTCTTCCCCTTCAAGGAATTCTTCCTCTCCTATATTTTGGTCATCTATATTTTCTTCCAGTACTCGGATCTCCGAGCGGCGACGCTATTGGATTTCCGGTTCTTAATTAGGCACGGGGACTTCTTCGATCAGTGGGCTGCGATCGAAGTTAGTCTCTTCTTTTGGAGGGGATGAAAGACGACGGGATCCCCCGGAGGATTCTCCAAGGTGTCTACCGTCTGGAGGAGTGCATTATGGGTCCTTTTAGGGGCCCACTCCTGACGTTGTTTGTTGACGGGGGCGGATCTCCTAGAAGCCTCACCGGATGTCACGCCCAAATCCGTTCTTCTTTCTCTTCTATATTCCTTCTCATTCCTTCGAGGCTTTGACCTCCATACATGTTTTCCTTTTCACCGGGACCTTTCAGAGGTGGATCCCTGAACATATGGTTCAGGTGTCACACCCCGATGTTCACCGCGTGGGGTATACCTTCTTTCTCTTCTTTCCGCCACAACAGATAGACGTTCTCTTGGCGGGGTTCTCCTGGCCTCGATCACTAAAGGCCGTTGGAACTTCTTTTTAAAACCTTTCTCCTTCACGGTCTTCAGGACCCGATAGACCCGGGCTGATAAGGTCTCAGGTTCATTCCTCCTTGGAGGGGCTAGGACTTCACGTCGTTGCTCCCAGAAGGACTTCTTTAGCTCACCAGTGGAGCAATTCCTCTTCAACCATTTTAAATCAAAAAACTTGTTCCGGGTAGGAATATTGGCTTCAGGCACTTGGGCCGACAGATTGGAGGGATGGATCGGGAGTTGTTGTTGCTGTGCTCGAAGTTCAGCGTTCATCTTTCTCCTCTGCCTCCTTGTAGGCTTTCCTCAAGATGAGGAGGCTTCAACATCGTACTTTCCAGGTGTAGATAACCTGGTTGACAGAGTAGTGGTGTTTGCAGTCACCACGGAGATTCTTCCATCAGCCACAATCCTCTTGGTGACTGGGATTTCAGGCTGTGATAGCCTCTCGAATATAGAAATCCTACCACGAGGATTTTTAGTAACAGGTCATTGTGCAGGCAGATGCATACGACGGGTGACAGCTTCAGTCTGGCAGGCCTCTCAGCATTCCTGCCATTCACAGGAATGGTGGCAGTCTTTGCAACGACTGCAGGAAAATCAACACTACCAAATTGGATGGTAGCTCCAGTGTTTCCGGTTTCTATGACAGCATTAGCCAGTTGGATCCTGGCTCCTCGTCCCAGTTGGACGGTCATCGGGGTGTTCTGTAGATCCATCTGCATAAATGAAAGGCAAGGGTTAGTAATCAGAATCTGATACATCACCCCGCACTTTCAAAATGCAGAGACTTGCACAGAACACAAAAAAAAAGAGAAAATAACATTAGCGAGCAGTTCAAATAATATAAATATAAAATACTGCTAAATACATTATCTCAATGGAAATTTTTTGAACGATCATTCTTTAGAATATTCAAATATTTAATTCCTTGAATGATCATTTTGAAAGACTCAGAACTTTGAGTATAATTTGATATAGTTGCTACTATAGCACGGAGACAACTAGCCAAAGATGGAAAGAGAAATCAATCCCCAGTGGAGTCGCCAGAAATTTGTGGGCTCCGTAAATTCGGCCCAGGCCTCCGCTCGCTTTTTCTTTTTATTCGGCGATGGAGTTTTAACTGATAAGTTCCGAGGTAAATTTTGGAAGGCAGATGGGTTTGTAGATAAGACATTACCCAGAGATTTCGCACTTATTTTGTGAGGACTTTATGATCTGAGTTCTGGTTTCCTATAGGCGCAAGCCTCTATAGTTAATTACCCCTCTCAATCATGAGAGAACTTTCGATTAAGGCTAGTCGTCAATCAGATACGTATAGATACGAGTTATTTGGCATATAGTAGCAGCAATGGGTTTGAGATTGGAGAACTGAATTTGGATTTGGGGATTTGGAAAGTATTGAAAAGTTTGATAATTTGGGCATATTTGATATTTAAAATAGGAATTGCACCATCTTGCACTTAAAGCAGATGGTGGGGGAATGGATGATAGACCCGATCAATATCCCATGGTTCCATTGTCCCAGGCCATCGTGGTCCATGATCTACTTAGTCAGAGGAGGTAGTCGACCCAACCTGATAGAAGGATCCTTGTCGGCAGCCATGGGTTGCTTCGTCCAAGGGGACCTTGTAGACCTGGGTTGAATGTTTGTCTAAGGGGACAAATTTGAATCCACCTTAGCTAACAGAAGACTTTGTGCCCTATCGATAATATCCTATTGATTCATATCTCAAGGATTTAACGCCATTAAGGAGCGTATTGGCTCTGGTCATAACCGCTATCTGTGGTGCCATTTGGTGGCAAAACCACTCGGTTCAGAGGGTCCCGGGTCATAACTGTTTACCTGCAGTGCCATTTGGCGGCGAAACTGCCGGTTAGAAGACACGTACCACATCCTTACTGGTAAGAGATTGTTTGAGAATGGATCCTAGTGATATTTTCGACTAGGCATTTGGCTCTTTGTGAGCTAGAGTTTATTTGAATTTGTCCACCCCGGCAGACTGTTGCGGAGGGTGGATGGGCTTTGCTTTAAGCGATTGATGGTTTGATTTCATTTTTAAATATATAGAATTTGGGCTTTTTGTGGAGTTTTGGATTTTGTTGAAATTTTAGGACATTTTGAATAGTTTGAAATGGATTTTGGATATTTGAGTGGAGCTTGGATGACATTCAAAAATATTTGTAAATCTCTCCGGTTCAGATAAGCAACCAACATGGTCATCATCGGGGTGTTTGGGGTCATTTATATTTGTAGCTTGAACCTTATCAACTCAGTCGAGCTATTGATTGAGGATCGAGTTTTGTAAGCTTCGTGCCTTTATTAGTGAATTCATATTGTTGTAGGCCTTGAAGGCCTAATATGAATGTTTTAAAACAAAATATACCGGTCGCCACAATTTTATATTTACTTAATGGTTCAAACCCTGTCGATTTCTATTGACCCGTATAAAATGATTGGTTTCGAACCTGAATTCACTTGTCGACCCGCGTAGCATCCCTAGACGTCACGTGTGTACCAATAACACGCTCGTCCGGGCCCATGCGGGTTGAGATTGTATTTTTCCCCTTTAGTGTACCTATGTATATACAGATTACAGTGCATGTATTGTTGGCCTATAACTAGCAGCCGGCTCCAACAACCCAACCGATCGGAACCCCCACGATCTCACGATCCCCCACGATCTCACGATCGTTCAAAACCAACTCCTCACGACACAAAAATACTGGCCTCCTCTCATTCGGTACTCTCTCACGCACATAGATGCTCTCAAAACGATAAGAGAATCACAGGCAAGAAGTTTCGACGACATACCCTTCGGTCTCACGATCTTTTGCAAAGCCGTGCCCTAGCCTCATCAGCGGCCACTTCCGACCCAGCCTGACATCCGGCCTCCGATCTCCTGCTCTCGCGACTCCAAACCCGCGGCGAACAAACAGAAGCCGTCGAACCTACCGCCGGCCTCCAATCTCCATACCTGCCTTCGGCTTGATCATCAGTCGACTCCATCTGCACCTTCCCCGGACAATCCTGCCGCCGACCTGCCTCCGCCGACGACTTACACGTCGATGCCGAAGCCTTCCCCTCCGTGCGTGGCTCCTTCGGCCCTAGCCTGATCGGGATTCTCCCGATCCCTCTCTATGTTTCTAAATTATATAAGAAATATATTATATAATATATATATTATATAATAATATATATCATATATTATACTATAATATATATCATATAATATATGTATATATTTATATAATATATTATAATGTATATATAATAAAAGAGAGAGAGAGAGAGAGAGAGAGAGAGAGAGAGAGAGAAATCATTTTTTTAAACAGGTATGAAGATATGAAGTCCCGGGGTTGATCCGGTCCCCTGAAGCCCTCGATCGTCGAGATTATCCGATCGAGGGAGCGCAAACACCGATAGGATCGATTCGCTCTCCCAAATCTCCTCGCCGTTGATTCGCTCCGGCCGAGTCAAGCCACTCTCTTACCTCCCGGCATCGGGGAGGGGACGCCGGAAGGTTGTCAGATTTTCGAGGGAACTAAAAGTATTTTTTAAATTTAAATTAAATTGTTTAAATTAGCAGGTTGATCACCCACATTAGAAGACTTGAAAGCTCTTTTATGGGATCGATTCGCTCTCCCAAATCTCCTCACCGTCGATTCGCTCCGGTCGAGTCGAGCCACTCTCTTACCTCCCAGCATCGGGGAGGGGATGTTGGAAGGCTGCCGGAATTTTTTAAAAAATTCGGGACTTAGAAAAATATTTTGGACTTATACAAAATTTGGAACAAAATGAAGAACACTTCGTATAATTAATTTCAATAAAAAAAGGGGGAGAAGGAGACTTAGAATTTCAAGTGGCATTACACAATACACCCTTATATATTATTGAAATTTATTATACATAAGTCTAAATAAATAATATCAAGAGCTAACAAGATCCATAACTTGGTGTGACTCAAATGCATAATGAGGGCTTAAAATACATGAAAATGATTTAATAGCACCTCATTATATTTAACATCACTTTCTATTTATAAATATCAAATAAAATATAGTGTGGTCTAGTTACATAAAATATAGAGTCCAACATAATGATGATTATTATGGATACAATGCTCCACATCAAAATTTTCTTTCTTCAAGTAATTTTGTTGTGATAAAATGAGTATCTTGGCTCTCACAAAGCATTTTCATGATAATTATGATAGCATATCCAAAATCATTTTTGGAATTTTTAAATGATATATGAGATCTTAATCCTTAAGTTGATAAGGACATTTGTGTGAATATACTTCTCATAAATATGTTTTGGGACTTATGTTTTGATAACGCCATCGGATCCGCAATATGTATACTAGCGGACAGAAGGCGTTCGTAAGCCCTTAAACGAAATATCGGGCATTTTTTTAAATGAAATCACTCTTACATAATGAATCATATTTAAATATTTTAAAATGCCATTTAGTATTAAATATGATCCCTTAAACTAAATATAATCCCTTCATGTGCTCCGGTCAACATGTTAAAAGCATAAACACCAATGATCGAGAATGTTACGCATGGTCAAATGCTACAACCCGCATGTGTTCCAATCGTCACATTTAAGTCCCAAATCCAACGATTCGAGAATGCTGCGCGGGTCTAATATTCAAGTTTCATCTTCCTTGAAAGGATTAGAGTCGACACGACTTGAATAATAAAATGCCTCCCAAAATTCTACAAAAATATAAATGACCTAAATGACACCCCAATGATGGCCGTGTTGACTGAAAATCTCAACCTAGGGCTGTCAAAATCGGGTCGGGTTCGGGTTCAACCCGAAATTGACCCGACACAGTTCAACCCGACCCGAACCTGACCTGTTTTTGCAAACGGGTCGATTTTCCGAACCTGAACCGACCCGCTTCGGGTCCGGGTCAACCCGAACCCGACCCGCTTCGGGTGTATTTCATTAATTTTTTTTATTTAATTCAATTTATTTAAATTTAAATCAAATTAAGGTAAGATTTACTTCAATTAGTTTAAAATAAATCAAAATTAATTTAATTTGGACAACATTATTTATAATTTTTTGAAATATCATTTACTTATTTCATAAAAATCCATTAAAACTCTCTTAAATTAATTAAAATTTGGTCAAATCGGGTTGATTTCAGGTTTCCGGGTCAACCCGAACCCGACCCGATTTTACAAACGGGTCGAAATCTCTAACCCAAACCCGACCCGGTTCGGGTTCGGGTTGACCCGAACCCGAAATTTTCGGGTCGGGATTTTGGGTCGGGTCAAATGTTGACAGCTCTATCTCAACCACAGGGGTCAAATCTCAAATAAAACAAAAGCTTAAATTTTTGAAAGAAAATCTATCATCTAAAAATTCAAAACTAAAAATCATCCGCCTCCCGTAATTATTTGTCGGGGGTGATAAATTTAAAATTAACCTCAGCTCACAAAGAGCGAATGTGTGTTGGGTGTATCACTTTGATTTATCCTCAAATAGTCTCTTGCCAACAGGGACGTGACAAGTGCCCCCTGATCGGGTGGTTTTGCCGCAAAATGACACGATTATATTACGATCACGGCCAAAGCCCGTATGTTCCCTAAAGGCGTCAAACCCTTGAGCGATGAATCATAGGGTATATTCGATAGGCATAAAGCCCTCTGTCAGCTAAGGTGGATTCAGATATATCCCCTTAGACAAACACCAACCCAGGTCTTCAAGGTATTCTTGGACGAAGCAACCCATGGCTGCCGATAAGGTGCCTTCTGTCAGGTTAGGTCGCCTACCTCCTCTGACTAAGTAGACCAGGGATCATGACAGTCCGGGACGACAAAACCATGGGATCTTTATCAGGCTCGTCTTCATTCCCCCCACCATCAGTTTTAAGTTTATAGTGATAAATTTCAAATAAAAAAAAAATTAAAATTTTAAATCTAAAATTTAAACCCAAAAATTATTGCTGTTATACGATAGGTTCATAACCTATGTGACATCCTTAACGACTAGCCTTAATCGAAAGTTCTCTCTCGTTATCAGGAGGGGTAATTAACTATAGGGGCTTGCGCCTATAGGAAACCAGAACTCAGATCAAAAAGTCCTCACCAAATGAGGGCGAAATCTCTGGGTAGTGTCTTATCTAAAACCCAATCTGCCTTCTGAAAATTCCCCCAGAACATAATCTCGTTAAAACTCTCTGTCGTCATCGTCATACAAACACTCAAAAAGAAAATTAACAGATGACGTAGAGAGGCCGAGATCAATCTAAAAATGGAATTTTTCGGAGCCCACACGTGTAGGGGTATTTTGAAATATTTGTAGACGCCTTCTGTTGCATGTACGAAGATTGTAGATCCGGTGGCGTGGAGTAGCAGCTTCTGGGTCAGTTGTTTGCTGCTTTGTTCAGGTAGACTGTCGTGCACTATTTGTCGATTTTTGTAGGCGGATCATAATGCACTAACTAATCTCCTGCCTTAACCCGTAGGAGCTCGTATTTGCTGAAAGCCTTATGTATTTGCTCGTAGATGTCACTTAATGTTTATACCGTATCTCTTGTAGGAACTTGCATTTGCCGGATTCCAACCTTCCCTCTTATTTTCCTTACTCGTTGAGTTCAATGTATCTGGTTGTAATAGATTTATAATTCTTGCTTACATTTGAACTGCAAGGTACTACTACATCCACTTTGGTTAGTTGTAATCTCTTGTAGGTGGTAGAAGCATTCGCTCCTTTACATTTTGATTAGCTTGAATATCTCCCAAAATTCCTTAATAACTCTATGCTATTGATTGATTGTAAGCATGTGGTTATCCTTTCAATTTAATCTCTATTTGTAAGAAGGTTGTGTTCGTTACATATCTGATTCTCCTTCTTGATGGAGATAAATATGTCTGCTTTCATGGTAGGTCCCTGGGTAATTTGTTGTGTTTACCACATTTCCCCCATTTGTGCTTGCTAATGACCCGTTGAACTCGTTGCATTTCAATAATCTGTAAGAGATCGATGCGTGTATCTACAAATTTGTTGTTGACTGTCGGGATGACTACGACCATTACTAATCTTCATACATACATTTGTCAACAACCTACCATGCTCATTATAGGCTTCCTTTCAATGTTCATGTAACTCATTTGTTGCTTGTAAATTCTATATTTTTGAAGGTAGTTTTTCATATGCATGATAATTGATATTTTATCTCACTTGAGATGATCAATACAAATGTATTATTGTTGTCCAAGGAGAGATTTCATGTCGAAGTTTGTAATGAATTCGTGTGTGAGTGCTTGCTTGGATCACTCTCTTTGATTTTGCTACTCCACATGTTATTGGCAACATGCATGATGATTCCACATAAGCCTTTTATTTGTTTATGAGCAAATTACAATCATTGGGATTTTAAAACAAGTCTTTTGTTTCCAAATCAAGCTTGAGTTAATACTCAATTTATTTCATTTGAGTTCAAATTGTGCAAGCGCACTTAAGTCCAAATCAAGTTCCTTGTAGTCAATTTGTAAGTCCAAGTTCTTGTTCAAATTGAGTTTATGTCCACATGTTTGAGTTCAATGTCAAAGTTCACCTCGCAAGTTCAAGTTCATATAGGTCGAGTTAAGTCCTTGATAATTGTCCAAGTCTTTTATGTTCACTTGCAAGTCATAGTCAAGTCAAAGTCGGATTCAAGTTTGATTTAGGTTCAAATTAAGCCTTTTGCACATTTTTTTTTATTTGGGTTCAATTGCTTAATAAGTCATTTAGATCTTGTTCAAAAGTCCAGGTACAAGTCCTTCGCAGTTCAATCATGTCCATGTTCCAAATTGCTTCAAGTCCTTGGATTTTCAATCCAAATTTCGGCAGCCTCCCGGCGTCTCCTTCGTTAAGGGGAAAAAACCAAGAGGCCGTCTACCCGCCACGCCACCAAAGGCGTGCACGGTTGGTGTTTGTGAGACACCGTGACAGTTGTATTTGTTTTTTTTTCTCCCACCACGCACACCAAAGGCGTGCTTGGGGTTTTAAAAAGTATTTTTTGAAAAAAGGCAATTTTTGACATTTCCCCCCGCTCGGAGGTACATATGAGCAACCCCGCCTCGCCGTAGGTGCTGCACCGGGGTCCCAAGCACGCCTTTGGTGCGCGTGGTGGGATGGAACCACACGCAATAAAGTCGGCTGTGATCTTTCTTCCCACCAACCACCACGCGCAATAAAGGCGTGTATGGGGTCTTTGACGGTACCTTTTTAAAAAGACAGTTTGCTTTCCCCTCGCTCAAGGGTACTTATAAGTGACCCCGCCTCGTTGTAGGTGCCGCACGGTCCCATCCCACCACGCGTAATAAAGACATGCATGGGCGGTTTTTCGGTCCGCCACGAACATTGAAGTAAGGTTTTTTTAGGTGATTACCCGCCTCGTCGTAGGCGTCGCACCGGGGTCCCATCCCACCACGCAAAAAAAAGGCGTGTATGGGCGATTTTTTGGTGTGCCACGAACTCCAAAAATGGGCTCTCGAGTTTAAGGTGATTACCCTCGTCGTAGGCGTCGCACCGGGGTCCCATCCCACTAAAGCACAATAAAGGCGTGTATAAGCATTTTTTTGGTCCGCCGAAAACGACAAGGGCGAGAATCTAAGTTTTAGAAGTATTCGTACCTTCGCGGGATCGTCGGTGTTGGCATGAATATCGAGATGAGAGGAGAGCATTCCCTTTTAATTATAATTAATTATAATTAATCATAATTAATTAATCAATAATAATTAATTATAATTAATTACAATTATAATTAATAAATAATTAATTATAATTAATAATAATTAATAATAATTGATTAAATAATTATAATCAATAAATATTAATTAATTATAATTAATTTATTAATTACAGTTATAATTAATTAATAAAAATTAGTTATGATTAAATAAATTATTATAGTTAATCATAAATTAATTATAATTAATTATGCTTAATTAATAATTAATTATAATTAGTTATAAATACTATAATTATAATTAATTATAATATATAAAAAAATAAAATAAAATCCCTCATCTCCTCTTTCATTCTCTGTCTGACATTTTCACGACAAATTATTGGGTCAGGTGACCGAAGCCATATCTCCGTTCGGTCGCCAATAGAAATGCGACGTCTGTGAGGCGTTTTTTTAATTTAATATGTTTGCTTTATGTCTTGTCAGAGTTAGCGACTCGACCCGATAACGCATTTCATTTGAATTCCGGAAAATAAAGAATGGAAACGCCGCGTATTTTATTTTCAAGCGACATTTTCACTGTTACTCCAGCTCTGGTAAGCGCTCTCGGATTCCTCTAATACCTTCGGTTCTGCATTAGCTTATTTCCGCCGGAGGTAGACGACGAGATTGTAGAAGATCATCAATCAGGAAGAGATATGGTTGCGCCTAACTTGCGCTTTACTTATGCTTACGTTGCGTTTAAGTTATATGTTAAATCTTAGGGTTTGGTTTTGTTATAATTTTACCATTGTTTGTTTAATGTAATGTACTGTTCAAATGTTTATTTTCTGATTTTTCACCCTTCTTCTCTTCGTAAATGGATGAAGCAAATGATACGAAAGGTTTACGTTTTCTGCTAAATTTATGGTTTAGTAATAGTTGTATAACTAGCATATATGTTCAATGTGGTGTTCAATTTTGTTTTTTTTCTGAATTTAAACATTTTTTTAAGCTAAATAATTACGAAATGTAAGGTTGCGCTATGGTTTTGTTTGCGATATGGTTCTGATTTTTTTTTGTTATAAATGAGGATTCCGTATCAAAGGCCAGTAACATCTAGATGTTATGTTATTTCTTTTCGGAAACATTGTGATGCTTTTGTCGAGATCATTGATGATGAAGTAGAGCAAACATTAAAAAATCTAAACATTCATCAATTTTTGAAGTTCCCCGCATTCCAGCAGTGTATACCACTTCTTTTTGAGGTTCTCAAATTTTGGAGTCCTGCTGATGAAGGCTTTCATCGTCCTTGGTCATATACTGAAATTCACTTATGACGAGGTTGCCTTGTTGATAAGGTAATATTTTGAATATGAAATTTTTATAGCTATATGTTTTTTTAACTTTAACAACTGAAATTTTCTGACAGGTTTGTCAAATAGAGGCATTGATATCAAATGGATGATTGATACTCTAAATGGACCTCTATCAACTGAAATTAAAACAGAAATGTCGAAATTAGACAGATTATCTAATAATGCTACAAAAATAAATACCTTTATTATGTTTTTGTTATCTAACATTTTTTTTTCACTAAACAACCATAAAACCCCTAGAAGGCTCACATCTGTTGCAAGTTCACTTCCATTAATTGGGCTTCAAGCTTAAGGAACTTCATGGTCGAGGAGTTCAACACAATTTTTGAGAAGTTTAAACTGCAAAGGCCATTGGGTTACATCAATGAATTTTTTCCTCTTCTACTGGTAAGTTTCCACTCCTACTGGTTATTTTACATGTATAATACTTTTTAATGTTAACTTTTAAATTTTTATGTTTGGCATTATACAGATTTGGTTTTTGGAACATTTTTCTTTGAATAAACCATCCGATCCAGAAATAAGATCGTGTTTTCTGAGATGCGAGGGGTATACAGAATTATACTTTACTCAAGAGAATGCAGCAAAATTATTCAAATTTTTAAAGAAAAGTGAGGTAATTTTTTTGTTTACATGATGCAAATTATTCTAATGTTGCGCTAAGGTTGCGCTAATGTTGCGCTAAGGTTGCGCTAATGTTGCGTGAGGAATATATAACCGGCATACCATCATGCCAACCTGGAGCTGAATACACCAAGTTGATGATGGATTTTCTTTCTTCGGAGTTGGAATTTAATGAATTTGCAATGTAATAATATTTATTTGGACTTATTGATTTCATTTATTGGTTGTAATAAAATTTTTTATATGAATCATGCTTTCATTACTAAATCTTGGTGTAATGAATTAATAATTTTTTTGAAATGTAAGGTTGCGCTAAGGTTAGACTATGGTTGCGCTAAGGTTGGGCTATGGTTGCGCTAAGGTTGGGCTATAGTTGCACTAAGATTGCGCTAAGGTTGCGCTATGGTTGCGCTAAGGTTGCGCTATAGTTGCACTATGGTTGCGCTATAGTTGCACTATGGTTGCGCTTTCAGAATATGCACAATATAGAAGTTACAGAATATGGTTTCGCTTTGTTAGAAGTTACAGCATATGCACATGTTATACAACAAACAAAAAATAAATAATAACATAATAAAATGTACATTTATAATTCATGGACAATATTTACAATAAGTTACAGATTGTTTACTTTAGAATATGCATCCTATGTTGTCATCGTGCAAATATTTTATCTGTACAAATAAAACATTTTAAAAATTTATTATGTATATAAACATAGTTATCTGGATTTAACTTAAAATATGAATTGCACTTACAACTGTATGACAAATATTCTTGTGTTCAGGATTTGGTAATGAATCATACATTTTTCAGACATTCTCCCTCAATTTTCCTATAAGAAGAACACAATGCTTTTCGAAAATTATGGGTAGAACAATAAATTTGTTTTCTTTAACTGAAATTGGATTAATGTGTTGGATAAAAATTTGGTAATCCAGATTTAATGACTTGTATACCTGCAATAATTCAGTTATATAAGGAAAAGCAAATGTGAAAAATAAGATTAAAATATTATTTATACTTACCATGTATAATGGAGAAACGTACAAGTTGTGAGAGCTCGTAGCTCGTTTCTTTGATTTCCTTCTGGGATCGTTCGGGACGATGTCGAGATCGTCCAGAACGATCAGAAATGGCTGATTTCTGGGTGGATCGTCCAGGCCGATTTTGGATCGTCCTGGGACGATCAGTTCATGGCACAAGTCAGTGAGCAAGGGTTTTTATCGTCCAAGGAAAATTAATTATCGGCTTAAAATATCGTCCTGGACGATTGGATTTTGTTCACATCGTCCTGGACGATGTGGCGATCGGCCGGGCTGATCAGTTCAAAGATATAAGAAAATCAGCTCGTTTTGAGGAGAGAGAAAATCATTTTTTAAAATCAAAATATCTGAGGAGAGAGAAAGAGAAGGAAAGTAAAGGAAAAGCTGGTTTTCGGAGACCGCGGAGCGCTTTTCGTCCGTCGCCGCTATTGAGTAAAGTGTTGATCTCGCGGTAAAGACTCCGAATCCTATTTCTATTTTAAGAGATATTGAGTTTTGATCGTATTGTGACCTGTTTTGTGTTTTTGTAATCGAAAAACGGACCCGGTTTTGTATTGACACAACTTTCACCGCACAACTTTTAATATGTTATAGAATTTTGATAGACCGTTTGATTTGATTGTTATAGATAACTCTGGTAAATTGTTGATGGTTTGATTGAAATTCTTTCCAAGTTAGATCTTGGGGCGTGACAAGTTGGTATCAGAGCAGTGTTATTGGAAGAATGAATTGTTACCAGAGTTATAGGATTGGATTGAGAGTTAGGTAGATTGGGTAGCTGTAAGTGCATTCTTTTTGCATACATAATTGCATGTGTGTATCATTTCTTCTGAACTGTGCAGGTGAAAAGATAAATGGATAATCCGGAATCAAGTATACCAAATGAACAACACAGTGCAGCTCCAGTACATTCAGAGAGTATGATGCAGTTGGCTACTGTTATAGCACAGGTGATGGGGGATGCACAGAGCAAGATGAGTGGAAGTAAAGAAGAAGACGCTGATAGACATTTGCAGATGTTTCATAAGCTGAAACCTCCGTTGTTCAAAGGAGCTGTGGGACCCCAGGTTGCTGAACATTGGATAATGAGAGTAGAGAAGAATCTTTGACAGCATGCAGTGCCCAGGCAATCGAAAGGTACCATTGGCTGTGTTTCTGTTTGAGGGAGAAGCAGAGAGATGGTGGATTGGACAGCAGAGAGAGAAATTTCAGAGGAAGACAAATGCTGAGATCACCTGGGAGGAGTTCACTGCAGTGTTTCGGATGTGGTTTGTACCTCCATCAGCTCAACGATAAATGCAGGAAGCTTTTATGAGATTGGAACAAGGACGCAAGACAGTGATGCAGTACGAGGCCGAGTTTACTGCACTTGCGAGGTATGCTTCTCATTTGATCCCTACTGCTGAAGAAAAATGCTATAGATTTCTGCACGGACTGAATAGAGAGCTGAGACATCCGCTAGTACCCTTCCGGATCCATGAGTTTTCTGAGTTGGTGGAGCGGGCCAGACTGATAGAGATTGATTTGGCAACACCAGTATCGAGGTATGACGACACCAGGAGGAGGAGAGATGAAACCAGACGAGAGGAATCTGGTAGAGAAAGGGATAGAGAGAATAGAAGCAAATATGGTGATTCGAGGGGATCTGCATCAGTAGTATCTTCTGGTTCCAGCGAGTGCATTCATTGTGGTCGACGACATGCAGGTCAGTGTTACTTAGTGACAGGACAGTGCTTTCACTGTGGACAGCAAGGGCATAGAGTAGCAAATTACCCTCAGAAACGATTGGGTGGAAGAACTGATTCTGGTACAGGATAGCAGAGGACAGTTGGCTTAAGAGCCTACAGCGAGAGATCAGGGAACCGGATGATTGATAGGACTGATAGAGCTGTCAGAGATAGTCAGAGGGAGACTGTTGCGCCACGACCTCCTGCACTTCCTCCAGTAGTGCCACGTATCTACAGTCTACAGCATTATGAAGATCAACAACGTTCAGAAAGTTCTGCTGGTAAGCTGATTTGACTAATTGATTGATTGACATATGATCATGCATAGTGACATGTGATTGACTGGATTGTGTGATTTGTATGATTTTCGCCGAGTTTTGATTTTTTATTCGAATTTGATTGGATTTATTTTGCTTCGTTTTGCTCCAGACCTTTAGGGAAATGTCGGGACGACATTTTTCTAAGGTGGGGAGATTGTGAGAGCTCGTAGATCGTTTCTTTGATTTCCTTCTGGGATCGTTCGGGACGATGTCGAGATCGTCCAGAACGATCAGAAATGGCTGATTTCTGAGTGGATCGTCCAGGCCGATTTTGGATCGTCCTGGGACGATCAGTTCATGGCACAAGTCAGTGAGCAAGGGTTTTTATCGTCCAAGGAAAATTAATTATCGGCCTGAAATATCGTCCTAGACGATTGTATTTTGTTCACATCGTCCTGGACAATGTGGCGATTGGCCGGGCCGATCAATTCAAAGATATAAGAAAATCAGCTCGTTTTGAGGAGAGAGAAAATCATTTTTTAAAATCAAAATATCTGAGGAGAGAGAAAGAGAAGGAAAGTAAAGAAAAAGCTGGTTTTCGGAGACCGCGGAGCGCTTTTCGTCCGTCGCCGCTGTTGAGTAAAGTGTTGATCTCGCGGTAAGGACTCCGAATCCTATTTCTGTTTTCAGAGATATTGAGTTTTGATCGTATTGTGACATGTTTTGTGTTTTTGTAATCGAAAAACGGACCCGGTTTTGTATTGACACAACTTTCACCGCACAACTTTTAATATGTTATAGAATTTTGATAGACCGTTTGATTTGATTGTTATAGATAACTCTGGTAAATTGTTGATGGTTTGATTGAAATTCTTTCCAAGTTAGATCTTGGGGCGTGACACAAGTAACGTTGAAATTTGCCTGCCATTAACCTACTCTGCTCAAGTTAAAAGAAAGTAAAAGCATCAACATGGTTATCTGCTAACCAATCATTTGTGAGCAGAAAGTCAATATCTGATCTTTTTATTTCTATGTTTCCAGATGCAAATATTAAGTCGTCCCTACAAAAACAAAGAAAAATATAATGTTAAAGCGCAACCTTAGCGCAACCATAGTGCAACTAAAAAGCAACCATAGCGCAACCTTATAGCGCAACCATAACGCAACTAAAGAGCAACCATAGTGCAACCTTAGCGCAACTAAAGAGCAACCATAGCGCAACCATAGAGTAACCTTAGCGCAACTAAAGTGCAACCATAGCGCAACTAAACTTACTTTCTATTAAATTTTCTGAAACATTCATTCATAAATTGTTGTTTTTGCTCTGCTAGAAAAGATTTCTCTGGATAATCCATAATTTCCAATGCAGGCTATGGCTCAATTATTATCAACAGAGATAACCTCTTTGTTCTTTTTTTTTTACATATGGTATGAGTTGTTTTGATGAACTCTCTGCTTTTTCATCATCTTCTCTTTTTCTTTTTTGAATCATTTGCTTTGATGAACTATCTTTTGGTAGTGGCACATCTTCTTTGGCCGATGGTGGTGGTGGAGGAACATCTTGTATTGGTGGTTGTGGAAGAAGTTCTTTGGCCAATGGTGGAGGTGTAGGTATTGGTGGTTGTGGAAGTTCTTAGGCCAATGGTGGAGGTGGAGGTATTGGTGGTTGTGGAAGAATTTTTTTGGCCAATGGTGGAGGTGTAGGTATTGGTGGTTGTGGAAGTTCTTAGGCCAATGGTGGAGGTGGAGGTATTGGTGGTTGTGGAAGAATTTCTTTGGCCAATGATGGAGGTGGAGGTACATCTTCTATTGGTGGTTGTTCTGAAGGATGTAAAGCCGTATTTTTCACTGATTGGAAGCTGGAGGAAGAATTAGATATATGCGGCTTCTCTAGATTGTGATCACACTGCATTTGAAATTCAATAAATTTGTATTTCAGGGAGTCTTGATCTGCCTGAAGTTTCTCCACAATATCTTCAATACGATCCAATCTAGCTCCCAGATTTTCTTGAATTTTATTCAACATCTTCTCAAATATTTCAAAACATTTATTCTGAACAGCCTCTAAATCTGCCCTTCTAATGGGTGGCTGTTCAGCAGAAGGTTGAGTGGTGAAAATTTTTCAGCAGGTGGATGAGTAGAACGTTGAGTTGGCGGCAGAGGTTGAGTTTCTGGTGGTTCATTATGAGGAGAATCATGGGGAGAGAAAGGGGGAGAGGGAGGTGGGGAGGGAGGTGGGGTGGTGTCAAGTTTTTTTCTTGCGGATGCCTTAATTTTCTGGGGTGACTGCAATTTCTGTGGTTCATGATCTGCCCGGATTTTCAAGTTTTGTATGGCAATAATGCCAGCCCCGTATTTTTCAGCCTCCTCATTGCTAACATTCTCAAGACAAACATAAATCTGCAAAAACCAGAAAAAATATTAATTTATTAAAGCGCAACCTTAGCGCAACATTAGCGCAACCTTAGCGCAACCTTAGAATAATTTGCATCATGTAAACGAAAAAATTACCTCACTTTTCTTTAAAAATTTGAATAATTTTGCTGCATTCTCTTGAGTAAAGTATAATTCTGTATACCCCTCCCATCTCAGAAAACGCGGTCTTATTTCTGGATCAGATGGTTTAGTCAAAGAAAAATGTTTCAAAAACCAAATCTGTATAATGTCAAACATAAAAATTTAAAAGTTAACATTAAAAAGCATTATACATGTAAAATAACCAGTAGGAGTGGAAACTTACCAGTAGAAGAGGAAAAAATTCATTGATGTAACCCAATGGTCTTTGCAGTTTAAACTTCTCAAAAATTGTGTTGAACTCATTGACCATGAAGTTCCTTAAGCATAAAGCCCAATTAATGGAAGTGAACTTGCAACAGATGTGAGCCTTCTAGGGGTTTTATGGTTGTTTAGTGGAAAGAAAATGTTAGATAACAAAATCATAATAAAGGTCTTTATTTTTGTAGCATTATCAGATAATCTGTCTAATTTCTACATTTCTGTTTTAATTTCAGTTGATAGAGGTCCATTTAGAGGATCAATCCTCCATTTGATATCAATGCCTCTGTTTGGCAAACCTGTCAGAAAATTTCAGTTGTTAAAGTTAAAAAAACATATAGCTATAAAAAATTCCATATTCAAAATATTACCTATCAACAAGGCAACCTCGTAATAAGTGAATTTCAGTACATGACCAAGGACGATGAAGCCTTCATCAGCAGGACTCCAAAATTTGAGAACCTCAAAAAGAAGTGGTATACACTGCTGGAATGCGGGGAACTTCAAAAATTGATGAATGTTCAGATTTTTTAATGTTTGCTCTACTTCATCATCAATGATCTCGACAAAAGCATCACAATGTTTTCGAAAAGAAGTAACATAGCATCTAGATGTTAATGGCCTTTGATACGGAGTCCTCATCTATAACAAAAAAAATCAGAACCATATCGCAAACAAAACTATAGCTCAACCTTAGCGCAACCGTAGCGCAACCTTAGCGCAACCTTAGCGCAACTATACATTTCGTAATTATTTAGCTTAAAAAAAGGTTTAAATTCAGAAAAAAAATAAAAATTGAACACCACATTGAACATATATGCTAGTTATACAACTATTACTAAACCATAAAATTTAGCAGAAAGCGTAAACCTTTCATATCTTTTGCTTCATCCATTTACGAAGAGAAGAAGCGTGAAAAATCAGAAAATAAACATTTGAATAGTACATTACATTAAACAAACAATGGTAAAATTATAACTAAACCAAACCCTAAGATTTAACATATAACTTAAACGCAACGTAAGCGCAAGTTAGGCGCAACCATACCTCTTCCTGATTGATGATCTTCTACAATCTCGTCGTCTACCTCCGGCGGGAATAAGCTAATGCAGAACCGAAGGTATTGGAGGAATCCGAGAGCGCTTACCAGAGCTGGAGTAACAGTGAAAATGTCGCTTGAAAATAAAATACGCGGCGTTTCCATTCTTTATTTTCCGGAATTCAAATGAAATGCGTTATCGGGTCGAGTCGCTAACTCTGACAAGACATAAAGCAAACATTTTAAATTAAAAAAACGCCTAACATATGTCGCATTTCTATTGGCGACCGAACGGAGAGATGGCTTCGGTCACCTGACCCAATAATTTGCCCGGGATTTGGCCAAAAAAAGGGAACAAAAGCGAGAAGTTACCTTCACTACTAGCTCCCATCGTTTCTTCAATCAAAATGGTGTAACTTCCGATCTTAAAGGAAAGGAATGTCGTCAAAGAGAATTTTAGGTTGCGGGTTGGAGGCAACTAGGGCAAGAAGATCAGGTAGCTTTTGTAAAGCAGGGAGCGAGGTGGTCGGCACAGGTAAGGATCACTCTCTCTCTCTCTGGACCGAATAGATCGGAAGCAACGGCGGCTTCCGTCCGTGGGTGTGAATGGGAAAGAGGCGGAAAGTTGTAAGGGAGATTCGAAGCAGAGACGGGAGCTCGATCGCGTGGGAGGAGTCGGATGGGGGTCGTAAGAGGTCGGATGGGAAGTAGCGACGGGATCTTGTGGTAGGTCGGAGATGAGAGGGGAGACGGGGTCTGCGACAGGAAGGAGATCAGAAGTGGGAGAGGAGCCTTTCTCTCTTCATTTTATAGACGCAAAGGAGTATGAGACAAAGCGGAGGCCACACGATTTGAGCAGGATTTATGCATGATTTTCGGGATACGACGTAGACGGCGCCGAACAGCTGGATTAGCGGAGGATTTCGTAGATCCGACGGTTTACAGGTAATTTTTTTGTTCCTTTGGTCAGAAGATGGAGGTCAACACCATGTAAGAAATGTCTTATAGCATTTAATGTTCTTGAATAGTACTCAACTAGGCAGATGCATGATTTAAAATTGCATAATTAGAGACCGGCCTTAACGCAATTAAAAAAAAAGGAACAATGAGACTTACGCTTCTAGATTGAGGTGCACTTCAATGAACGCTTCATCATAATTTTAATGTAATTTTGAAGAAGTGTAAGTATCAAAAATAAGATTTTAGTAATTTTAAAAGTTTTAATTTGTATACATAATTAATTAATTAAATGTATTTGTTAAACAGAAACTAGATCAAACTTGAGAAAAATTGCAAGACCTCAAGTCGTCGTTGCATGCTGTAAGACCCTAACGTTCACATATGATCCTACTGCATCGCCATCGTTTTTTCTCCAACAGCTCTCCTCCTGTTATTGGAAAACCATTTTTAATTTTTAGTATGAGAGGAGAAAATGCAATCAACTATATTAATGATTCTTGTGTTGATCCTCTAAGTGATGAGAGGGATAGATTTTTAAATTCATAAATGGCAGTCTTAGATTACTTGTTTATGTTGATCTAGAGATGGGAGAGACTATTTAACATTGTTTGTAACCTTGTATAACTTCTATTAGTCACACTTTGAATTTTTATGACTTTACTTTAATATTAATAAATTATTTATTATTATTTTTTATTAATTTAATGGTTTAATTATGAGGCTTATGCACCTCCTTACGAATATATAGTGCCTATATGTACCCAATTACACATTTTCAAACCCCGTGTAGATAAATTTCAGTAATCAGTATTTCCAGCTATGAAGAATCTTGAAAAGAGTAAAATAATTATAGAATGCCTTATTCCTGTTCCAGCAAATATGAGAGATTAAGATAACTAAGATTAGTACGAGTTTATTTTCTCAAGTTAGTGAATATCTTCTGAATTTAGCGAGTTATACCTCAACTATCTAACTCTTACTAGTATCATTCCGTGCTTTTCTAAACCTATAAGAGATTGGAGGGCTCATGTTTATCTTATTATAGTTACAGAGTAGCCAATATGAAAACCGAAGTTGATTTACTGTTAGGAAAATATTGGAAGGCGATGTAATCAGGATATCTTAATGATCATTTTGTAACTTTATTCATTGCTGACAAGGACATTTGGTATTGTACTTGCAATTTGTCCATTTTTTTTATTAAGGTGAGGCATTTTGATGCTATGAATGTCTGATTCGACTAAATGATGCCTTCAAGACCAAAATTCTGTTAAAAAAGTAAATTGAGATCTGCTTGAACACTGTTTATTTCATTTTAAGCATTTGATCTGTCCCTGGTGTAGCTGTTTAAGAAAAACATGCATAAGCCAACTCTTGCTCACAAACCTATTGATTCATTGTCCATCTTTGGTTGTAAATAAATAATATTTGAAAAATTTTGATGATTCTGAACTTGTACTTATTGCACTAATTCTTGCTTTTTCTGCAACTTGTAAAATTTTATGCAAATATTAACTGAAATATGGAGTAATGAATTTATAAGAACTTTTTTATTTTTGCTACTTCCAGAGGGCATTATTGGTGCAACCCTAAGCAAGTTCACTATATGGAGTCTTTACATAACTTTTGTTCTAGCATTTGGCCGTTTTATCAGACGTCTATTCTCTGATATAAGAATGAGAATACCTTATGAGAATCTCCCAACTTGCGAAAGGTAAATTTAATTTTCACAGCCATCATCCACCCCTAAAAAAGGAGTGCTTTAATTGTTTATTCTCATTTTGCACAAGAACTTATTCGATGTTATTATTTTCCAGATATATTTAGTTTCCCAATTGAAGTTTTTACCGTATATGTCAAGCGTTCATTCTCTGACAACAACAACAACAACAACATCAAGCCTTTATCCCATTATGTGGGCTCAGCTACATGAATCCTTTTGCTCCATTGTATCATGTTAAGCGTCAAATTCTCATTTAAATCTAGTAAGGAAAGGTCAATTCTAATATTTTCTAACTAAGTCTTTTTAGGTCTATCTCTACCTTTCTTAACATAAGTTATATCTAATACGTCTACTTTCCTAACCGGGTCACTTGAAGGCTATCATTTTATGTGACCAAACCATCTAAGGTGACTCTCTTTAATCTTAACTTCCAGTAGAGCTACTCCAACCTTTTCACGTATATGTTCATTTTGTGTCATGTCTCTAGGAGTAAAGCCACTCATCCACATGAGCATCCTCATCTCTGTAACACTTAATTTAATATTATTCTTCTCTTTTAGTGACCAACAGTCTACCCCATAAAGCATTGCATGTTTCACCACCATTTTATAGAATTTTCCCTTAAGTTTGAAGATGACTTTTCTATCACACAACAAGCCCGATGCATTCCTCCACTTCAACCATACAACTTGAACTCTACTAATAATATCCCCATCTATTTCACGATTACTCTGAGCAATAGACCCAAGATATATAAAACGTGTGCAAAGCGATCATTCTATGAGTTATCTTTTTTTTTTTTTTTGGAAAAAATACTTATTGTAAATAAAGAGTATCATTCACAATCATTTGATGCATCATCAATATTCTCATATTCTTTGTATTATGTGTCACACCTCACTATCTAGCCTAAAGGAAAATCACATAACAGAGTACGCAAGCTTAAAACTAAGAAATAATTCCAAGTAAAATATATTGTTTCAATATTATTTGTCCACCAATAAGATTGTCAGAGTATTTAAATCTAATAACACCTACTAATTAATCTACAAAAAAGTAAATAGATTTTAACTATTGTAATAACTTATACAACGAACAAATAGCTATAAAATCAACTAACTAATTTATAACCTTGGTTACATTTTAATGATGAACATGAAGCATGAGTCTAGAAACTCTTTTTTAAATGTTGCACGACTAATAATCTAAAAATCATAAAATAATAGGCATGCATTTGCAATAAATAAATTATATAAACCTACTGAAGAAAGTATGATTGACAATGCTAAGTCATAAATATTTGCTAGGAATAAACAAAATAAAAAAAAAGTATATTATATTATAATTATTATAGACAATGTTTAAGAATAAGATTTTTAAATATGAAATCATTTAATAGTATTTATTGTATAATATATTATATAGTTCATAATAATTTAATACAAACTAATGATTATTGCATTCAAATGTGAAAATATTTACTTGCATGCATATTGTATTTATACATCAATAATGAATTAATAAGTCATTCATCATTTCTATATATTGTTAACCTCTGTACAGAAGAATAGAAAAGAGAAAATCCTGCATACACACACCTTGCACCCAGTGGATCCGCGAATCCTTGTCGAAATCACGCCAATTCGGCACCGTTCGAGTCGCATCCCACGATTAGTGATCAGAACCGGCCTCGATCGAGCGCCCGCAGAGGTCGTTAAATAGCGAAGGAATGGAGACTTCTCTCGCCGCTCTTGACTCCAAGCCACAGCTGAAGCTCCCGATACCTCTGCTCCTACACACGACTCTTCCTCCTTTTGACTGCTCTTCTCCCACAAGCCTCCATGCGAAGCCAATACAACCTCCCGAAGACCTCATGACTGGTCGAGGTCGCTGGTAATAGCTAAACCGCCGTTATTACCAACTGCTAGACAACCGCTGGTCCAGGCCGCCAGTAATAGCTGAATTTCCTGTAGTGACCATTGTTCTGCCCAATCCCCATCTAGTCGCAAGCTCCAACTGGTCTTTCCCTATCCCGATCACCTTCCGACCTGCTCGATCCAGAGAGAGGGAGAGAGACGAATCCCTCTTGTCCGATCTCCAAGCCCAAGCGAAGCCCTAGCCGAGAGCTCCCGTCACTTCTCCTAAGCCTTGTCCGATCCATTTCTCCTCATCTCTATAAGCCGCAAATCCACATCCTATCAAAACTGTAACACCTACCTCCTATACCCGAGGCCAACTCAGCCTAGACAGTGGTAAGACTAATGACCGTTTCAAATTAATTTATGTTTATTAGAATTAGTTAATTATTATAGTTGATATTTGATATATCATTTATTTTAAGCATAATTAATAGTAAATTAGTAATAACTTATTTTATTACTATTAATTATTATAATAATAAATTATTATTATTATTATTATTATTATTATGATAATTATAATTATAATTATTTCTTTTGTTTATGTTTATTTTTTTTTCTCTTATTTTATTTTTGTTTTATTAGAAGTGTTTCAAAAAAAAATATAGCAAAAAAAGAGTGATATTTTCAAAAAAAAAAAATTATGTGCACTCTTTCGTCGTTGCATCTCAAAGGTATAATCACTAAAGTACTAAACTTATATTTCCACTCTCGTAATTGGAGGCGAACTAGTAAACCCCCTACGCGCTCACGTAGCGTTATGGGGAGGGAAGCTAGTGCGACGCCCACGACGAGACTGAAATTGCCTAAAATCCTTTCCTCGATGCTTGCGACGAACCTGCAAACCCCCTACGTGCTCACGTAGCGTTGTAGGGAGGGAAACTGGTGCGACGCTTACAACGAGGTGGATAATCCCCGGACCGCTCACGTAGCATGAGGGGGACAAAAATTAAGTATCCATACGTGGGGAAATCACTGTGCTTATTTCTAACATGTACTTTTTTAATAATAAAAAAAGAACTCTTAAACGCACACGTAGCGGGCGGGGATTTTTAAATAAAAATGCAATCGCGGTGTCATTTTGACACCTACCTGAAGCGCTCACGTAGCGTCGAGGGGAAGGTTGTCTCTTGGTTTTTCATTTGAACAGTAGGGGACTACTTGAACTCCGGGAGGCTGCCGAAATTTCATTGAAAATGCTGAGAACTTGGACAAAAAATTGATACTTGATTTGAATATAACTTAAGGAACTTGACATTGAACAATGAAGTGAACTCAAAATCAAATTTGAGCTTGAACTTAAATGTGGATCGAAGCTGATAAGAACAAGGGATGCACTTGAACTCAAACAAAAACAAGATAGCTCGAACTCATATTGAACTTGATTGAACAGCAGGGGACTACTTGAACTCGAATGAGTTGAACAACGAACTTGCTTGAACTCAAAGATCAGTTTGGAAATTTTGAACTTGATTCAATTGACATTAATAAAATTCAAATCTAAATGAATATGAGCTCGACAGTGCACAACAAGTTACCTGCAAAAAGCCAAAATGCAAGAAAACCACAACAAATGCAAGCACCTACGGGTTAAAGCAGGAGATTCGTTAGTGCACAACAAGTTACTTGCAGAAAGCTTTAAGTAGTGCACGACAGTCTACCTGTACAAAGCAGCAAACTACTCAAACCAGAAGCTGCTACTAAACGCCACCGGATCTGCAACATTCCATATAAGCAGACAGAAAACGTCTATGAGCTCCTAAATGAAATGTTGCATTCAGATGACAGTTACCCGTAGAATTGACCAGCATCAACAAAGTCCGAAATAAATCCCCCGTACATGCATCGTAGTTTGTATGCACATAGGTACACAAAGGAGTAAATACAATCACAACCCGCATAGGTCCCGGCGAGCGTGTTATTGTACACACGTGACGTCTAGGGATGCTGCGTTGGTCATTAAATTTAATCCCGATCCTCCTAAGCAAGCAGGAGTCGACAAGGTTCAATAAATATTCCCAAAATACCCTAAACACCTGCATGGGCCCCGTCAAACGTGCTATTGGTACACACGTGACGTCTAGGGATGCTACGCTGGTTAATGAGTGAATTCAAATTCGAACATGATCCTTCTATACGGATCAATAAGAGTCAACAGGGTTCGAACCATCAAATAAATATACGGTTGTGGCGACCGATATATTTATCTTAATACATTCATATTAGACCTCCAAGACCTATAATCAAAAGAATTCACTAACAAGGGCACGAAGCTTACGAAACCTGCTCCTCCTAAGCAGGTAAATAGGAGTAGACAGGGTTCAAATCATCGGATAAATATGTGGTCACGAAATTGACCTGAATATTTTATTTTGTACATTCATATTAGGCCTTCAAATCCTTTAACAAAGGAAATTCACAAACAAAGGCACAAAACCTATGAAACTCGATCTCTTATCGGCAAGTTGATAGGGTCGACAAGGTTTAGTCAATGAATGATCTCACACCCCGATAATGGCCGTATTGAATGCTTATCTCAACCGGAGGGGTTCATTTCAAATACTTTAAATGCCCACCCAAATGCACGAAATTCTAAACTCCACATAAAAATCCAAATATATTTAAAATATAAATAAAATCATGAAACACTTAAAGTAAAAACTCATCCACCATTCGCAACAATTTGCCGAGGTAGACAAATTAAAAACTACTTCTGCTCACAAAGAGCCAAATGCCTAGTCGAAAATATCACTATGATCCATTCTCAAATAATCTCCTACCAGTAAGGACGTGGTACGTGTCCTCTAATCGGCGGTTTTGCCACGAAATGGCACCGCATGATAAACGGATATGACACAGGGCGCTCTGAACTGAGTGGTTTTGCCGCCAAATGGCACCACGAAATATCGGTTATGGCCAGAGCCATACGTTCCTTATTGGCATCAAATCCTTAAGATATGAATCAATAGGATATAATCGATAGGTCACAAAGCTCTATGTTAGCTAAGGTGGATTCAAATTTGTCCCCTTAGGAAAATATTCACCCTAGGTCTAGAAGGTACCTTTTGATGAAGCAACCTATGGCTGCCGACAAGGATGTTTCTGTCAGGTTGGGTCGACTACCTCCTATGACTAAGTAAACCAAGGACCACGATGGCCCGGGATGACAAAACCATGGGATCTTGATCGGGTCCATCATTCATTCCCCCACCATCCGCTTTAAGTGTAAGATGGTGCAATTTCTATTTAAATATCAAATCTCCAAATCTTCCAATCCTCCAAATGCCCAAATTCAAACACAATTTTCACATCAAAATCATTGCTGCTACTATATGCTGATAACACGTATATTCTATGTATCTGATTGAAATTTGTCCCCTTAGACAAATATTCACCCCAGGTCTACAAGGTACCTTTGGATGAAGCAACTCATGGCTGCCGACAAGTATCCTTCCGTCAGGTTGGGTCGACTACCTCCTCTGACTAAGTAGACCAGGGACCACGATGGCCCCGGATGATGGAACCATGGGATCTTGATCGGGCCATCATTCATTCCCCCACCATCCGCTTTAAGTGTAAGATGGTGCAATTTCTATTTAAATATCAAATCTCCAAATCTTTCAATCCTCCAAATGTCCAAATTCAAACACAATTTCCAAATCAAAATCATTGCTGCTACTATATGCTGATAACACGTATATTCTATATATCTGATTGAAATTTGTCCTCTTAGGCAAATATCTACAAGATACATTTGGATGAAGCAACCCATGGCTGCCGACAAGTATCCTTCTGTCAGGTTGGGTCGACTACCTCCTCTGACTAAGTAGACCAGGGGCCACGATGGTCCCGGACGACGGAACCATGAGATCTTGATCGGGTCCATCATTCATTCCCCCACCATCCGCTTTAAGTGTAAGATGATGCAATTTCTATTTAAATATCAAATCTCCAAATCTTTCAATCCTCCAAATGTCCAAATTCAAACACAATTTCTAAATCAAAATCATTGTTGCTACTATATGCTGATAACACGTATATTCTACGTATCTGATTGACGACTAGCCTTAATCGAAAGTTCTCTCTCATGATCGGGAGAGGTAATTAACTATAGGAAATCAGAACTCAGATCATAAAGTCTTCGCAAAATGAGGGCGAAATTTCTGGGTAGTGTCTTATCTACAAACCCATCTACCTTCCAAAATTTACCCCGAACTTAATCCGTTAAAACTCCCTCGCCAAAACAAAAGCACAATCATATGCGAGCGGAGGCCGGGGCCAGTTTTTTGGAGCCCATATATATATATATATATATATATATATATATATATATATATATATATATATATATATATATATATATATATATATATTCATATTCGGTTTAACTATAATATCTTAAAACTAGGAGAGGTACGCACAAATCTCATGAAAATTCAATGATTTCTCAAAAGTTTAAGTGTTCAATGAACCTATTGGTCTGACTAGTCAATATAAAAAAAAAAAACATATATCGATAATATATGCATCATACATTTATAAATTATGTAAGTTTATATTATATTAAAGATTCCATAATGAAGACTATCATTATTAGGATTAAATTCAACTACGTATAAACACAGTCCATGATTCATGCAAGTAATATATATTTGTGAGCAATCATAACATGATGTACATAATCTTTTTAGGAATTTGTGCAATAAGTAAAATGTCAATGCTAACTATCACATCATATTAATATGATTAAGTGAACCATTGTGAATAAAAATAAGTAAAATATCAAGAAACACACTCCTAATAAGGAATGATATGTTTATCCTTTAATCAACAAACATATATTAGAAGTAAATTAACATTTTGATCATTATACCGATTTTTCTCACTCCAACACATGGTGCTCCATTAACCTTTGGTTTAAAAGAATTTAGATTTTTCATACATTCAATAATAAATATATCCCATTAAAACACATACATGTAATCAATGTTTTTTAAAAATTTCTCTAACTTATATTACAAAATTAACCCCAACATACTCGCTAATGGTTTTGTATTTTAGCACAAGAAAATGATGAACACTAAGTGCATGCAGTCTTTGATACAAACTAATAATAATCTTTTAATTATGGTATTCTTAAAAGATGAATCATCAAAGTAAAATCCATTAAATCTAATATATCAATACACAATTTGATATCCAACATAAATACATTAACTCAGTATATTTTAGCCTGAATGCATATACATGCATATTTATGAAATTTCATAACTTCTGCAGGCTTCAAATCAAACTCATTAAGGATCAAGCACAAAAAGAAAACTAGATTATAGTTATCTTGCTGGGTATCAAAGAGGAACAAAAAGAAAAGTGCCCTAAAAAATTTCGTTCTTAACTCAAGCTCAATCACTTTACTCTACATCACTCATCATCTTGCTTCAGTTTGATTGATCACAGCTGCTAGTTTCACTCAACCTAATCATGCAACTATGCGGGTTTTCCTTTTAGTCTAGATTGGGACTCATGAGGCACTGTGTTCCCTTAATAGAGATGGTAAGAATACATGGTCCTAGTTTAGTTTAGGAAAGCTAAACATGGGTTATTATATTCTCTCCATTATATTCAAATTTCAAACTAACGATATAAATTTTAAGCAATTAAACTCAAAACAAAAGCCTAGCATCTAAAATGTGTATTCAATTCATAAGTTAAAGCATTGCATAGATGATTCTAATGCAATAATCCATTGGGATTGAATCATTCATAAGGGAAACAAAAAATAAGGTGCAAGATCAACTGTACATCAATTCAACTATTTGTGTATCGCATCAAAAGTTATTGTAAGCCCAAGATGTAGAACCATCACACTTAATAAATCTAAAGTGAGACCTGCTAGAAGTGAAGTCATGTTTTTAACAATCATTCATTCATATATCATTACCTAGATAAGTGAAATTCGATGAAACTCTTATATGTTCAAACAAACAAATACATTAGAATTACAAAAATAAAAAAGCCCATTCAACAACAATCATAATGACTAAGATTAATTCAACAACAATCATAATAACATTAAGATTACAAGGTGGAGCACGAAGGCAGCTAGCAAATAAATATTAAATATAAGATTAATCATTATAATAATCTCCCCTAATAAGAACTTACACAAACCAAGCATTACAAAATGTAAGGTCATATCTTGCCCATCACAATTAATGAGGTAAATGGAGCTATTAAGCAAACTTTTCAACTAATAGTCACTTACAAAAATCACAGGCTAATAGTTAACCCAAGAGAGTTAAAATGAAAGTAGGTGAGCACCATTTTACCTCATGTCAAATAATCAAAAGCATAAGCTGCTACGCTTTAATTATTGTATCATGTTGCTATATGGTTCTCTCCTCTTGTTTATTCTCAGTACATTCTGACATTTTACTGTTCATTAGGCTGATTGATATCTGCGAGCACATTTATGCTGCTCGTGCAGAGGGTAAGCTGGAGGTCGAAAAATTTCTCTATTGGACACTAGTGAAGATGTACATATCTCCTCACATGCTTCTTGAATATGCTAAACTGGACTAGTTGTATGTTCAAGGATGAAAATAGTGAAGTTTTGGATGATTATCTTCTCATTGCTTAACCTAAAGCAATTGTGGTCAATTTTGTAGCCCAATTCAACTTTATTTGTGCATGTTTTGGTCCATGCATTAGATATTTCAAATTATCTTTCATAATTCAAGTCATTTACTTGCAATTTTTTTCTATTTTTGGACAAATCGAATAAATAGAAAATGCAGTTCAATAAATTTAATAAGTTATTGGTAAAATTATGCAATCTCAATAAAATTTCTATAAAATTTTATTTTATTTTTGAGTTCATTGATTTTTTATGGATGTTGACTTCATAAGTGCTCAACTTAATAACAAGTCCATTTAGCGTTCCATTCATCTAATTAATTTAAATCTAATTGCTAAACCATAAACCTCTGTCATTAATGCTCATGATTAAATTTATCATATTATTTTATTGTTTAAAATCTCTATGTAATATTAGCCTTTGTTCGAAAAAGATAAATCCTGAAGCAACTGAGCCATGTCAGTATATTTTAATACGATAAAATAATTTCGTTTACAAAATGAAGTAAAATATTTATAAATTGATTGTAGAATCAAACAAAATTATTGATAGAACTAAGCCATATCCAAGACATACAATTCGCGAAAACTACACTTCAACCAAAAAATTTAATTTCCATTTCAAAATATAATAATACTAGTCTCCACTTAAATTTTATTTTCATGAATAAAAAAAAATATTCTATGTCTTATACTTTATTTTATATTTTTAATCATATATTTATATTTATTAATTTTTTTAATTAAACCTATTAAAATTTTTAATATAGATATCGCTCAAGAAAAATAATGGGTTTATAAATAATTATTTATTAATTATTAATAATAAAATTCTATGCTTAAAAAATTAAATTTAATAACCTAATTTTTTTATCTAAAAAATTCATTAGGTGAAAGAGAATTATTTACTCTCCCCGATGATTTTTTTTTTTTTTTTTTGTGTTCGAATGAAGAAGCAAACCAGCAACACCATTTAGAGTTCGGGTGGAGATGCTCTTAATAAAATAATTTCAACTACAATAAATGTAACACCCCGAGATCTAACTTGGAAAGAATGTCGATCAATAGCCAAACAATTTACCAGAGTTATCTAAAACCATCATTAAGCAATCTATCAAACATCTATAAAATTTAAAACATCAATATAACAGTCGATTCATATCTCAAAACAACATGTACAATACTCAGGAACTACATTATCGATGCAAGTAGAGAAATCTATCCTGTCCTGAGTACAAAAGAATCATCTATCGATCAAAAGAACTAAAACCTGTCGATCTGAATCAACTCCTATCTCCTGCTCCCGAGCCCTGACCTGAAAATATCAACCACATATAATGAGCTTTACAAAGCCCAGCAGGTCACCTAATACCTATAACTGAAATCAACGCACGGCAATGCTATCAATATGCATGTCAATCTATCAATCCGAATCAGTCAATGGTCAATGAGTCTATGCAGCGGAAATCAATAGTCAATAAAACCAGTCAATGCAGCGACAGGCAATTCGATAAATCAATTCAATCAATCATTGTCCATCAATCAAATCAATACGGTCAAATCAATACGATCTAATCAATGAAGTCAAATGAGAAAAGCGATACGAGACAAGGAATCTATAAAACAGTCAATACGGTGTAGAACAATAGCAACAGTGAATCTATAAAATCTATAGGCAGCAATACAATGAATCTATAGGCAGTAGTACGATATCCATGTTCATGCTATCAATGCAATATCTATATCTATCTATGTCCATATCAATGCTCAGTAGTCGATCGATGAAATCAATAGAATCCGTACGATACAGTAAATCCGATCAAATCAATAGAGCAGAAATCGATAAAGCAATAAATCCGTAAATCAATACAGTAAACATGCAATTCAATACTATATACTGAACAAGTACAATCTACTGGCTATGTTGCTGTTGTAGAATCCATATTGCTGTTGTAGATATCAATTTACATTGGTTCAATCAATAAGAGTCGTCACTCTTTTCGCCCGTCGGCATATCAATAAACTCCTTATGTCTCCCTTCAATAATCAATAATCAATGTTTAAAGGAAAGCCCGTCGGCCCACCATCCTGTACAGGTATCAATATCAATCTCCAACCAATGTTCAACCAGGTTCCACTTGCGATCAGTATCAATAGTCAATTCAATCAATAAGCAATTCAATAGTCAATATTAAAGCAATCATATCAATAATCATATCCATATCTAATCAATCTATCAATTCCAGACAATTCAGAAATCATACGAAAATCGGGCAGAGTAACGGTAGTCGGTCAAATTTACACAAAAATCCTGCAAAAAGATACAATATCCAAATTCTTCCAAATTACAGTAGAATATCTATAACATCAATACAAGACTATTATCCGACAGAAATCAAATCAAATCAAGTCCCGATAATTTTCTATTCGATTAAAATCACGTAGAATCAATTCCGACCGGTAAAATCTTCGTAGAATACAGTCAAATCGTGTACAATAATCATATCTATAACATACTAGAAGTTGTGCGGTGAAAGTTGTGTCAAATCAAAATCATGTCGAAAAGTCGACTACGAAAACACAAAACAAATCCCAACTCGGTCAAAACACAACATCTTTGAAAACAGAAACAGGGTTCGGAGTCCTTACCACGAGATCTTCTCTTTTCCCAACAGCAGCGTCGGACGAAAAGCGCTCCGCGGTCTCCGAAAACCAGCTTTTCTCTTTTTTTCCCTTTCTCTTTCTGTGAGACCTCGTTCCTTTGCTGTAGCTGCTGGAAAAGTGATTTTCCCCCAGGATCGGCCAGGACGAAGTTGAGATCGTCCAGGCCGATCAGTGCATTGAAAACAGCTGATTTCTGGAGTGTTCTGGAATGATTTCTGGACAGGATCGTCCAGGATGATATTGAGATCGTCCGGGACGATCTGCACTGTTCACATAATACCGTCCTGATCATCGCCCTGGGAATGGTCCAGGACGATCAGAAATTGGTCTGATCGTCCCGGGACGATCGGGCGATCGGCCAGGCCGATATGAGTATGATATAAGGAAATGAGCTCGTTTTGAAGAGAGAGAAAACTTTTTATAAAAATCAAAATATCTGAGGAGAGAGAAGGAGCGGAAAAGCAAAGGAAGAAGTCCGATTTCGAGGCCCTCGGAGCGATTTTCGTCGTTCGTTGCTGTTGCATATTGTGTTTGTCTCGTGGTAAGGACTCCGAACCTTACTTCTGTTTTCGAAGATATTGTGTTTTGACCGAGTTGTGATCTGTTTTGTGTTTTCATAGTCGACTTTTCGACATGATTTTGATTTGACACAACTTTCACCGCACAACTTCTAGTATGTTATAGATATGATTATAGTACACGATTTGACTGTATTCTACGAAGATTTTACCGGTCGGAATTGATTCTACGCGCTTTTAATTGAATAGAATATTATCAGGACCTGATTTGATTTGGATTCTATAGATTGATAGTCTTGCATTGATGCCGTGGTTATTCTGTTGTAATTTGGTGAAATTCAGAATTATGTCTTTTTGCAGGATTTTCGTGTAAATTCGATAGACTACCGTTACTCTGCCCGATTTTCGTATGATTTCTGATTTTCCCGGAATTGATAGATTGAATGGATCTGCCTAGGACTAGTGATATGATCGTTCTCGATTTCTTTAATATTGCTTATTGCATCGATTATTGCATTGATTGATTGATTGATCCTGAAAGACAAGTGGAAACCTAGTTGAACGTTGGTTATAGAAACCAACGTGTATTGAACGAACTACAACAGCACTATTGATATAGATTGACCACTACAACAGCATTATTGAACGAACTACAACAGCACTATTGATATTGATTGACCACTACAACAGCACTATTGATATTGAACGATTGATAACTACAACAGCATCATGACTAGTGTTTGGGCTTGTCGAGTAAGACCATTGTATGAGATTGCATGTATATGATATAGCATCGTATAGATTTCCTGGTTTGTATTGATTTATTGATTTCGGATCGATTTATTGATATTGATTGGATTTATTTATCGAATTGATTTACTATTGTACGGATTCTATTGATTTCATCGATTGACTACTGAACATTGATATGGACATCGATAGATATAGAGATTGCATTGATAGCATTGATATGGACGTTGTATAGATTCATTGTACTACTGCCTAGATTTTATAGATTCACTGTTACTACTGTTCTACACCGTATGGACTGTTTTATAGATTCATTGTCTCGTATAGCTTTTCTCAATTGACTTCATTGATTAGATCGTACTGATTTGACCGTATCGTTTTGATTGACGAATATTGATTGATTGAATTGATTTATCGATCTGCCTGTCGCTGCATAGATTGGTTTTATTGACTATTGATTTCTGTATTGCATTGACTCATCGATCATGTTCGACTGATTGATTTGACTTGATTTGATTAACCTGCATATTGTTTTCAGTGTCGTGCTTTGATTTCAGTTGTAGGCTTTGGTGACCTGCTGGGCTTTGTAAGCTCATTATATGTGGTTAATGATTTCAGGTGCAGGGCCTCCAGCTTGAAGATCTTTCTGCCGAGTTCTATAGCTTTTCTTTTGTAGCCTTGTTAGGCTTTCTTTTGTAGCCTGTATGGCTAGTGTAGTATTTTCTTTTGA
Source organism: Dendrobium huoshanense (assembly GCA_016618105.1). NCBI lineage: Eukaryota > Viridiplantae > Streptophyta > Magnoliopsida > Asparagales > Orchidaceae > Dendrobium > Dendrobium huoshanense. The sequence goes on along the minus strand of CM028347.1, from coordinate 9,286,047 downwards.
CTGTACTTTGACTTTTGTATTATTGTGAATTATAGTATCTGCTGTAGTTTCTTTTTGTAATGTAATTATCTCTGGCTCTGGATATATGTATGTATGGATTGATATGAACAACAGATGAGAAAACCGATATAAAAGAAAAGAAAAAAAAATAGATGAATCCTTTCGCTACACGGATTTTGGGGTCGTTACACTTTCTCTCTCCTCAGATATTTTCGTTTTATAAAAAAATGTTTTCTCTCTCTTCAAAACGAGCTGATTTTCTTATATCAGTGAACTGATCGGCCAGGCCGATATCCACATCGTCCCGGGACGATCACACAAATTCCAGATCGTCCTGGACCTCACTCAGGGCTATTGTCTGGTCGATAATTTCTACAGTACCGATCGGCCTGGACGATCTCACGATCGGCCCGGACGATCCTGTCCAGAAATTCTTCCAGAAAACACACCAGAAATCAGCTGTTTTCCAAGCACTGATCGGCCTGGACGATCCAAACTTCGTCCTGGCCGATTCTGGGAGGAAAATCCAAATCAGAGAGGAACAGTAAGGGAACGAGATCTTACAATAAATAAATAAATAAAATCACTTTACATGCAAACATTTTACTTTACATGAAATTTCTACTCAACCAAAAAAACTCACACAATCAAAACCCTAATGATAACACTATACATACACATCAAAGATCTAGATTTAATCATAGAATTCTTTTCAAATATTTGGAGGCTCTACTTGTGCTTCAGCATTAGTCAAGATCTCATCTTTCTCATGAATAAGATAGTCACAGAGCTCCAACAGCTGATCTGCTAATGGAGGAATGCCAGGGTTTCTCCTGTCATTATATTTGTGGGCATTAAAAGCTATCTGCCACACATCATGTCTGAAATCTTCTGTCCTCTTGTACTCCAGGTTCCTCACCTTGTCTCTAATGGTGGAGAGATCCATGGGAGATTTTATCACATCAAAATAGTCAGGAGCTTCCTTTTTGGTTATAGGTTTAAGGAACAGATAGGAAATTTCAAGGTTATCCCTCAACTGGTCCACTATGCTTTCAAGAATATTTGCTAATATAACCTGCAAGATCAGAATCCAGTTCAATGTGTTTCCAAATAGCAGTTAGATGTACCTAGTTTGTTTTAGGGTTTAACAAAAAACATGACCAATTCCTAATATATGGTTAAAACTTAAAACACATATCTTGAATAACTAGAGTTCTTCAAGGCCTTTCACCTAAAGTTTGAACACTAGTATCAGCAAAATGGTGATAAAAATATCAGACATTAAGGTTTCGTTTGGGATGGCTTTCTTACCGCTTCTTAAAACAATTTTTTAGTACAAAAGTTAAAAATTTTGTACTAGAAAGTTGTTTATAAAAGCAGTGAGAAAGTTGTCCCAAATAAAGCCTAAATTTACTCTCAAACAAATTGAGTAGATAATATATTGCGACTATCAAAATATAAACAATAAACCCCGACATAAATGAAAAATAAAATAATTAGCTAAAAAATATTAGAACCTTAAACTTGATCCTAGGAATCAGAAGCTTAATTGTTAGTTCAAAACCAGAACAAGCACAAGTTCAAGTTTATATTTCGATAGTCGCCAATTTCAAATGTAAAACTAAGCTAAAAATCAACCAGTACAACGTATTTTTTTAATTGGGCTACAAGTTTGAATAATATGTATTATAAATTTATTATAATATATATTATAATAATTATATTATAAAATATTAATATTATAAATTTATATATTATATTAAATATTATTCTTATAAATATATAATTTTTAAATGATATTTATATTCATAATTTTGTATTATATATTTTTTTAAATTTATAAATATTATTAAATGGTTATATATTTAATTATTTATATTATATTAATAATCATAAATTTTTTATATTATAAATTTATATATTATATTAAGTATTATTCTTATAAATATATTATTCTTAAATGATATTTATATGTATAAAATTTTATTATATATTTTAAAATTTTATTAATATTATTAAATGCTCATATACTTATATTATATGATTTTTATGTTATTAATTTTTAATAATATTATTATTTATTACGTCATCCAGTTCGACCCCGGTTCGACCGGTCGAACCGGTCAAACCGTGAACCTCTCCCTCTTCCGGTTCGTTGTCCGGTCCGATTTTCACAACCTTGCTTTCCAACAATAATTGTACAAAAATGAGGTTGTTGAGAATTGTAAGGGTTGAGCAACATCTTGCTCAAAATGTCTCTTATATGATTGTTGAGAATTTATTCTAATTTTTAAAATATTTTTTCCGAATGAAAACTTTTAACATATATCATAAAAAAATAAAATGTGAAATAGTTTTTAATTTCATATATTATAAGCAATATATAAAATCAAATTCCCTTAAACAAGACGATAAGTTATACCAAGGTTTCATTTGAGATATATTTTTTTACTATTTTTAAAATTAATTTTGTGATAATTTTTTTTTAGAATTAAAAGTTGATTTTGGAAATAATAAAAATATTATTTAAGATGAAGCTAATTTTTATTTTTTAATAAAAGAAAAGAAAAGAAAAGAGATGCTTTATTCCAAATACAAAAATTAGTAGCAGCGATTGGCGAGCTAGGATGAAGGCCAAGAGGTATAAACAATTATTAGGTCCTCTGACCGAATGTTTCTATAGGTTCGGCCACCATTCATTTTACGCCACGTAGCCGCCCGACGACCCGACCCAAACCCGTTATAATTTTGATATTTGACGTCGCTTTTCACTAACTTCGTAGAAACGGGCGGGAAAACTTTAAAACACGCGGGTATATATCTTATATGAGTAAACTTTTGGCCGATTATCTACTGTACCCAGAACGTTATACAGTATTTAGGGTTTACACAAACTTCCGCGAAACGTTCAAGACGATGGATGAGAAGGAACCTTCTATTACTTTGGAAGAGTTAGACGATTTCAACGAAACATTTGACACTTATACTTTGGATGATGATTTTTCTTATTTTTTACAAGTAATTTGTTATCCATCTTCGTCTGATCCTCTCTTTTTTGTTTGTACCTAACCTTCTGATTACTCGATACTGCTCGGTATTTAAATGTAATTAGATTTTATATAAGTAGGTACTGGTCAATATTTATTTTGTATTACTTGAATTTATTTTTTATACTTAAGAAGAAGTTGTACCGAGATTTGTGACAACTCGGTATTTCTCTGTATTCATACGTATAATTTTTTAGTCGGTATTCATACGTATAAAAGTCGGTATAGCTCGGTACTGCTCGGTATTTTAATGTAACTAAATATTATATAAGTAGGTACTGATCGATATTTATTTATATTACTTGAATTTTTTTTTATACTTAAGAAGAAGTTGTACTGGTAAGCCAGCATTTGTATCAGTATTTGGTTCAAATTTAATACCTCTGTTAGGTAAGCTAAGAATCAACGCTAATTCATCAGATGTGAAAGTTATAGTCCTGCTGTTAATAACAAAACTTTCACAAGAAAAAAAATATTCTATGTATATTCTTTCTTATACTTTATTTTATATTTTTAATCATATATTTATATTTATTAATTTTTTTAATTAAACCTATTAAAATTTTTAATATATATATATCGCTCAAGAAAAATAATGGGTTTATAAATAATTATTTATTAATTATTAATAATAAAATTCTATGCTTAAAAAATTAAATTTAATAACCTAATTTTTTTATCTAAAAAATTCATTAGGTGAAAGAGAATTATTTACTCCCCGATGATTTTTTTTTTTTGTTCGAATGAAGCAAACCAACGACACCATTTAGAGTTCGGATGGAGATGCTCTTAATAAAATAATTTCAACTACAATAAATAAATAAATAAAATCACTTTACATGCAAACATTTTACTTTACATGAAATTTCTACTCAACCAAAAAAACCCACGCAATCAAAACCCTAATGATAACACTATACATACACATCAAAGATCTAGTTTTGATCATAGAATTCTTTTCAAATATTTGGAGGCTCTACTTGTGCTTCAGCATTAGTCAAGATCTCATCTTTCTCATGAATAAGATAGTCACAGAGCTCCAACAGCTGATCTGCTAATGGAGGAATGCCAGGGTTTCTCCTGTCATTATATTTGTGGGCATTAAAAGCTATCTGCCACACATCATGTCTGAAATCTTTTGTCCTCTTGTACTCCATGTTCCTCACCTTGTCTCTAATGGTGGAGAGATTCATGGGAGATTTTATCACATCAAAATAGTCAGGAGCTTCCTTCTTGGTTACAGGTTTAAGGAACAGATAGGAAATTTCAAGGTTATCCCTCAGCTGGTCCACTATGCTTTCAAGAATATTTGCTAATATAACCTGCAAGATCAGAATCCAGTTCAATGTGTTTCCAAATAGCAGTTAGATGTACCTAGTTTGTTTTAGGGTTAAACCAAAAACATGACCAATTCCTAATATACGTTTAAAACTTAAAACACATATCTTGAATAACTAGGGTTCTTCAAGGCCTTTCACCTAAAGTTTGTACACTAATATCTGCAAAATGGTGATAAAAACATCAGACATTAAGACTTTGTTTGGGTTGGCTTTCCTGTTGCTTCTTAAAATAATTTTTTAGTACAAAAATTCGAAATCTGTTTTAAGAAACAGTGAGAAACTTTTTCCAAACAAAGCCTAAATTTACTCTCAAACAAATTGAGTAGATAATATATGGTGATAATAGCTTATCTTCAACACATGGAAAGATATACCCTAAATGGACTACAAACGATAAACCCTGACATAAATGAAAAATAAAAGAATCAGATAAAAAAAAGAATAGATTATGCAATAATACTAAATCATAAATTGGATATAAAAAATCAAAAATACCGAATTATTAAAAACATATATTGACAAAATGTAACATACCTTGACTCGAATAAATTTTCTAATTGAACCGACTAACAAAAATAATTATACGATCTCCAAACCTTAGTTTATGATCTCTTCTCTATCTTATAAAGGTAGAGACAACATAATATAAAATACTATAATCAAACAATAATAATATATTTTTCAATTATAATTGTAAGTTTAAACAACCAATGTGAAATTGAAGGAGTAATGTATATATTTTTTAATTAATTAATCAAATGGCCATTTTGCATTGAACTTTAGTAGCTCCTTAAATTAATAAGAACACAACATTAAGCAAAGGCGTATATTGTGCCATTCTCTTATATTCATTACAATGATATAATATGCCTCAAATTGATTAATTGTGTTCTTCACCACACTGCTAATTCTACATGTCACACAAACAATATAGTGCCTCTCAATAAATATGATTAGAGCAGACATTTACATGCATAACATGATAATTTAAATGAGCTAATTCCAAAAGAGACATAAAGTAGGAAATAATAGTTTAAAACTTTTGCTCGAATTTTGATTGAATATTGATCAATCTTAGTAGAAATTGTTTGAAAAATATTAGACAATAATTAAAAGTTGTTTGGACCTTCGATCGAAATATTTTCAAAACAAAATCGAATTGTTTGGACCTTTTGTAGAAGTACAAATATGATTTATTTAAACTTTGAACAATATTCAATCATGAGTTGAACACATTTCAATCATGGTTAGAAGAAGCTATTATCAATATTTGAAATTGGCAATATGATTTCTAATGTCATTTAGGTTTAGATTTAATAGTGCAAACATATAATGTCATAGGAGAAGAAAACTTTGTCAAATGGATAACACTATCAATCCTCTGTTACAATCATTAGCTAGCCAACAAGGAAGATAAATATGTTGCCTCAAAATTTTGATGCAAAATTCTTACTTTCGAACAACAATTGTAAAAAAATGAGGTTGTGGAGAATTGTAAGGGTTGAGCAACATCTTGCTCAAAATGTCTCTTATATGATTGTTGAGAATTTATTCGAATTTTTGAAACATTTTATCCGAATGAAAACTTTTAACACATCATAAAAAAACAAAATGTGAAATAGTTTTTAATTTCATATATTATAAGCAATATATAAAATCAAATTCCATTAAACAAGACGATAAATTATACCAAGGTTTCATTTGAGATATACTTTTTTACTATTTTTAAAATTAATTTTGTGATAACTTTTTTTTTAAGAATTAAAAGTTGATTTTGGAAATAATAAAAATATTATTTAAGATGAAGCTAATTTTTATTTTTTAATAAAATAAAAGAAAAGAAAAGAGATGCTTTATTCCAAATACAAAAATTCGTAGCAGCGATTGGCGAGCTAGGATGAAGGCCAAGAGGTATAAACGTCGCACTTTGGGGTTTTTTATTCGATGGTCAGGTTTCGATTGATACCTCGGAGATCGATATGTGTCCTCTTTTCGTCCCATATCTGTGAATCTTGATCGGGACGGCTGGGGTTTTCGGTTTCAGGCAGGTTTTGATGACGATATACTCGACAACTTTTCTTGGTGAGTTCGTTTGTCATGTTGCTATCAGTTATTGCAGTTTGTTTTTAGCCTCTAAAATGAATGAATTCTACTAGTAGCAATTATACTATAAAACTTAAGGGGCTGTTTGGTATCGGATTTAACATGGGATTTAAGTCGGATTTACGCTAAATCCAGCCAAACTGTTTTTGTGCGCGCGTTAAATCCCGGATTTACGGATTTACGGCTTAAATCCCGGATTTACTAAATCCCTCGGTTCGGTGGATTTAATGGAGAAGCGCGCGAAAGGGAGAAAGTTAACTTCACAGCCAGCGAGCTCCTGTTCTTGCTTCCAATCAAAATGTCGTAACTTCCGATCCGACTAGAAGGGAAAGTCGTGGAAGGAGCGAAGTCGAACAGCCACGAAGGAGCCGAAGTAGCGACGCGCGCAATCTCTACACTTCCTGCGAATCAACGAAGCCGGACAACAACGACGAAAAGAAAAGATGAAAGGCAAACCCTAGACGCCTCAAAGTTATTATTGATTAACTTAATTAAAATAATTTAAATAAATAATAATTAACTTAGTTACTTAAATAATTAATAGTAGAATTAGTGCATAAATTAATTATCTAATTTAACTTAATTAATTAATTAATAATATAATTAGTAGTTAAATATTAATAAAATTAGCTTATTTAATATTTCAACTCTCATTTTTGTCCATGTTAGTTTATAATTTACTTTTTATTGAATTTTCGGTCATTTTATATGAACTAAAATTGGTTTTATTATGTTTTATGCAATGATCTTGATTTCATAAATATCTCCTTTAAACTTAAATCCCTAACCGTCATAAATCCTGATATATGTTACCAAACAGTTTCTAGGATTTAACACATTTCGGATTTACTAAATCTGGATTTACAGGATTTATTAAATCCTACTAAAGTTAAATCCCACTTGTTGCCAAATAGCCCCTAAGATTCTATGTGATCTTTATTTGTACATATGAAAAGTATCCGGTTCTTTTCTTAAACCTTCTTAGCCTAACAACTTTTTTTTATAGTTTTTTCTAATGTTGTGCTTTTTATCTTTGTTCAACACTGAAGGTTCTCCTATAAGGATTGCGTGCTGTTTACTGCTGCTTGCCATCCAGCTAGTTGTTGGAATCAGCCATCCCTCGTGGATTTTTCTTCCATTGTTTGTTTGCAGTTGTGTTTGTCTTGTTGATTGGTCGCTTACAAGCAACTTTCTTGGTCTTTTTCGGTAAGCTTTGAGGTTGTGTTTCTTATTCATCATTCATGTAATTGTGATTTTTTTTAATAGATTTTTATGTCTTAATGGAATTTTTACAGCAGGCTTCAATCTTCACTGACATTTTTTTTTAAATTAAAAGGTGCAGGATTCCAAATAAAAGTACTTTGTATGGGCAGTTTTTGACTAGTAAAGTTTCACAAATTAACTATTTGGGATTCCGGCTCTATCGTGCTCTTCCTTTTTTATATGAACTCAGATGCATGCTAGACTGGTCTTGCACAACTACTTCTTTGACTCTGTATGATTGGCTAAAGGTAAAACTCTCTTAACACATTTATTTAATCAAGTATTCTTATACTCAACTATTCTTAATGGTCTTGCTATTATCAGAACTTGATTTGTACAACAACAAAATAAAAATACATTTAAATTCTTATGGGTCACTTTCTATTTTCTTCCCTATTTTGCACCCTTGCTTTTCACATTTTATTAGGTATCATCTCTATTTTTTTATCCGCATTAATGTCAGTTTACAGGCATTAGAAATTATAAAATTCCATTCCTGTTCAATCAATGAATGGAGATTCGGATCTTTTTTTTTTTATTGGAAACAACATTTCTTATTATTTGAACTCCTAGAAACATAATTTATATAAGGGCAAAATTGAAATCACTTCCAGCATATGTTAATGGTTCAGTTCATAGTTTGTACTTGCCTATGGTTTCGATTGGCTACTATTTTTTTACAGCTTTTTATTGTGAGAGGTTTTATGAGTTTAAAAAGCTTGATGGGTTGCTTATACTTTTTAGAACCGTAAATTCCATTCACCTTAAATGGAAGAGTATGTTGGGAATTCACCTTAAATGGAAGAGTATGTTGGGGCTGAGGCTGAGGCTGAGGCTGAGTGCTTTAAGAGTTTGAGTACAGTTGTAATCTCTCAATGCCTAGGATGCATTTATGAAATCAGTTGGTGGGTATAATTGTGGGTGGTCATTCTTTCTATGTTGGGTGCGATTGTAAGATTCCGTTTGGTAAATATAATTGTACTGAAACTCTCGTGTCTTTGTAACAAGGTGTTATAAGGACAGGTTGATTAAAACTCTTTGAAGATAGCACTGTTATGACATGTTTGATGCAATTCCTAAGAGAACTATGGCGCCATTGTGGCATGGTTATGACTAAAAGTTGGTGGTCCTCTAAAGCTACTTGGCCTTGACCTGGGGTAGATTTGACTACTTTATGGAATGGTGAGTCATGGCCCAGTTTGAGAGTTTGGATGAATTGAGGTGAGAATGGATTTTCATGACTAAAGTTTTGAGCTTGCTATACATTAGAAAGAGCTTTCATAATAATTTAAAATAAAAAATTTAAACTAAATCTTTCAATATCATAAAAAAGCCGCAAAACCATAAACTTTCATTAAACACAACACTCTACTTGTACATATACTCGGATGTGTAAATATTTAGAATGAAACACACACTACCATATAATCAACCTTCTAATACACATATGAAGCTTGATGTGGAAGACTCCAATGCTTACTGTGCCTGGACCAAACGTGAAAACATCCTAGAAATTTAACCAGAATTGGTCTCTAAGAAGGATATTCCTACCAAAATGGGTCCCTAATTTGTGGATTTCCCTTGAGTATTCCTTAAACTTCCCTGAACTCTTCGGATAAGCTCATTATACTTCAATTTGATCAGCACGTGCAGTAACATTATCGCAATTATGTTGGTTAAATTGATAAGCTCAAAAATGTAATTAAAACGGTCTTTCTTGAAAATTATTTGGGTCAGTATCATTTTCCGTCAAGAATAAGCGTATAAATTGATAACGCATCACTTTCAAGGAAGTTGTGGGCATATTACAGATGTTTTAGACATTCTATTGATAGTTGTGCTATGAGTTGTGGGCTAAAAATCATTTGATGTGCAATCCACTAGTATTTGTTAATATTACCTTTCATTGTAATGCTTATTGTTGACACAGTCAAGCTATGAACTATCGTCAGGAATGTTGCATTTTTACACTTTCGTGAAAATTTTTTATGCTTATTTAGCTTGTATAGCTAAGTGTTATTTTATCATAGCTGGACAAATAGCATCTTCTTGATATAGGAGTTGATTTGGACATTGTGCTTCGAAAAATAAAATGTTGCCTGTCTCAAGATATTTATGCTACTTGTAAAGAAAATATATTGAGCTTGTGATTAGGCTCAATTTGTTGAAACTGATGTTGCTTTTCTTGATAGTTGGAAGATATTTATTCAAGCTTGTTTCTCTTCAAATGTGATGCTGTTTTAAATAGAGCCTCTCGTAAACTAGGACAAAAGCAGAGCAGAATGACAAAATTTTGCAGTGGGATATGCTTATTCTTCATATTGATATGCGTCATTTGGGCTCCTATGTTGGTATGAACCTTCCTTGCCGTCTCTCCCTCTCAATTTTCTCATATATCCATTTTGTTGGAAAAGGAATGTTGCTGGCCCTGTTTAATGATTTTCTGATATAGAAGCTATCTTGCGAACTTATTCTCTCCAACATATATACCACTTGTCGCTTCATTCGATCATTTTTTTTTAATCTTGTTCATCCTCTAATGCTTTCATTTTCAACTTATCAGTGATGATAAAATAATCATAAAACATTATCAAACCTATGATCTTTCTGTTATCTTTCTATTTTTTCAGAGTCAATTTCTAATATTTTTAAGCTAGCGGAATTCATTAGAAATTGGTTTGCATGATTTTTGTTTTCCATGTATGAATATATATCAAATCCATTCATCAGCTTGTGCGTTAATATTTTGTGTGCTATGGCAGTTGCATAGGCGCATTTTATTGGATAGTTGGTTTAAAATAGTGCTTTCATTTTCCAGGGCATTGTTGCCATAAAAAAGACATATTACATAAGAAAGTGAAAGCTTTGAAAAAGGTATATTTTTAATGAGTGATGTAACCTTGATTATTTTTTATTATATTACCCTTTTTTACTATAATAAATAGAGCGGCCTTCTAGTGACCCTACATGCCCCCTCCCCCTCCATCTCTTCTCCAATTCCTTAAATCGCAGCCTCACTGTATGCTCCCCATTGCTGCAAGTCGCACCTAGAAGTCCTGGTCACACACACTCTCTAGTTGTGCTCTACCTGCATGTTATAGTCGTATGCCACTCTAGTTGAAACTTGCTCTCACTTGGTTGTTGCTGTATATTGTCTTGCTATCTGTTATAGCTACTGCCTGCCCTTGCCTATTACATGTGCTCCACCCATAACTCGTTACTCACAGGCAAAAGCCTGCTGACCCGTAGGCTTAATTGGTTGCCACCTTGGTGGTGGGGTCCACAGCCTAGGGAAGAGAGAGGAGGGCTGTTTAGTCCTTTGGGTTATAATGTAGACAAAAGGGGGGTCAACTCAAGCTCAAATTAAATCAATTTTGGCCTCTCCCAAGTCTTCAAGCTCAAAGAATTTTGAGCTGGAATTTAGCTCATTTATGAGATGATTTTTAGTTCATTTATTGAACTAGAAGTTGACTCATTATTAGCTAAGTTTTAGCTCATATTTATATTTTATTTAATGCACTTTTATTATAGTTTTTAATGTTTTAAGTTATGGTGTCTCTTGGGTTCCAAAAGGGCTTTTGGAATCCCAAGATTGATGCTTTATTTTCCCATGTGTGACTCCTTGAATTCCACCATGGTTTTTAATGCATTTGCCCCTTGGGATTCTGGCCGGCTACTGGATTTCCGCACCTGGGCTCCTTCCCGTGACCGTGACCCTTTGGATCCGTGCGGCCTCCTTGTTTCCCGCGGTTCCTTCGGTTCTTGGGCTTGGGATGTTTTTCCGTGCAAAGCATTAGTGTTTTAATAAATTGTAATGTTTAGAATTCCTATGAGAATTCATTGTTTGTGTCTTTTGGTATTCTCCTTTCATACCTATAAATATGGGGAGATTTGTAATGTTTGAAAAGTGAATGAAATGTTATTTTTGGAAAAGCTATAACCTGCGGTTTTGCTTGGATAAGCTTGCGAGCTTTGACCGTCTTCTTTCTCATCCCCTCCGGAAATCTTGCGAGCTCTTTCCAACCTTTCTTCTCGGATTTCTAATCTCTTTCATCTCTCCGCAAGTGCCACTCCACCTGTATCCTTCTTCTTAAGTGAAGCAATTATAGGGTGTCTTTGAGATCGAGTCAAGAGTTATAATCCATCGTCGTTTGTTTTTTTTAATTTCTTTTTATTTCTTTAATTTGAAATGTAAGAGTTTGTTCTTCATCATCTTAGTCTTTCGTTCTTCTTCTTCGTGCTTTAGTGGGTCGTCGTCGTCATAGGAATCTGTAGTCTCTTTTGTGCGTGCGAGAGGTATAGGGTCTCCTGTATTTCTTGCCCCCACCAGGTTAAGTTTTATGTTTTGTTTTAATTAGGAGTTCGTATTAGGGTCAGGGCATGCAAAATTATTGTGGTTGTTTTTCTTCTTGGAGTTGGTGTCTTGGGCTCTAGCAGCATCTAAGGATTGGGAGAGATAGATCCTTCTTTTGAATTGAGGATCGACTGTTTCTTGGTATTTTCCTTCCGTTATCTTGATTATTGCAATAAAACTACTATTTTTCTAGTTTTCCATTGAAGTTGTGGATATTTCTCGCTGTTTTTATCAATATTGTTAGATTTTACTTGAGATCTTTAAGTATTTCCTAACATCATGATAATCAAATTTTTATCTATACTGTTAACAAAATTCATTTTTTTCATGAAAGGGTTAAAACTGGGAAGATTTTTTTTAAGAATATTTTCATTACTGATGTTATCAATGACAAACAATTGGTCGATATCTTTACCAAGCCTTTAGGATCTCTCTGTTTTCAAATTATGTGACAATAGTTTATATATATGCTCCATCTTGAGAAACAGTGTTAGCGGAGAAGGAAAGGTGCTCTATTTGTTTGTTGTACAAAAGAAGATTAGAGGTGGCTCACATTTTTATCAGTTATTAATTTAACTGCATAAGTGATACGCTGCCGGCCCAGGAGGGGCCGGCTGGACCGGTCCAGCCAGGACCGGTCTTGTGCTACTCACGCCGAAACAGAAAAAAGGGGGGGGGGGATGCGGGATTCCCTAGTGGGCCCAGTGGGTTGTAATTGCAATTAGGAGGGAATTTTTTAATTTGGGGGGCTGTTTTAGGAAGTGTTTGATTGTCCTTTATGAGGAATTTGTTTAATTAGGAGTTTTGGGGGGATTAGCTCCTCATCTTGAATTTGAATTGTTTTGAGATCTAGGTTTTGGTGTCTTGGGCTCTTGGCTTCGCCGGAGATCTTTTGGAGAGTTTTTCCTTCCTCTCGAATTGAAGGAAAACTGTATCTTGCAAGTGCTTTTCCCCCGTTATCGAAATAAAAGTGTTTGCAGTGTTTTTCCTACGTTTTCTCCTACGTTTCCTCTCAGATTTTCGTGCAGTTGGCTGTTTTTCTGCTGTGGACAGCAGTTTTTCCTTTGGATCCTCTTGGTTTTGGTGTGAAACACTTGGAAATCCAAGTGTTTCCTATCAAATTGGTATCAGAGCATCGTTTCGGGACCACCGGCGGCTGAAATTCTGAAATTTCAGCAAGTTTCTTGTCTCCGGAAGAAGTTTTTTTGGACCCGTGTGGGCTCCGAAAATTCGGCCCCGGCCTCCGCTCGCTCTTTTCTTTATTCGGCGAGAGAGTTTTAACGAACTAAGTTCCGGGGTAAATTTTGGAAGGCAGATGGGTTTGTAGATAAGACACTACCCAGAGATTTCGCCCTCATTTTGTGAGGACTTTATGATCTGAGTTCTGGTTTCCTATAGGCGCAAGCCCCTATAGTTAATTACCCCTCCCGATAACGAGAGAGAACTTTCGATTAAGGCTAGTCGTCAATCAGATACGTAGAGTGTACTTGTTATCTGGCATATAGTAGCAGCAATGGATTTTGATATTGGTAGAAATTGGATTTGGAAATTTGGATGTTTGGGTTGAAATGGTTTGATATTTAAAATTAGAAATTTCACCATCTTGCACTTAAAGCGGATGGTGGGGGAATGAATGATGGGCCCGATCAAGATCCCATGGTTCCGTCGTCCCGGGCCATCGTGGTCCCTGGTCTACTTAGTCAGAGGAGGTAGTCGACCCAACCTGACAGAAGGATCCTTGTCGGCAGCCATGGGTTGCTTCGTCCAAGGGAACCTTGTAGACCGGGGTTGAATGTTTGTCTAAGGGGACAAATTTAAATCCACCTCAGCTGACAGAGGGCTTTATGCCCTATCAATCATATCCTATTGATTCATATCTCAATGATTTAACGCCATTAAGGAGCGTATTGGCTCTGGCCATAACCGCTATCTGTGGTGCCATTTGGCGGCAAAACCACTCGGTTCAGAGGGCCCCGGGTCATAACCGTTTACCTGCAGTGCCATTTGGCGGCGAAACTGCCGGTTAGAGGACACGTACCACGTCCTTACTGGCAAAAGATTATTTGAGAATGGATCCTAGTGATATTTTCGACTAGGCATTTCGCTCTTTGTGAGCTGAAGTTGATTTTAATTTGTCCACCTTGACAAACTGTTGCGGAGGGTGGATGAATTTTGCTTTAAGTGTGGATGGTTGGATTTCATATTTTAAATATTTTTGGATTTTAGGATTTTGAGATTTTTGTGGAGTTTTTTGGTTTTCGGATTTTTTTTGGATTTTGGGTGGAATTTTGGATTTTGATAGGTATTTGGATATTTGGGAGACATTTAAAAAAATATTTGTGAACCCCTCCGGTTGAGATAAACATTCAACACGGCCATCATCGGGGTGTTTGGGGTCATTTCCTTTTTGTTGATTGAACCTTGTCAACTCGAGCAAGTTGTTGCTCGAGGATCGGGCTTCATGGGCTTCATGCCTTTGATTTAGTGAATTCTCTTGATTGTAGGCCTGTAATGCCTAATACGAATGTATTAAAACAAATACATTGATCCCCACAATAATGTATTTATTTGAAGGTTCGAACCCTGTCGACTTCTATTGATCCGTATAGAAGGATCGGGTTCGAATTTGAATTCACTTGTTTCCCCGCGCAGCATCCCTAGACGTCACGTGTGTACCAATAACACGCTCGCCGGGGCCCATGCGGGTTTTATAATTATTTTTACCCCTTTTAGTGTACCTACGTGTATACAATTTATAGTGCACGTGCAGGGGTACTTTGAAATAATTGTAGACGCCTTCTGTCTGCTTGTACGAATGTTGCAGATCCGGTGGCGTGGCGTAGCAGCTTCTAGATAGAATTATTCGCTGCTTCGTACAGGTAGACTATCGTGCACTATTTGTTGATTTTTGTAGGCGGATCATAGTGCACTAACTAATCTCCTGCCTTGGGCTCACAGATGTTGATATCTGTTATAGTCCTTTTGTATTCACTTGTAGACTGTATGTATAATAGGTCTCCTACGGTAGCTCGTAGAAGCTCGCCATTATTATGGTCCTCCAGCCTTTGTTATGACCTTCAACATTTATTTGTAACTTGATATTAGTTGTTGGTTGAACCACATTCTTCGGCGATCTCTTCATGTGTTTTGATTTGCAAGTCGTTACATGTCGTTTGTCATTGCTTGTAGTCGAAAGACATTTGATGTTGGTTGTAAGGAGATTACTGCTTTTGCATCTCATCCACCATTATTATGTACAAGTAGACTAGTGTGCTTGGTACAAACCTTCGTTAATGCTTACAAGTAGATGTAGTAGGGGTCACTACATCTGCTACATTCGTCGCATGTCTTTTCTTATATTATTCATGAATATCCCCCCTCCTTGAAGTTATTTCTACTTTGCAAATATGATAGGGATGAATATTATTCATGAGTACATTGGAGATCTCATGCCACTATTCGTAGTAGAATTGGGTTCTTGACTTGATTGTTGCTAGTGGATGAAAGAATTTTCTTTATCCAATATATGTCATTGTGTGATTGTAATCAAGTGGTATGCAAGAATTTTTTTATCACTGTTCATTTGATCATTGCATATAATTAGGTCATGTTGACTGTTGTAAGTCTCTCATTGTCACAAAAGGATGACCCAAATCTTGTATTATGAGTTTGCTCCTCCTCAAATTAAACTCATCTTGAATTCAAATTTCTTATAATTTGTTCACCTTGATTATACTCAAATTCAAATTGAGTTTGTATTTATTGTAATTCAAATTTAGATTTGAATTCAAGTTCAATATGTGTTCAAGTCTTTGTAGTTATAATGTACCACTTGCAAGTTCAAGCCTCAAACACTTGCAAGATTAATTCACGTTCTATTCTTATCCACCATGCTTGACTCCAAGCATGTCCAAACTTATAAGTCTTCCTCATTTGATTCAAATTTAGGTTCAATTTGATTAAGCCTTTTGTAGTTCAACTCATATTCAAGTTCCAAAATAAATTCAATCTTGAATTCCAAGGTCTAGTATAAGTTTGAGTAGAAATATAGTTCAAGCTCAAGATGAGCTTCTTCCATTTGTTCGAGTCCACTATTGTTCGAATTATGTTCAGTTGAGTTTCAAATGTTCAGATTCACATTTAAGTCCTCTTGTAGTCTGTTTCGATTCAAGTTCTTCGCACCAAGCTCTTTGTCATTTGAGTTCAAAACATGTTCGAGTGTAATCCTCACTTGGTTCAAACCAAGTTCGAGTTCAAGTTCATTTATTGAGCTAAAGTCCTTTGCATTATTCAAATTAGTGTCCAAATATTGTTCAAAGTCCTTGGATATTCGATCCAAAATTCGGCAGCCTCCCGGCGTCTCCCCCGTTTAGGGGAAAAACCAAGAGGCAACCTTTCCCCTCGACGCTACGTGAGCGCTTCAGGTAGGTGTCAAAAATGACACCGCGGTCGCATATAAATTTTTTTTTATCCCCGCCTGCTACGTGAGCATTTAAGGGTTTTTTGGTTTGTTGATTATAAGAAGAAAACATGTTAGAAATAAGCAGGATTTCCCCCCTCTACACCACGTGGGCGTTCGGGGGTACTTATGTAAACATAAAGAAAACACACACATTTTTTTTTTATATCCCCTTCGCCGCAAGCGTCGCACCGGTTTCCCGCCCTAAACGCTACTTGAGCGCCTCGGGGGTTTGCCGGCTCGTTGCAAGCTTTGAAGAGGGATCCTTAAATCGTCGCAAGCACCGCACCGGTTTCCCGCCCTAAACGCTACTTGAGCGCCTCGGGGATTTACCGGTTCGTTGCAAGCGTCGAGAAAAGAATCATCTTATTATTATTATTATTTTAGATTAATTATAATTAAAATAATTAATTATTATTAATGATAATTAATTATCATTAATTACAATTAATAAAGATTTAATTATAATTAACCATATATTATAATTAATTATAAATACCTTTTAATAAATAATTATAATTGAAATTAATTAATTATGATTAAGATAATTAGTTATAATTAACAATAATTAATTATAGTTAATTAACTATAATTAATTAGATTTAATATAACTAATTATAAAAATTATAACTAATTTAAAACTGATTATAATTATTTTATAAATTAATTATAATTAAAAATAATTAATAATAATAATAATAAATTATAATGTTATTATTATTAATTGTAATAATATTACCATTAATAGAAATATTAATATAAATATTATTGTTAACAATAATATTAATACTAATAATTTACTAATGTTAATATTAACACCCTAATAACAATAATATTACTAATAATATAATTATATATAAAAAAATAAACCTACAGCTAAGAGGGAGATCGGGCAAGAGCAGGAGGAGGCGGCTGCTTGGGATCGGGCAAGGTGGGGTTCGGCCAGGTAAGAGGAGCTCGGTACTCTCCCTCTCTCTCTCTCTCTCTCTCTCTCTCTCTCTCTCTCTCTCTCTCTCTCTCTCTCTCACGGCTTGGGATCGGCACAGAGGGTCGGTGAGGAGAAGAGGCCGACGGGAGCTCGGCTTGGTGGAGATCGGTGGAGGGATTTCGGCTGGAGCCTGTGGCTTGGAGGTAAGGGCTTGATTTCTCTCCTTCTCTCTCTCTCTCTCTCTCTCTCTCTCTCTCTCTCTCTCTCTGCCAAGGGATTGGAAGGAGCAAAGGGGAACGACGGGTCGTGAGGGAGGCGGAAGTCTGCGACGGCTGGAACTCGTGTGTGGGAGAAAGTGAGGGAGAAGGTCTCGGCAGTGGAGATGAGAGGAAGAGTTTGGCTATGGCTGGATGGGATTCTCGCGTGGGAAGAGCAGCGAATGGAATCGGGTAAGAGAGAGTGTCGTGGGAGAGAAGTGGGGAATCGAAGGAGATCGCGTGTGTGGAAGAGCAGCCGAACAGAAGGCTTCGGCTTCTTTTTAACGACGCCTGTAGTCGTTCGATCGAGGCGAGAGATCGTGACAAAGCGACAGTTCGGCGCCGTTCGCAGAGCATGGGGCGGGATTTGAGCAGGATATCGGGTATGGGCCGCCGATTTGAACAGGATTTGCGTGTGATTTCAGCGGTTGTGGCATGACAGGTAATCATTTTAGGCATTTTTTTTTATTTGTCTGTTTCTCTTGGTTCTAGCTCACAGGTCAACAACCCGTTAGAAGGACAATGGCCGGAAAGAAGGTGGATGTCTTGGAGGGCGAAGTCGGTCAATTAAAAACCGATTTGGAGGAAAGATTTTTTTATTTTCAAAATCAAATCACCACCAACAACGAAAGGTTGGAGGGAAAATTCACGGCCATGGAAGAGATGATGAAGAAAATACTTGAGATGAAGACTAATCCGACGGCGTCGGATGCAAGAGAGACTGTCGGCGACCATGGCGTAGGAGGACATCCGAACCCGCCTCGGGGGAGGAGGAATCCGGCCGTGGAGATCCTTGAGGGAGACGACGACATGCCACCTCTAGAGCCACTTTCTAGAGAGGAGATGAGCCTGGGGAATGACCGTCGAGGTGCAGATTTTCAGCGTCGAGGTGCTGATTTTCAGCGTTGAGGTGCTGATTTTCAGCGTCATGATGTGGATTTTGAAGGCCGGAGGGGAGAATATGAGGGAAGTGCAGATTTTGGCGAGAGAAGAGGAGAATATCAGCGTCGAGGTGCTGATTTTGAAAGGGGAAGAGGGGATTATGACGAAGGACTCGGATACCAACGACGGAGGGAGGACCGGGACACTTGGGGAGCACCTCCTCTTCGAGGAATGGGAGGTTATGGAGAGTTCCGGGGTAACGGAAGGGATCCAAAGGTGAGGAAGTTGAAGATGCCCATCTTTGAGGGCGAAGATGGCCATGGTTGGATCTACAAGGTGGAGCGTTACTTTGCTGTCAACGGGTTAACAGATGATGAGAAGCTGACAGCGGCAGGATTGTGTCTGGAAGGGAAAGCGTTGGCATGGTATCAGTGGCGAGACAGGAGAGAACCTATCAGGAACTGGCGAGAGTTCAAGGACTGTTTAATAGAGCGTTTCCGAGCCGATGGGGGAGGAGACTTCTATGAGCAGTTCTTTGCTCTGACTCAGGAGGGGACCGTGGCCGACTACCGGGACAGATTCGAGTACTTGGCCAGCCGTCTGTATCACATCTCTGAATCGGCCCTAGAAGGAAATTTCATGAAAGGGCTCAAACCGGAGATACGAACAGCCGTCAGAGTGTTGGAGCCAAGGAATTTAGGCAAAGCTATGGAGCTGGCACAATTGGTGGAAGATCAGAAGAGATCAGAAAGAGGAGCTCGAGGCAACTACTCAGGGGGATCGTACAAGATGACTACTGCGGTATTACCCTCCAAAGGGGTAGCGCCAGGAGGTCAGAAGGAAGCAACCAAGGAAAAGATGGGAGGAGGAAATGGTGGACAATTCAAAAGGCTGACCGAAAAAGAAATGCAGGACAAGAGAGCAAAGGGGTTGTGCTTCAGGTGCGATGAGAAGTACATGCCGGGGCACAGGTGCAAGGACCGATCTCTTCAGGTTCTCCTCGTTTGTGAAGATGAGGAAGACGAAGAGAGAGGTGGGAGTGACCCTGAGGTGGAGGAGGATGAGAAATTGCATCTGGATGTAGCAGAAGTCTCTCTGAACTCAGTAGTGGGACTCACCTCTAGTCACACTATGAAGGTGAAAGGAGAGATCTCTGGTCGCGAGGTTGTGGTGTTGATAGATAGCGGAGCAACACACAATTTCATTTCCACCCAGATAGTTGATGCATTGGGGATGGAGCTAGTGGATACCGGAGGTTACGGGGTAATGATGGGCACCGGGAAGGTAGAGATGGGACGGGGAGTCTGTCGAGGAGCAGTACTGAAGATCCAAGGGATTCATGTAAAGGAAGACTTCTTTCCCCTGGAGTTGGGGAGTACGGATGTCATTCTTGGGATGAAATGGCTGCAGACATTGGGAGAGACCAAAATCAATTGGGGCACCCTGAGGATGGAGTTGATGGTTGGGGGCAAAAAGAGGATAATTCAAGGTGAATCCGGACTGACCAAGGCAGGGGTTTCTCTCAAATCCCTCATCAGAACCATTCAGGAAGAAGGGAGAGGTTACTTAATAGAGTTACACCGCTTGGAAGGGGTTAGATTGGAAGAGGAAGGCAATGTTCCCGCTACAGTACAGCCGCTCATACATCAGTACAGCGAGGTCTTTCACCCTCCCCAGGGTTTACCTCCTCAGAGAGAGTTGGAGCATGCCATTACTCTGAAAGAAGGTGAGACTCCGATCAGCGTCCGTCCTTACCGCTACCCACAGATTCAGAAAGATGAGATTGAAAAGCTGATCCGAGAAATGCTGGAGGCAGAGATTATCAGACCCAGCAACAGCTCTTTTTCCAGTCCAGTCCTCCTGGTCAAAAAGAAGGATGGAAGTTGGAGATTTTGTGTGGATTACAGGGCTTTGAATAAAGGCACTGTACCAGACAAGTTCCCAATTTCAGTGATTGACGAGCTGTTGGACGAGTTACATGGTGCAGTGATGTTCTCTAAGCTAGATCTAAAATCCGGATACCACCAGATCAGAATGAAGGAGGCCGATGTTCCAAAAACGGCGTTCAGGACACATGAGGGACATTATGAATTTCTGGTAATGCCCTTTGGATTGACTAACGCTCTGCAACCTTTCAATCACTGATGAATCGGGTCTTCAAGCAGCACCTCAGGAAGTGTGTCCTGGTCTTTTTCGATGACATCCTGGTGTACAGCAGGACTGTGGAAGAGCACTTGGAACACCTGAGGGTGGTATTGGAAGTACTTCAAGAGCATCAGTTGAAAGCCAACTTGAAGAAGTGCAGTTTTGCTCAGGCAAGTGTGGAGTACTTGGGACATGTGGTTTCTCAAGAGGGAGTGGCAGCGGATCAAACTAAAATTGAGGCAATGCAGAGATGGCCACTGCCTAGGAACCTCAAGGAGTTGAGGGGCTTCCTAGGT
Source organism: Dendrobium huoshanense (assembly GCA_016618105.1). Classification (NCBI taxonomy): domain Eukaryota; kingdom Viridiplantae; phylum Streptophyta; class Magnoliopsida; order Asparagales; family Orchidaceae; genus Dendrobium; species Dendrobium huoshanense. The sequence continues at coordinate 9,264,973 of CM028347.1, read as the reverse complement.
TTGACGGGATACTATAGGAAGTTTGTGAAGGGGTACGGTACCATTGCATGGCCCCTGACGAAGCAGCTAAAGAAAGACAATTTTCGGTGGGGAGAGGCAGCCACTCAGGCGTTTGAGAGGTTAAAAGAAGCCATGACGACGGTTCCTGTTCTAGCTCTCCCAGACTTTGGTCAGGTCTTTGTAGTAGAGACGGATGCATCAGGATATGGGCTAGGTGCAGTGCTGATGCAGAATTATAGGCCAATAGCTTACTTCAGTCAAGTACTTTCAACCAGGGCTAGATTGAAGTCAGTGTATGAAAGAGAATTGATGGCCATTGTCTTGGCTATTCAAAAGTGGCGGCCATATCTCTTGGGAAGGCACTTTATCGTGCGGACGGATCAGAGGAGCTTGAAGTATTTGCTAGAGCAAAGGATGGTAACAGAAGAGCATCAGAGGTGGCTATCCAAACTACTAGGCTATGACTTTGAGATCCAGTATAAGCCGGGGTTAGAGAACAAGGCAGCTGATGCTCTATCCAGATGTGTGGGGGAACTCCAGGAGTTGGCTCTATCTGTACCCTTGATGGTAGACTGGGGAGCCATCAAGGAAGAAAGCAGGTTAGATGAGGAATTGGGAAAGATCAGGGAGGATCTAATGAAGGATGAGAGTAGCCATCCGGGATACTGTCTTGAAGGGGAGAGACTAGTGCATCAGGGGAGGTTCGTTCTGCCTCGAACCTCCATTCACATCCCCAACTTGTTGCAGGAGTTCCACGGTAGCGCAATTGGAGGCCATTCAGGAGTTCAGAAGACATATAGGAGGCTAGCAGCAGAACTCTATTGGAAGGGGATGCGTAAAGATGTGGAGGAGTTGGTGGCAAGGTGTGAAGTGTGCCAGAGGAACAAATACTTGGCCATGGCGCCAGGAGGGCTGTTACAACCATTGGCACTTCCAAACAAAGTTTGGGAGGAAGTGTCCATGGACTTCATCGACGGATTACCACTGTCAGAAGGATACACTGTCATCATGGTGGTGGTGGACAGACTTAGTAAGTATGCACACTTCGTCCTTTTACGACACCCGTACACTGTAGTGTCTGTGGCAGCTACATTTATCAGAGAGGTTGTCAGACTGCATGGGGTTCCAGAATCGATAGTGACGGATCGAGACAAGGTATTCCTTAGTCAGTTTTGGAAGGAGTTGTTCCGATTGTAGAGAACAACCCTCAAAAGAAGCACCGCCTATCATCCACAGACAGACGGGCAGACGGAGGTGGTGAACCGAAGTGTGGAGACCTATCTAAGGTGTTTTGTGTCGGAGACCCCGCGGAGGTGGGCAAAGTGGCTGCCTTGGGCTGAATACTGGTACAATACCTCGTACCACTCGGCTTCCCAGATGACCCCATTTAAAGTGCTGTATGGAAGGGACCCTCCACACCTAGTGCATTGTGGGAAAGGCAGTACTCCCGTGTCATCAGTGGAGCAATATTTGGAAGAAAGAGACAAGGTATTGGAAGAATTAAAGAAACATTTGATGAGAGCCCAACAGATTATGAAAAAGCAGGCAGATTCACACAGGCGAGACATGCAGTTTGAGGTAGGGGAGAAGGTATTCTTGAAACTACGACCCTACCAACAGCGGACAGTGGCAAGAAGAAGGAATCAGAAATTAGCACCCAGGTACTTTGGGCCTTATGAGGTGATGAAAAGGATTGGTGCAGTGGCGTACCGACTGAAGTTACCCCCATCAGCTACCATACATCCAGTTTTTCATGTATCACAGTTGAGGAGAGCTATTGGGGAACAGGCAGTTAGCACGGATTTACCAGGGACACTGACGGAAGAGTTGGAAGTGATATTAGAACCTCTGGAGCTTACAGGCGTAAGAACTGATAAGGATGGCAACAAAGAAGTGTTGATTAAGTGGAAAGGCCTTCCAGATTTCGATGCGACGTGGGAGCCAATGGAGAGAATGAAAGAGCAATTCCCTTCTTTTCACCTTGAGGACAAGGTGAGTTTTTGGGAGGGAAGTATTGATACGCTGCCGGCCCAGGAGGGGCCAGCTGGACCGGTCCAGCCAGGACCGGTCCTGTGCTACTCACGCCGAAACAGAAAAAAAGGGGGGGGGGGGGGGGGGGGGGGCGGGATTCCCTAGTGGGCCCAGTGGGTTGTAATTGTAATTAGGAGGGAATTTTTGAATTTGGGGGGCTGTTTTAGGAAGTGTTTGATTGTCCTTTATGAGGAATTTGTTTAATTAGGAGTTTTGGGGGGATTAGCTCCTCATCTTGAATTTGAATTGTTTTGAGATCTAGGTTTTGGTGTCTTGGGCTCTTGGCTTCGCCGGAGATCTTTTGGAGAGTTTTTCCTTCCTCTCGAATTGAAGGAAAACTGTATCTTGCAAGTGCTTTTCCCCCGTTGTCGAAATAAAAGTGTTTGCAGTGTTTTTCCTACGTTTTCTCCTTCGTTTCCTCTCAGATTTTCGTGCAGTTGGCTGTTTTTCTGCTGTGGACAGCAGTTTTTCCTTTGGATCCTCTTGGTTTTGGTGTGAAACACTTGGAAATCCAAGTGTTTCCTATCAATAAGCTACTTTTTGTTTTGGGGCACTTTAATGGGACCGATTCTTAAAGTTGAACTCATAATAAATTTGAATATTAATTACATTTTCATAATATTCCTTTTTAGATTGTCCTAAACTCTGCTGGAAGATTAATATTTTCTTTTTCACAGATTCATAGCAGCGGTAATCCAACAAATATTGCAAATCCTATTAAAGATGTAAGTGTTCAGATTGATATTAAAGCAACAGGCGGAAGGCTTACACCATTCCAGACTACTCTTTGTGAGATACTTCCGTATCAATCTTTGGAGCTTTTTGATAAGCATTACTTGGAAACGTTCAATGTACAAGACATACAGTTGATCTGTTGCCAATCTGATTCCAGCACGATGTGGCTGGTTCCTCCTGTGGTTCAACAGCGATATATCAGATCTCTGAACAGTACCTTTGATTTTATTTTCACATGGGTTTTTATGAGGGAGAGACCTGAAGGAAAGGAAGCTGTTAAATCTGAATCATTTGTTGAACAAAGCCCAGATGATTTGAAGCAAGTTCTTAATGGAACAGAAAAAAGTATTAGATTACTGAATGCATATCCTAGATATTTCCAAGTTACCAGTTCTGGTGATGTGCGGCGCCTTGAGCAGACTGTATGATGAGTTTATTTTTACTAGTGAAGCTGATTATAATTATATTTTGTTAGAAATGCACTGTTTGTTCATTTATTAATTTGGTGTTCTAAATTCATATTTCAATTTTCAGGACATTTCTGTGAGCGGGGATCTTTTTCTCAACCATGGAAGTCCATCATGGTGGTCATTTCATGATGCCAATGCCTTGCGCAAAATGGAATGTGAAGGGATGAGTGGACCACTTGCTATTGTTGTTTCTGAGGAGACCCCACGTATGCATCTATTACTTACAGTTGCATTTTTTTTACTTGAGTGCACATATTTTCTAATTTTCATGGATAAATATTAGCACCTTTTCATAGTATATCTACATGTGGTACTAAGAAGCCCGATATGCCCAAACAGTGGTTTGTTTTATATTTTAAAATTTTCAGGGCCTATGATTGGTACAAATCATTTGGTTCAATCCTTCAATTGTTCAATTTGACTTGCCCTATACAAATGTTAATGGTTATGAATGGAAAATGTAACATAAGCCTTTTTAAGTCCCTCCCTCATGCTGTTTACGGCAACAATGATGTAAATTCAGCTTTAGTATTAAACTAATTATATATTAATGAGCTAACTGATTATATAATAAGCCATTAACTTTATCCAAAGAACTCTGCATTTGTTGTGAAGCAAAATATTAAGCAGAATGGTTGCAAAATGGCAACAATGGTAGTGGATGAACTTGGAGTAGCTTTGATACTTGTGTATCTTCACATCCCATCCTCCCTAAAATTTTGTGACTAGAATTAAGATGGTGTTCAATTTAATTTCTGTTACAATTTTAATTTTAATTAATATATTAAACTTTAAATTTAAATAGCATAATTAAAATTAATTTTATTTGGATTTTTTTTAGATTAAATAATTTAATTATGTATAATTTCTACACTTATGCAAATCATGCCCTATAGAACAATAAACCATGTCAAGTCCCACAAAATGAATTGGATGCCTTGTTGCTAGTATGATTACCTTTATAGTCTAATTATAGTTAAACCTTAAATATATTAACTTGAATGTATTATAAATTACAAGGTAATTTGAATAACGTGTAATCATTCATTTAAATTTATCTTTTTTTGTTTCATTAATACATTTGAATGATAAAAGTCATACATATATATATATATATATATATATATATATATATATATATATATATATATATATATATATATATATATATATATATATATATATATATATATATATATATATATATATATATATATATATATATACAAATTTTATTAGCATGAATGGCTATGTGCCCACTTGTTTTTTTTAAATGATTGAACTGCCTGATTAGCTTCTTGTAAATTTGGTTAGATGTTGTATGTAATAACATTGAAAGCCATTTGCTTATTCATGATAGAGGAGTATGGCATTAGAGGATTGATTTTCACCTAAAATAAATTGCTAGAGCCATGTAAGCAATGTCTTATAGCATTTAATGCTCTTGAATAGTACTCAACTAGGCAGATGCATGATTTAAAATTGCATAATTAGAGATTGGCCTTAACGCAATTAAAAAAAAAAAAAAAAACAATGAGACTTACGCTTCTAGATTGAGGTGCACTTCAACGAACGCTTCGGCTTAATTTTAATGTAATTTTGAAGATGTGTAAGTATCAAAAATAAGATTTAAGTAATTTTAAAGTTTTAATTTGTATACATAATTAATTAATTAAATGTATTTGTTATACAGAAACTAGATCAAACTTGAGAAAAATTGCAAGACCTCAAGTCGTCGTTGCATGCTGTAAGACCCTCACGTTCACATATGATCCTACTGCATCGCCATCGTTTTTTCTCCAACAGCTCTCCTCCTGTTATTGGAAAACCATTTTTAATTTTTAGTATGAGAGGAGAAAATGCAATCAACTATATTAATGATTCTTGTGTTGATCCTCTAAGTGATGAGAGGGATAGATTTTTAAATTCATAAATGGCAGCCTTAGATTACTTGTTTATGCTGATCTAGAGATGGGAGAGACTATTTAACATTGTTTGTAACCTTGTATAACTTCTAATAGTCACACTTTGAATTTTTATGATTTTACATTAATATTAATAAATTATTTATTATTTCTTTTTTTATTAATTTAATGGTTTAATTATGAGGCTTATGCACCGCCTTACGAAAATATAGTGCCTATATGTACCCAATTACACATTTTCAAACCCCGTGTAGATAAATTTCAGTAATTAGTATTTCTAGCTATGAAGAATCTTGAAAAGAGTAAAATAATTGTAGAATGCCTTATTCCTGTTCCAGCAAATATGAGAGATTAAGATAACTAAGATTAGTACTAGTTTATTTTCTCAAGTTAGTGAATATCTTCTGAATTTAGCGAGTTATACCTCAACTATCTAACTCTTACTAGTATCATTCCGTGCTTTTCTAAACCTATAAGAGATTGGAGGGCCCATGTTTATCTTATTATAGTTACAGAGTAGCCAATATGAAAACCGAAGTTGATTTACTGTTAGGAAAATATTGGAAGGCGATGTAATCAGGATATCTTAATGATCATTTTGTAACTTTATTCATTGCTGACAAGGACATTTGGTATTGTACTTGCAATTTGTCCATTTTTTTTTATTAAGGTGAGGCATTTTGATGCTATGAATGTCTGATTCGACTAAATGATGCCTTCAAGACCAAAATTCTGTTAAAAAAGTAAATTGAGATCTGCTTGAACACTGTTTATTTCATTTTAAGCATTTGATCTGTCCCTGGTGTAGCTGTTTAAGAAAAACATGCATAAGCCAACTCTTGCTCACAAACCTATTGATTCATTGTCCATCTTTGGTTGTAAATAAATAATATTTGAAAAAATTTGATGATTCTGAACTTGTACTTATTGCACTAATTCTTGCTTTTTCTGCAGCTTGTAAAATTTTATGCAAATATTAACTGAAATATGGAGTAATGAATTTATAAGAACTTTTTATTTTTGCTACTTCCAGAGGGCATTATTGGTGCAACCCTAAGCAAGTTCAGTATATGGAGTCTTTACATAACTTTTGTTCTAGCATTTGGCCGTTTTATCAGACGTCTGTTCTCTGATATAAGAATGAGAATACCTTATGAGAATCTCCCAACTTGCGAAAGGTAAATTTAATTTTCACAGCCATCATCCACCCCTAAAAAAGGAGTGCTTTAATTGTTTATTCTCATTTTGCACAAGAACTTATTCGATGTTATTATTTTCCAGATATATTTAGTTTCCCAATTGAAGTTTTTACCGTATATGTTTATCTTTTAGTGACCAACAGTCTACCCCATAAAGCATTGCATGTTTCACCACCATTTTATAGAATTTTCCCTTAAGTTTGAAGATGACTTTTCTATCACACAACAAGCCCGATGCATTCCTCCACTTCAACCTTACAACTTGAACTCTACTAATAATATCCCCATCTATTTCACGATTACCCTGAGCAATAGACCCAAGATATATAAAACGTGTGCAAAGCGATCATTCTACGAGTTATCTTTTTTTTTTTTTTTGGAAAAAATACTTATTGTAAATAAAGAGTATCATTCACAATCATTTGATGCATCATCAATATTCTCATATTCTTTGTATTATGTGTCACACCTCACTATCTAGCCTAAAGAAAAATCACATAACAGAGTACACAAGCTTAAAACTAAGAAATAATTCCAAGTAAAATATATTGTTTCAATATTATTTGTCCACCAATAAGATTGTCAGAGTATTTAAATCTAATAACACCTACTAATTAATCTACAAAAAAGTAAATAGATTTTAACTATTGCAATAACTTATACAACGAACAAATAGCTATAAAATCAACTAACTAATTTATAACCTTGGTTACATTTTAATGATGAACATGAAGCATGAGTCTAGAAACTCTTTTTTAGATGTTGCACGACTAATAATCTAAAAATCATAAAATAATAGGCATGCATTTGCAATAAATAAATTATATAAACCTACTGAAGAAAGTATGATTGACAATGCTAAGTCATAAATATTTGCTAGGAATAAACAAAATAAAAAAAAAGTATATTATATTATAATTATTATAGACAATCTTTAAGAATAAGATTTTTAAATATGAAATCATTTAATAGTATTTATTGTATAATATATTATATAGTTCATAATAATTTAATACAAACTAATGATTATTGCATTCAAATGTGAAAATATTTACTTGCATGCATATTGTATTTATACATCAATAATGAATTAATAAGTCATTCATCATTTCTATATATTGTTAACCTCTATATAGAAGAATAGAAAAGAGAAAATCCTGCATACACACACCTTGCACCCAGTGGATCCGCGAATCCTTGTCTAAATCACGCCAATTCGGCACCGTTCGAGTCGCATCCCGCGATTAGTGATCAGAACCGGCCTCGATCGAGCGCCCGCAGAGGTCGTTAAATAGCGAATGAATGGAGACTTCTCCCGCCGCTCTTGACTCCAAGCCACAGCTGAAGCTCCCAATACCTCTGCTCCTACACACGACTCTTCCTCCTTTCGACTGCTCTTCTCCCACAAGCCTCCATGCGAAGCCACTACAACCTATCGAAGACCTCACAACCGGTCGAGGCCGCTGGTAATAGCTAAACCGCCGTTATTACCAACTGCTAGACAACCGCCGGTCCAGGACGCCGGTAATAGCTGAATTTCCTGTAGTGACCACTGTTCTGCCCAATCCCTATCTAGTCGCAAGCTCCAACTGGTCTTTCCCTATCCCGATCACCTTCCGACCTGCTCGATCCAGAGAGGGAGAGAGACGAATCCCTCTTGTCCGATCTCCAAGCCCAAGCGAAGCCCTAGCCGAGAGCTCCCGTCGCTTCTCTTAAGCCTTGTCCGATCCATTTCTCCTCATCTCTATTAGCCGCAAATCCACATCCTATCAAAACTGTAACACCTACCTCCTATACCCGAGCCCAACTCAGCCTAGACAGTGGTAAGACTAATGACCGTTTCAAATTAATTTATGTTTATTAGAATTAGTTAATTATTATAGTTGATATTTGATATATCATTTATTTTAAGCATAATTAATAGTAAATTAGTAATAACTTATTATTAATTATTATAATAATAAATTATTATTATTATTATTATTATTATTATTATTATTATTATTATGATAATTATAATTATAATTATTTCTTTTATTTATGTTTTTTTTTTCTCTTATTTTATTTTGTTTTATTAGAAGTGTTTCAAAAAAAAATATTATGTGCACTCTTTCGTCGTTGCATCTCAAAGGTATAATCACTAAAGTACTAAACTTATATTTCCACTCTCGTAATTTGCGGCGAACTAGTAAACCCCCTACGCGCTCACGTAGCGTTATGGGGAGGGAAGCTAGTGCGACGCCCACGACGAGACTGAAATTGCCTAAAATCCTTTCCTCGATGCTTGCGACGAACCTGCAAACCCCCTACGTGCTCACGTAGCGTTGTAGGGAGGGAAACCGGTGCGACGCTTACGACGAGGTGGGTAATCCCCGGACCGCTCAAGTAGCATGAGGGGGACAAAAATTAAGTATCCATACGTGGGGAAATCACTGTGCTTATTTCTAACATGTACTTTTTTTAATAATAAAAAAGAACTCTTAAACGCATACGTAGCGGGCGGGAATTTTTAAATAAAAATGCAATCGCGGTGTCATTTTGACACCTACCTAAAGCGCTCACGTAGCGTCGAGGGGAAGATTGTCTCTTGGTTTTTCATTTGAATAGCAGGGGACTACTTGAACTCCGGGAGGTTGCCGAAATTTCATTTGAAAATGCTGAGAACTTGGACAAAAAATTGGAACTTGATTTGAATATAACTTAAGGAACTTGACATTGAACAATGAAGTGAACTCAAAATCAAATTTGAGCTTGAACTTAAATGTGGATTGAAGCTGATAAGAATAAGGGATGCACTTGAACTCAAACAAAAACAAGATAGCTCGAACTCATATTGAACTTGATTGAACAGCAGGGGACTACTTGAACTCGAATGAGTTGAACAATGAACTTGCTTGAACTCAAAGATCAGTTTGGAACTTTTGAACTTGATTCAATTGACATTAATAAAATTCAAATCTAAATGAATATGAGCTCGACAGTACACAACAAGTTACCTGTAAAAAGCCAAAATGCAAGAAAACCACAACAAATGCAAGCACCTACAGGTTAAAGCAGGAGATTCGTTAGTGCACAACAAGTTACTTGCAGAAAGCTTTAAGTAGTGCACGACAGTCTACCTGTACAAAGCAGCAAACTACTCAAACCAGAAGATGCTACAAAACGCCACCGGATCTGCAACATCCCTATAAGCAGACAGAAAGCGTCTATGAGCTCCTAAATGAAATGCTGCATTCAGATGACAGTTACTCGTAGAATTGACCAGCATCAACAAAGTCCGAAATAAATCCCCCGTACATGCATCGTAGTTTGTATGCACATAGGTACACAAAGGAGTAAATACAATCACAACTCGCATGGGCCCCGGCGAACGTGTTATTCTACACACGTGACGTCTAGGGATGCTGCGTTGGTCATTAAATTTAATCCCGATCCTCTTAAGCAAGCAGGAGTCGACAAGGTTCAATAAATATTCCCAAAATACCCTAAACACCTGCATGGGCCCCGGCAAGCGTGCTATTGGTACACACGTGACGTCTAGGGATGCTACGCTGGTTAATGAGTGAATTCAAATTCGAACATGATCCTTCTATACGGATCAATAAGAGTCAACAGGGTTCGAACCATCAAATAAATATACGGTTGTGGCAACCGATATATTTATCTTAATACATTCATATTAGGCATCCAAGGCCTATAATCAAAAGAATTCACTAACAAGGGCACGAAGCTTACGAAATCTGATCCTCCTAAGCAGGTAAATAGGAGTAGACAGGGTTCGAATCATCGGATAAATATGTGGTCACGAAATTGACCTGAATATTTTATTTTGTACATTCATATGAGGCATTCAAATCCTTTAACAAAGGAAATTCACAAACAAAGGCACAAAACCTATGAAACTCGATCTCTTATCGGCAAGTTGATAGGGTCGACAAGGTTTAGTCAATGAATGATCCCACACCCCGATAATGGCCATATTGAATGCTTATCTCAACCGGAGGGGTTCATTTCAAATACTTTAAATGCCACCCAAATGCCCGAAATTCTAAACTCCACATAAAAATCCAAAGATATTTAAAATATGAATAAAATCATGAAACACTTAAAGTAAAAACTCATCCACCATCCGCAATAGTTTGCCGGGGTAGACAAATTAAAAACTACTTCTGCTCACAAAGAGCCAAATGCCTAGTCGAAAATATCACTAGGATCCATTCTCAAATAATCTCCTACCAGTAAGTACGTGGTACGTGTCCTCTAACCGGCGGTTTTGCCACGAAATGGCACCGCATGATAAACGGATATGACCCAGGGCGCTCTGAACCGAGTGGTTTTGCCACCAAATGGCACCACGAAATATCGGTTATGGCCAGAGCCATACGTTCCTTATTGGCATCAAATCCTTGAGATATGAATCAATAGGATATGATCGATAGGTCACAAAGCTCTATGTTAGCTAAGGTGGATTCAAATTTGTCCCCTTAGGCAAATATTCACCCTAGGTCTACAAGGTACCTTTTGATGAAGCAACCTATAGCTGCCGACAAAGATCCTTCTGTCAGGTTGGGTCGACTACCTCCTATGACTAAGTAAACCAAGGACCACGATGACCCGGGATGACAGAACCATGGGATCTTGATCGGGTCCATCATTCATTCCCCCACCATCCGCTTTAAGTGTAAGATGGTGCAATTTCTATTTAAATATTAAATCTCCAAATCTTCCAATCCTCCAAATGCCCAAATTCAAACACAATTTCCAAATCAAAATCATTGTTGCTACTATATGCTGATAACACGTATATTCTATGTATCTGATTGAAATTTGTCCCCTTAGACAAATATTCACCCCAGGTCTACAAGGTACCTTTGGATGAAGCAACCCATGGCTGCCGACAAGTATCCTTCTGTCAGGTTGGGTCGACTACCTCCTCTGACTAAGTAGACCAGGGACCACAATGGCCCCGGATGATGGAACCATGGGATCTTGATCGGGTCCATCATTCATTCCCCCACCATCCGCTTTAAGTGTAAGATGGTGCAATTTCTATTTAAATATCAAATCTCCAAATCATCTAATCCTCCAAATGCCCAAATTCAAACACAATTTCCAAATCAAAATCATTGCTGCTACTATATGTTGATAATACGTATATTCTATGTATCTGATTGAAATTTGTCCTCTTAGGTAAATATCTACAAGGTACCTTTGGATGAAGCAAGCCATGGCTGCCGACAAGTATCCTTCTATCAGGTTGGGTCGACTACCTCCTATGACTAAGTAGAGCAGGGACCACGATGGCCCGAGACGACGGAACCATGGGATCTTGATCGGGTCCATCATTCATTCCCCCACCATCCGCTTTAAGTGTAAGATGGTGCAATTTCTATTTAAATATCAAATCTCCAAATCTTCCAATCCTCCAAATGCCCAAATTCAAACACAATTTCCAAATCAAAATCATTGCTGCTACTATATGTTGATAATACGTATATTCTATGTATCTGATTGAAATTTGTCCTCTTAGGTAAATATCTACAAGGTACCTTTGGATGAAGCAACCCATGGCTGCCGACAAGTATCCTTCTGCCAGGTTGGGTCGACTACCTCCTCTGACTAAGTAGACCAGGGACCACGATGGTCCCGGACGACGGAACCATGGGATCTTGATCGGGTCCATCATTCATTCCCCCACCATCCGCTTTAAGTGTAAGATGATGCAATTTCTATTTAAATATCAAATCTCCAAATCTTCCAATCCTCCAAATGTTCAAATTCAAACACAATTTCTAAATCAAAATCATTGTTGCTACTATATGCTGATAACACGTATATTCTACGTATCTGATTGACGACTAGCCTTAATCGAAAGTTCTCTTTCATGATCGGGAGAGGTAATTAACTATAGGAAATCAGAACTCAGATCATAAAGTCTTCGCAAAATGAGGGCGAAATTTCTGGGTAGTGTCTTATCTTCAAACCCATCTACCTTCCAAAATTTACCCCGAACTTAATCCGTTAAAACTCCCTCGCCAAAACAAAAGCACAATCATATGCGAGCGGAGGTCGGGGCCAAATTTTTGGAGCCCATATATATATATATATATATATATATATATATATATATATATATATATATATATATATATATATTCATATTCGGTTTAACTATAATATCTTAAAACTAGGAAAGGTACGCACAAATCTCATGAAAATTCAATGATTTCTCAAAAGTTGAAGTGTTCAATGGACCTATTGGTCTGACTAGTCAATATAAAAAAAAACATCTATCGATAATATATGCATCATACATTTATAAATTATGTAAGTTTATATTATATTAAAGATTCCATAATGAAGACTATCATTATTAGGATTAAATTCAACTACGTATAAGCACAGTCCATGATTCATGCAAGTAATATATATTTGTGAGCAATCATAACATGATGTACATGATCTTTTTAGGAATTTGTGCAATAAGTAAAATGACAATGCTAACTATCACATCATATTAATATGATTAAGTGAACCATTGTGAATAAATAAGTAAAATATCAAGAAACACACTCCTAATAAGGAATGATATGTTTATCCTTTCATCAACAAATATATATTAGAAGTAAATTAACATTTCGATAATTAAACTTGATCATTATGTTGATTTTTCTCACTCCATAAACCTTAGGTTTTAAAGAATTTAAATTATTCATACATTCAAACATTCAATAATTAATATATCCCATTAAAACACATACATGTAATCAATGTTTTTTAAAAATTTCTCTAACTTATATTACAAAATTAACCCCAACATACTCGCTAATGGTTTTGTATTTTAGCACAAGAAAATGATGAACACTAAGTGCATGCAGTCTTTGATACAAACTAATAATAATCTTTTAATTATGGTATTCTTAAAAGATGAATCATCAAAGTAAAATCCATTAAATCTAATATATCAATACACAATTGGATATATAACATAAATACATTAACTCAGTATATTTTAGCCTGAATGCATATACATGCATATTTATGAAATTTCATAACTTCTGCAGACTTCAAATCAAACTCATTAAGGATCAAGCACAAAAAGAAAACTAGATTAGAGTTATCTTGCTGGGTATCAAAGAGGAACAAAAAGAAAAGTGCCCTAAAAAATTTCGTTCTTAACTCAAGCTCAATCACTTTACTCTACATCACTCATCATCTTGCTTCAGTTTGATTGATCACAGCTGCTAGTTTCACTCAACCTAATCATGCAACTATGCGGGTTTTCCTTTTAGTCTAGATTGGGACTCATGAGGCACTGTGTTCCCTTAATAGAGATGGTAAGAATACATGGTCCTAGTTTAGTTTAGGAAAGCTAAACATGGGTTATTATATTCTCTCCATTATATTCAAATTTCAAACTAACGATATAAATTTTAAGCAATTAAACTCAAAACAAAAGCCTAGCATCTAAAATGTGTATTCAATTCATAAGTTAAAGCATTGCATAGATGATTCTAATGCAATAATCCATTGGGATTGAATCATTCATAAGGGAAACAAAAAATAAGGTGCAAGATCAACTGTACATCAATTCAACTATTCGTGTATCGCATCAAAAGTTATTGTAAGCCCAAGATGTAGAACCATCACACTTAATAAATCTAAAGTGAGACCTGCTAGAAGTGAAGTCATGTTTTTAACAATCATTCATTCATATATCATTACCTAGATAAGTGAAATTCGATGAAACTCTTAATATGTTCAAACAAACAAATACATTAGAATTACAAAAATAAAAAAGCCCATTCAACAACAATCATAATGACTAAGATTAATTCAACAACAATCATAATAACATTAAGATTACAAGGTGGAGCACGAAGGCAGCTAGCAAATAAATATTAAATATAAGATTAATCATTATAATAATCTCCCCTAATAAGAACTTACACAAACCAAGCATTACAAAATGTAAGGTCATATCTTGCCCATCACAATTAATGAGGTAAATGGAGCTATTAAGCAAACTTTTCAACTAATAGTCACTTACAAAAATCACAGGCTAATAGTTAACCCAAGAGAGTTAAAATGAAAGTAGGTGAGCACCATTTTACCTCATGTCAAATAATCAAAAGCATAAGCTGCTACGCTTTAATTATTGTATCATATTGCTATATGGTTCTCTCCTCTTGTTTATTCTCAGTACATTCTGACCTTTTACTGTTCATTAGGCTGATTGATATCTGCGACCAAATTTCCCAAAAAAGAAAAAAAAAATATCTGCGAGCACATTTATGCTGCTCGTGCAGAGGGTAAGCTGGAGGTCGAAAAAGTTCTCTATTGGACACTAGTGAAGATATACATATCTCCTCACATGCTTCTTGAATATGCTAAACTGGACTAGTTGTAAATTCAAGGATGAAAATAGTGAAGTTTTGGATGATTATCTTCTCATGGCTTAACCCAAAGTATTTTTTCAACTTTTATTTGTGCATGTTTTGGTCCATGTATTAGATATTTCAAATTATCTTTTCATAATTCAAGTCATTTAATTAGATTTTTTTTTCTATTTTTTGGACAAATCGAACAAATAGAAAATGCAGCTCAATAAATTTAATAAGTTATTGGTAAAATTATGCAATCTCAATAAAATTTAATTTTATTTTTGAGTTCATTGATTCATAAGTGCTCAACTTAATAACAAGTCCATTTAGCGTTCCATTCATCTAATTAATTTAAATATAATTGCTAAATCATAAACCTCTGTCATTAATGCTCATGATTAAATTTATCATATTATTTTATTTTTTAAAATCTCTATGTAATATCAGCCTTTGTTCGAAAAAGATAAATCCTGATGCGACTGAGCCATGTCAGTATATTTTAATACGATAAAATATTTTCGTTTACAAAATGAAGTAAAATATTTATAAATTGATTGTAGACTCAAACAAAATTATTGATAGAACTAAGCCATATCCAAGATATACAATTCGCGAAAACTACACTTCAACCAAAAAATTTAATTTCCATTTCAAAATATAATAATACTAGTCTCCAATTAAATTTTATTTTCATGAATAAAAAAAAAATATTCTATGTATATTCTTTCTTATACTTTATTTTATATTTTTAATTATATATTTATATTTATTAATTTTTTAATTTAACCTATTAAAAATTTTAATATATATATCGCTCAAGAAAAATAATGGGTTTATAACTAATTATTTATTAATTATTAATAATAAAATTCTATGCTTAAAAAATTAAATTTAATAACCTAATTTTTTATCTAAAAAATTCATTCTCCCCGATGATTTTTTTTTTTTTTTGTGTTCGAATGAAGCAAACCAGCAACACCATTTAGAGTTCGGGTGGAGATGCTCTTAATAAAATAATTTCAACTACAATAAATAAATAAATAAAATCACTTTACATGCAAACATTTTACTTTACATGAAATTTCTACTCAACCAAAAAAACCCACGCAATCAAAACCCTAATGATAACACTATACATACACATTAAAGATCTAGATTTAATCATAGAATTCTTTTCAAATATTTGGAGGCTCTACTTGTGCTTCAGCATTAGTCAAGATCTCATCTTTCTCATGAATAAGATAGTCACAGAGCTCCAACAGCTGATCTGCTAATGGAGGAATGCCAGGGTTTCTCCTGTCATTATATTTGTGGGCATTAAAAGCTATCTGCCACACATCATGTCTGAAATCTTCTGTCCTCTTGTACTCCAGGTTCCTCACCTTGTCTCTAATGGTGGAGAGATCCATGGGAGATTTTATCACATCAAAATAGTCAGGAGCTTCCTTCTTGGTTACAGGTTTAAGAAACAGATAGGATATTTCAAGGTTATCCCTCAGCTGGTCCACTATGCTTTCAAGAATATTTGCTAATATAACCTGCAAGATCAGAATCCAGTTCAATGTGTTTCCAAATAGCAGTTAGATGTACCTAGTTTGTTTTAGGGTTTAACCAAAAACATGACCAATTCCTAATATATGGTTAAAACTTAAAACACATATCTTGAATAACTAGGGTTCTTCAAGGCCTTTCACCTAAAGTTTGAACACTAGTATCAGCAAAATGGTGATAAAAATATCAGACATTAAGGTATCGTTTGGGATGGCTTTCTTACCGCTTCTTAAAACAATTTTTTAGTACAAAAGTTAAAAATTTTGTACTTGAAAGATGTTTATAAAAGCAGTGAGAAAGTTGTCCCAAACAAAGCCTAAATTTACTCTCAAACAAATTGAGTAGATAATATATTGCGACTATCAAAATATAAACAATAAACCCCGACATAAATGATAAATAAAATAATTAGCTACAAAAGATTAGAACCTTAAACTTGATCCTAGGAATCAGAAGCTTAATTGTTAGTTCAAAACCAGAACAAGCACAAGTTCAAGTTTATATTTCGATAGTCGCCAATTTCAAATGTAAAACTAAGCTAAAAATCAACCAGTACAACGTATTTTAAGTTCATTACCTCCCCTCCTCTGCGTCGCTTTGTTTGTGGTGCAAATTCTTGAAGACCCGTATCACTTATATTTCTTCTCTTTGCAGCTCGATCTCTTTCAGGAAACCTGCGGTCAGTTCTGTATGATCTATGATCCATTAAATATTCATCACTAAAATCAGGTCTCTTCTTTTTATTCTTCTTCGCTTTCTTTTTCTTAGCATGTTGGTGTTCCTCCCTTCTAATTGCTGCTTCATAATTTCTCCGTTCCTCAATCATCCTTCTAATCCTCTCTTCTTCAAGTCTCTGCATGTTTCTACCTTTCTCCTCTCTTATTCTTCTGTCATATGCACGATTTACACCAATTTCATCATTCAAAAAAAGATGACTCTCAAGCTTTCTCTGCTTGTCAAAACTTGGTGATAGCTCAGCAATTCTCTTCATCTTCCTAGATTCATGATCTATTGCAATATCAAAATCTTGGGCATGCTTGTTAGTTGTAAATTTTGGTTGTTTTATGACAATTTTCTTTGGAGGTTCTTTATCCATGCCTTGGGGAGGTAGAATTCTAACGGTTGGCTTTGGTGTATCTGGGAGTACATTCTCACCTTTCATCTTGATTGGAATTATTAAATTCTTCCCAGCTTGCTTTGCCTCACGGTTCATGCTTCCAATAACCAGCTTATCAAATGACTGAGATACAGAAGAGGTCTTTTCACTTGGCTTGTCAGCTGAACCACATTTGAATTTAAGCGGGGGAACCTTGACTTGTAATTCCATTCCATGCTTTTCCAGATATTCTGTAGTGTCCTCAGCAGCTTCCCTCGACAATGTGGGCATCATTTTCTTGTTTAAAACTTTCAGTTGAGGTCTGTTCGCACCGTCTGGCAGGTGAGATTTGACTGACGAATTCTCTATCTCCAAAAATTCTGCGTCTTCTCCGTACTTCGGACAGTTTTTGTTGGTCCGCATGTGTCCAAGCTGGTTCATGACCACAGTATCAGTTAACATGAAGAGTACTTCCCACTTGAAGAAACATTCTCATTGTATATGGTGTACTACACACCTGGCCACAAGCTCCACATACAAAACTCTCTCTTCTATCAGCATGTTTCTTTTCCTTAAAAACCTGGTTCATATATTACAGGGAAGAAAACTATGTAGATAAGGTAATATTGCATACAATAAATCAGTTGACCAAAAATGGTACGTTTTTTCTATTATCGTTGCCACAGAAGTCTCAACATATAAAATTTAAGGGCAAGGAAAGCATTATTGTTGTTACCTTAGTTCCTTCTTTCAATGTTTTGTAGTTTTTTTTTCCTAATCCAACAGCCATTTCATTTTTTACAACTCCCTTTTTAGCCTTTGATTTCCAAGAATTTGTTTCAGCCGGAGAGTTTTCAACCTGCAATAAAAGTAGGCAATTAAATCAACAAAAAGTTTTGCTTGGTTGGAGCCTTAAAAAATTTTCAAATTGAGCTAATCGTCTAATAAGCATCACCCTTCTTCACAACAAATATGATAGTAGTACAATTCTTTAATGTTGCTAAATGAAAAGGTGATGAGAGAGAGAGAGAGAGAGAAAAGAAGATAGAACTACCTCCCTAGATTCGTGGGTCATGAGTTCTTTTGAGGTATGTGAACCATCAGGATGTGAACTGCTAAGGATTTGCCTGACTGCAGTACCCACTTTCCTGGCAGGGCCAGCAGTCTCGATAACTAATTGAGGACGGCCAACTTCTATTCCAATAGGTTTCTTCTTTTTCTCAATCTCAGATTCATCATCTGTAAATTAATTTACGAAGAAATAAAAAATGACCCGAGTAAAATATAAAACATGGCACTTTAGCAGCAACGAAAAGTTCATGACTCAAATTAATAAAAAGAAAAATGAGAGGCATATCTTGAAACTAAAAGCGCTATAATATGTGTGATAAGTTGTTTAGGAACGTAAAATAAATTGTAATATTAGTTTATAAACATCAAATGAAGAAACTATATGTAGTGATGATTAAAAAGTGATTTAACTTACAAGGACAAAATTATTAACCTAAGGCACACAATAGAATTACAAAATCAATAGAAACAAACAAAAAGAGATCAAAATAGCAAATTCTCAAGCTGGTGATGTCAAGTTCTTAACACATTGATTTATTAAAGAAAGAAAACTAAGAAACCAAACCGAAGGCTATTGAAATTCTTCGTGGAATACATTCAATTCACTAACATAAATAAAAAAAGGAAGTCTGAACACAAAGATCCTGAATATAAAGGACATGAACCTTAAATAAGGATGTAGGACATTCTTATCCTTAAAACATTTCACATAAGTTGGGCTTCGGCCTAATGGTTCATAATCATGCCATAAATCCCAACCATGAGATCATGGGCATGATTCCTATTCCTCACACAAAGCTAAATGCAAATCAATAATGAAAGTCTGAACACAAAAATCCTGAATATAAAAGATATGACCCCTAATTAAAGATGAAGGCATTCTTATCCTTAAAACATTTCACATAAGCTGGGCTTCGACAAAATGATTCATAATCATACTGTAACTCCCAACCATGAGATCATGGAACAATATTAGACATGCATTTCATTTGGCTCTTATATTAAAAGTTTGTCCCACTCAAAACACTTCTTTAAATCTTATTTCCTTTATCAAATATATGTGATATGTTTTTATCCTTTTGTAAAAAAAATCTTAAATTTTAAAATTAATTAAAATTTAAAAAAATAAATGAAAATTTGACCATAAATGATAATGAATTTAAAAATACATAAAAACAATTCTAGTTCAATTTTTTTATTGTCTAATTTTCTTTAGGGCTGACAATGGGAAACAGAGTTTATTTAAACTGAATTAATTGAATGGTTAGATCTTATTAATCGTTTTGTACTATATACTGATGTCAAAAACACAATAACAAAATTTAAGAATTACCTTAACAACAAGCTTCATTCCATCCAAATTAGGATATCTTTTAAACAAAACAAAAATGCATACACTGAAGGCTAAGTTTCAACTAACCAAAGAAATTTTTCGCTCCTCAAATATGGAATATCCTTCAACTAATTGATAGGTATTCTTTTCTTGATTTTGACCATCCTTCAATTAGCTAAAGGGTATTCATCACGATTTTCTTTTAAATCTTGTATTATCCTTCAGCCAACAAAATTGTATTCATGGAAGTCAATTCTTAAACTAAATAGCATTTATCTTTGAATCTAGACTATCAATCAACAAACTGAGCGATATTAACTAATGGAACCAAGCTATCTTTCAACTAACTAAATTGTATTCCTCTCCAATTCATTTTAAATCTCGTATATATCTCAACGAAGGGTATTCACTAAACACTATACTTGGACTAACCAAATACTGTTCCCAACGCAAATCTCGAAAAACTATCAATTAAGGATATTCTCTTGCCAAATCTGGTCATCCTTCAATTAAGTGAAATGTATTACTCTTGAGATCCTTTTAAATCCATTGAGCAATCTTTCAACTAACCTAAAGGTATTTAACAAAAGCTATCCATCAACTAATTAAAGAGAGCTTCATAGTCGAACATGGACTATCCTTAAACTATTTGAAGGGTATTCTCTTCTCAAAAATGATTATCTTCCAACTAACTAAAAGGTATTCCTCTTGAGTTCCTCTTAAATTGAGAACTGTCCTTCAACAGAAAAATATCCACGAAATGTTATCTTTCAACTAAACAAAGAGTATGGCCTCCTCAAAAAGAGTATACCCTCCTTGAATCTAAATACTTTAACTAAGTGAAGGGTATTCCTCTCAAAATCCTTTTAAATCTAGAGATATTCTTCAACTAATCGAAAATTATTCACCAAAAAATATCTTTAAGCTAATCAAAGAGTATTCCCTGTTCAAATCTAGATTCTCTAATTAAGTAAAGGGTATTAACTCTATAAATCTAACGATATTTTAATTATTTAAAGAGTATTCCTTTCAAGTTTCTTTTAAAGCATAGGACTCGTTCAATTGATTGAAGAATATTCTTCAAAGGCTGATACTTCAACAAACCGGAGATTATTCGCCAAAATTTAATATTTAAACTAATGAACTAGTAGATTCCCTCCACAAATCTAGATTATTATTTAATTAATTAAAAGGCATTAACTCCTTAAATCTAGCTATATTTCAAATACTTGAAGAGTATTCCTTTCAAGTTCCTTCTAAATTATTGGGTCTCCTTTGAAGAATATTTATCAAAGGTTGTCCCTCAAGAAATCAAAAAAGTTCTCCATTGAATAAAAATTATCTTGGTATTGACTCCTCAAGTCTGCCTATGCTTCAGCTAACTAAAGGATTTTTCTCACAACTTTCTTATAAATTTTGAGTTGTCCAACAACTAAAAGAATGGTATTCAATAGCACTTATTCTTAAACTAAGGATTACTCCCATCCTCAAATTTGAATTATCCATCAACTAATCAAAAGGTTATTTTCTCTTCTAATCTTACTATCCTTCAACTACATATTGTACATTCGTCTCAAGTTCCTGTTAAATCTTGGGCTATCCATCAACTAATCGATGTTATTCATCAAAGGATGTCTTTCAACTACAAAAATATTCCCTCTTCAAATCTAGACAATTCTTGTAGCACTAATAATCATTCAACTAATTACATGGTATGGGTACATTTGTACAAACTACATAGCTTTCAAGAAACGCTAGTTAGTAGTTATAGGTCACCCTGAGCTATAAAACATTTGCAACAAAAAGGCATGAAATGGAAGAACACGCTCAGATGAATAAATAAGCCATGTCATATAATATCCAATACTAAATGATTCTCAAGTACCCTACTGAACAGCAAAAGGATATCAAAATAAAGTGAAACTTATCATCTATTCTCTACCTTTACAGGAATTAAAGCAGTATTTTAGTAATAGACAATACTTGCATCCATTCAACACTAGTCTACTTCAACTAGAGGAAGATTTCTGTTATGATCATAAGCAGTATAAATGTAGTTCAAAGAATCTCTTTAAGAGAATCGGGAGAAAAGACCGCTGCAAATAACCAAAAGCTTAAGAATATATCTCTTTCCTTTTTTTTAGTCAGCCAGACCTTCGTAAATCCTCTAAAAGCTGCATCAGATGCTCATTGCAAATTTCCTACTGGAAAAAAATGCACCAATATTTATAGCATTAGAAGTACTCATAAGTATCAAAAAGACTGATGTATTTTGTACGATCAGTTCAGAAGTCATGACAATAATAATATACGCTGTTCAAAGATTTTTGTGCAATTCATAATATTTCAAACTAATCAAATGCATGTACAAAACAAGCTTGAAATCTTATGTTTAATGCAAATAGATCAACAATAAATACCTGAAAAAAGGTATCAATTTCACATTATGGTGCCTATGATAACATACTTTTTTATCTTTTTGTATTATTTGAGGATAACACGCAGGACAAGAAATGAAGTTCTTGACCATGGATTTCCAATGATCATGGTCGTTAGCAATAACAAGATCACAACCACACAAATAATTTCAGAAGTTACACAAAATAACTTAATTCCTTACCATCAAGCAATCTGCGGATAAAAGCTGCTTCTGCTTTAGCATCTTCAATTTCTTCTTCTGTTTGAGAAAATGAATGGCACCTTCTCATTTTGAGTCCTTTAGCAACATCTGCCTTTTCAACCATTGCATCACCGTTTCCCACCTCCTCTTCAAACTCTTCCGCATCTAGTAAATTTTCAAGGTCCCCAGCAAAAGAATCCAAATCACTGTTTGCTTCAGAATCACTCTCATTTTCATCATCATTAGTGGCAGAGAGACTTTGAACTTGTCGATCCCATATTTCCTGGCATTTTTCTCGTGTCTGCTGCTGAAGTTGAAGAAATGACATTCTTTGTCCGCGTGCAAACTTGCTTAAGGTCATGGCTTCCACTTTAACTCCTGTGGCTGCTTGCTCACTTGACAGCTTGCGTACCAAAGCAATCCGATGCCACCTGGTTAGTTTATCTATTTGCTCTTCAGGAACTTTGAACTTTAAGAGCACCTAAGATAGCAATGATGGAAAACTTGAAGTTTTGCATAATTTGTTCTTTAGATAGCTAAAAAGATATTACGCCATAATTCACTTTTTGATCACTAGAAAGATATTACAACTACATTAGTACAAATAAAAGATAAGATAATCAACCTGCCTTGGTGCACATGGTAATTAATAAAAATAGCAGATCCTAACTACAAATTAATGATAATGGATAGAGATGACTTCGATTATGCACTACCAAAATTAGTTTTGTTCAAAAACAAACCTTGAATAATCTCAAATAATGTATGTAGTTAAGTGTTCTTTCTATAGTAAAAAATGTTTGCCATTCATTTATCACATAATGTTTTAGATGGAATGGTGACTATGTGATGATTGTGGATAGCCTTTTGGTGATATTAATGGCAAAAAATGGCTATGAATCTTAAGTTTCATAATCAGATAAATGTTCAGGAGTTTATGTAGTGATTAAAGGTCTAGATAGATATATTAATAGAAATTTCAAGAGTAATCTAGTTTGGGCAAGGTTCGACAGATTTGGAAGATCACTTTAGATAGTGACTTTTATATGAGATAAATGGCTATAAATGACGGTATAATGTTAGCTTAGTGATGCAGAACTATGTAAGTATGCAGTGATAATGTTTAGAAGTTGCACAACTTTGATTAGAACAACAATGAAGAAACCATTAGCATTTTAAAACAACGTATAAACGAGAAAGGCACGCTTAGGCTAAATTACATAACCAAAGATTTGAAAATTTCAAAATAACTCAGTAAATAACGTTATGCCAGAATAGTGGTTTCAATAAGAATCCCTAATCTAACAACAAGAATCAGTAACAAAGAAGTATGCTCAAAACCCTACGTTTACTAAGCTTTAGCAGAAGTCGATGGAGGCGTCCTTCGTGACTGCAATCACTTACAAGGGAGAGTAAGCTTAAGAAAGATACGAAGAAAAGGAGTAGGAAAGACCTTCATCAAAGATCGACAGTGATCCTTCACTCGATGCTTTCAAGTTGTTCCTCAACTGTGATGCATTTAGATTTTTCTGCTTAATTTTTGTTATGAACTATATTTGTTATATTTTCTATTTTTTTTTGTTTTTATGCTATCCTATGATGGTGGTAAATCCAATGATCATGGTAGGAAGAGGTTTGGATTTTGTTTCCTTGGATTTGCCGGCTTGGGGGGGTCCATTTGTCCTTTGTAGGCTGCTGGTTTCATGAGAACTATGGCTGTTTCGGTTTGAGCTTAAGAAATTAAACTTTAGTTGTGCCAAGCTCATTAATTTCTAGTGGAGAAGTAGCTCATTATGAGCTGATGTCTTGCTATAAAATTTAAGGTTGGGAACTAGATTTGGTGGGTGGAATTTGTTCTTTCACATCCCCCTTGAAGTTGAGTTGCTGCAGCCTTTTTTTTTCTCCTCTGGAAAAGCCTCTCTCACGGCTGGCTGCTTTGGGGAGTGATTTGCCTCTTCGGGTGCTTGTCTTTGACGCCTTGGCATTCCCTCTGTTGACCGAGCATTTACTGCCGCCTGGCTTCCTGTGCTGATTCCTCGGTCTGTGATTTTCTGGCTGGAACCGTGGCTTGTTCTCTGGATTGTTTTAAAGCTGCCCCTTGGACTTCAACGGGATTGACTCTTGGCTCTTCAATTCTTCTTGGAAACTTGGGAACTTTGGCTGTTATGTTCCCCCTCTTTGGCCTATATATATATGAAGTATTTTGTGAAGAAATGGTGGTGAATATTTGAGAGCTAAGTGCTTACAAAACCTGAGGGTTTTCTTTGGAAAAGCTTGAGAGCTTTTTCCATTCTCTTTCTCCCCTAGGAAAGCTTGCGAGCTTCTCCTCTTTCTTCTCGGTCTTCTATCCTCCTTCTTCTCTACGCAAGTTCCACCCCACCTGTATCTTTCTTCTAGTTCCGTTGGCGAAGTTGTTGGCTGAATTTGGTTGGCTGTTTTAGAAAAGCTGTGGGCTGTTTCTTTTGTTGGCTGTTTTAGCAAGGTTGTTGGCTGTTTGGTGAAGTTGTGGACGGTTTGGTGACATTTTGCTGGAGAAGTTAAAAGGACATTGAATCCCCCTAGCTATGGTGGACCCTTGGTTTGCATATCTAAACCTTATTTTAAATATTATTCCTACAATCGGTACATGTGAGGAGTCCTCTTGAAGGATGTTCTGAGGATAGTTTTTTTTGTTAAAAATATTGTTCTCTTTGTTAGTCTTCTTTTGTTTTGGAAGTTGGAAGTTGTCTTTTCTAAAGATAGTTGTTTTCTTATTTTATTTTGTTCTCAAAGTTACGTCTTAATTTTATAAAAGTAAGATTTGTTTCTCTTGATTGATTTCTCTTTGTGTCTTGCTCTAATTAGCTTGCATCAAACTGCTTCCACCAATGTGTCCAGAATGCGCTCGATGTAATCTTCAACGGTAAAATCGATCCTTGGATTAATGTCAAAGAAAGTTGACCGGAGAATATCCACAAAGTCGTCCTCGTCGTAGGTTAAACCGTATTCAGTTTCCGGATCCGCCATTCATAGGTGCTAGGAGCAATTCTTTCAAGGAATGCTTCCTTCTTCACTATTGTGGAGAGAGAATTTTCTCATCCACGTAAAATAGAGGAGCGGAGAACGTGTTCCCTTTCAAAATCTGAAATTTTATTTCAGATTTTGAGAATCAAAGGAAGAGAACTTTAAGAGGGGGAATCCAACCCCTAAATTCTCGTAGAGAGTTAAATGGAAAGAGAGGGAGTTGAGAGAGAGAGAGAGAGAGAGAGAGAGAGAGAGAGAGAGAGAGAGAGAGAGAGAGGCGGAGGGTGGGAAGAGGGGTCGGCGGCACTAACGGGGTGGGGTGGGATCTATTTTCAAATTCTTGAATTAGGATTTGGAAAGTAATTATGGGATGGGGGTCTTGAATTTTTGGCCAAGGAGAGAATTGGGGGTTTTTAAATTATTTCCTAAGTGGGGAGTTTTGATCAGGAAATAATTTAAAAGGGGTTTAATGGGGGTGGGGGGGGGGCAGGCATGGGCAAGGGGGGGAAATTAATGTGGCTATTAATGCTTAATTAATAAATCAAGATTGGAAAGAAATATTTCATCCTTTCTTAATTTAAAATTTAAAATTTAAATTTAAATAAGAATTAATTGAAAAGGTTTCCTAAAATAAGATTTATAATTTAAGTAACTATTTGAAATTCAAATTAATTTAAATTTATTCAAATAAAAGTTACCAAATTTATGAAATCTAAATTAGGAAGGAATTGATGGCAAGTGGGGAAGGATTGATGGACCAAAGGAGGGCCGGCGGCGGATGGAGGAGGCTCGGGTAGGGTGGCCGGCGGCTTGTGGAAGGGGTAAAAATTGTGGAGCTCGGTGAGGAGAGGATGATGTCTTGAAGATGGAGGTGGTTTGGAGGTACAGTTGCCCGGTAATGGAGGTGGAAGGGGAAAAACAAAAGGTAAAGTAGAAAACCACGAACCCGGCCGTCTCCAAGGTTGGTGGGTGATCCGCTCTCCCTCTCTAAGGGATTTCTCCAAAGTTCTCTCCAAGAACTCTCAAACGCTCTCAAAACAAGTGTAAGAAAATCTCATAATAATCATTCATCCCCTGAAAAATAAAACAACAGGCTATAAATAGCCTAGTACATGAGACTCAAGAAATAAAAGACTAAAATGACCTCGGGGCTTACATACAACACCCCTTTACATAGAAGGGAACAACGGGAAATAAAAGGACATAAAACAAAATACAACGACATGAAAATAAAAACAATACATGACATAAATCATAAATACAATGACTCGATCGTGGCCATAGATCGACGGCCACGCCTCTGATAAACCTTCTACGATCTGATGTCTCCATCACTTAGGATGTGAACTTGTGATCTGAAGTTGATGACAGAGTTTAGTGGAGTTTAAAAGTATGTGAAGTGTAGGAAATAATACTAGGTCCAAGTATTCCCTATTTGGGTTGATGGCTTTAAAAGGGTTTTATGAATTTGGTTGTTGGTTTATTGGTCTTAGGAGATGCTTATGAAGTGGAGGAAAAGTTGTGATAGTTTAGAGTAGGTGTTTAAAAGGATTTGTAAGTAACATAAAAGAAATAAAGATAACTACATAATCTCACCAAAGAAAAGACACGCACTTGAAGCCACTAAGCACCAAAAAAATGAAGAAAACTTGTCCACAAATTACTTAATCAAAAACTGAAAATTACAATACATATCAGCACATATTTATAGACATTACAAGAATAACTTTAGAAGAAAAATAAAGAAAAAAGGGGAGGGAAAGAGGGGGTTTTTAGGCATTAAAGAGAAGTTCCAACTACCCCTTATTTTAATATCTCATCCCTATCTAATATTTCAAGGTTGACCACAAAAACTTCTAGCAACAACAACAACAATAATATCAAGCTTTTATCCCATTTATGTGGTGTCGGCTACATGAATCTTTTTTCTCCATTATGTCTTGTTAAGAGTCAAATTCTCATTTAAATCTAATAAAGAAAGGACATTTCTAATATTTCCCAACCAAGTCTTTTTAGGTCTACCTCTACCTTTCTTAACATAAGTCAAATCCAATACACACACTTTCCTAACCGGGTCATCGGAAAGCCACTTTTTTATGTAGCCAAACCATTTAAAGGCGACTCTCTCAAATCTTATCTTCCACTAGAGCTACTCCAACCTTTTCACATATATGCTCATTTTGTATCCTATCTCTAAGAGTAAGGCCACTCATCCATCTGAGCATCCTCATCTCTGCAACACTTAACTTAATATTATGCTCCTTTTAAATGGTCGGCATTCTAAACCATTTTACTAATACGCTTTTAAAAACAAAAATCTTTATTTTTATTTAGAGTGCGAAGGTCACTAAAGTCCAACGCATTCTCCAAATCTTCATTGAAAAGTTTAGCAAAATATCTCATCCATCTTTGTTGAATATCATCTTCTAATAAAATCACTTTTTGATATTCATCCTTAATACATTTCACTTGAACTAAATCCTTACTACTCATATCTCTTTATTTGGCTAACCCATGCATATATATTTGGTCCTCCTTAGTATCTAATCTATTATATAAATCATTAAAAGCTAAAATATTTACATCGCACATTATTTTCTTAAACTCCTTACGAGCCTCTTTATATCTTTCTCAATTATCAAAATTTTTTACATATAAACCAACTTCTATAACAAATCTTCTTATTTAATAACTTTTCTTGCACATTTTGATTCCACCGCCATATAATTTCTAGAAGAAAAATAAAATATAAATTGCATTTAAAATAATTAAAACTATGAGCTATTTATTCTGCTCTTGTAATTGGGCATTTACTTTGATATATTCCTTGAGGTTTAATCTTAGCTCCTTTAATCGGGCTTTTAGATTGATTATCTTCATTCACATGATGTGCTACATCACTGCATGTGTGAAGATACCGAACAAATGGATAGCTGAATGTACATGGGAGGATCAAGCGTTGAGAATAAAGAAGATTATTATATTTTTGATTAAATGTGTCGCGCTTATATATGGGCATGGCATATGAGAGAATAGAAATATGAAACAAATAAAAGAGAATCATATTCTTAATGATGATAAAAAAACTAAAAAAAAAAAACAAATTATTAATGATGATATAAAATCAAATATCTCTCATAAAATCACCTTCTAACACATTAGCATTCAAATTTGTTAGCTCCATGTTGTTATACATACATGAAAAAGATAGATAATTCAGAACTTTGGAAAAGATATCCGTCACTTATTCTAAATTAGAAATATAAGTAATAATTTTCTTGCAACGCATATCATCTCGTAGTGATGACAATTAAATTCATTATGTTTAGTTCTTCAATGTAAATATAATACTTGGCAATGTCGCAATATTGTGTCACAGGTTGGGTGATAGGAAAATTGAACTCTCCTAAAATTGTTTTCACCCACATTATTTGAAAAGTAAAATGAGTCATATCTTTATATTCAAATTCAACGTTGATCTGCCCATTATTGTCCGTGTCTTGCTTTTTTTTAATGAAATTACCTCTAACAAATATACAATAGTTTAAGGTTGACTTCATAAATTTAACTGAACACACATGATAAACATCTGAGAAAGTTGCAATATTCAGTTGCTCATAAGTTATAATAGATAGCATCATATCAGGTGTACTTTTTTGAGATATCCAAGAATTCCTAGAACAACCTCTCAATGCTTACTTATAATAGATTGTATGTTGACTCACCTCTCCAACGGCGAATGAAAAGTTTGTCCTAATAACAGTTAGACAAATAAGCTTATGAATTAACATTCGATATTGAGATAGATGATCAATTAATCATTGTTCATCCTTATAACCAAGAAGACCCATTCCTTTAAGAAGATCAATAGCATATTGATACGCCCTAGGGTTTCACAATTTCGGTTTTGCCCTAATTTCCCCCAAAAGAGAGGAATTTCTCCACCAAAATCAAGAAAAACAATCACAAGAGAGTTGGGATGAAAGACAAGAACCTTTGCATTAGAAAGCCAAGAGAAAACAAGATAAGTTTGTCCACTTCGAGAAAGACAAGATCTCCCACAAGAAAACCCTAGAAAAGAACAAGAAGAAGACTAGGAGAAGAAAACTAGAAAGAGACTTCCCTTCTCATAATCCCCAAAACTAAACCCTAATGGCCCTCTTCATACCATCTCAAAATTCCTCCAATCCCCAAATTACCCCCACTTAAGTGGGTGGGTCCCTTTGGTCCAGCCGGTCCGCCCGCCCCCCTCTCTTCTGCCTGTAGACCCGCACAGGTCCAGGCCGGACTGGGTGAACCGGTCCATCAATACCGCCCTCTAGAAGATCAACCTTGTCCTCAAGGTTGAAGTCTGGAAACTGCACCTGCATGGCTTCGTATACCTCCCAAGTAGCCTCGTGTGTCGGTAAGTCCTTTCACTCGATGAGAATCTCCCTTTTGCCTTGATCATTCTTCCTCACTTCCTTCACATGTAGTGGTTCTAGTAAGAATTGCATATCTTCTGTGAGGCCCTGGGGTATAGTAGGAATGGCCACAGTATGATCCCCTATGCTCTTCTTCAATAGCGATGCGTGGAATACAGGGTGGATGGAGGAATGAGGAGGTAACTTGAGACGGTAGGCCACCATCCCAACTTTCCTTTCGATCTCGAAAGGCCCGTAGTATCGTGGAGAGAGCTTTTCACTTCTTCTGCTAGCTAAAGTCTTCTGTCGGTAAGGCCGTAGCTTCAAGTATACCATCTCTCCCACCTCAAATGTCACATCCTTGCGGTGAGCATCCGCCTTGGTCTTCATGATCTATTGGGCCCTCAATAGGTGTTCCCTCAACTCACCCAACACCCTATCCCTCTCCTCCAAGTATTGATCCACTATATATACAGGGGTCGTCCCCTTCTGATAATTCACCAACGGTGGTGGATCTCTTCCATAAAGAATCCTGAAAGGTGTGAACAGAGATGCGGTATGGTAACAAGTGTTGTACCAATATTCTGCCCATGGTAGCCATTTGACCCACTGCTTGGGCCTCTCCCCCACGAAGCATCTCAAGTAAGTCTCCACGCTCCGGTTCACCACCTCGGACTGTCTGTCTGTCTGTGGGTGGTATGCTATACTGCGCTTCAAGAATGTACCCTGCATCTTGAAGATCTCCTTCCAAAAAGAGCTCAAGAATACTTTGTCCCTATCCGAGACAATAGAAGTGGGGACCCCATGCAATCGAACCACCTCTCTGATGAAAGTAGATGCTACAGTAGGAGCTGAAAAAGGGTTCCATAGTGGAATGAAATTGTTATACTTGCTCAACCGGTCAACCACCACCATGATGACCGTATACCCATCAGACTTGGGTAATCCCTCAATGAAATCCATGGTGACTTCCTCCAAAATCTTGTTTGGAAGCACCAAGGGCTGCAGCAAACCACTAGGGGTACAGGCTTGATACTTGTTCCGTTGGAAAATATCACATTTGCTTACCATGTCTTCGACATCAACTCTTAACCCTTTCCAAAAAAATTCGGCTTTCACCCTCCAATAGGTCTTCTCCACCCCTGAATGTCCACCAATACGGCTATCGTGGTACTCCCATAGCAGAATGGGGACAAATGCGGAGTCACGGTGTAGTACCAACCTCCCCTTGTACAACAAAAGAGAGTTCTCCAGGTGATACCCTTTGAACCCTCCTCCCTTCTGGATAGCCGCCCGAATTCTCTCTAGTTCCTCTACATGTTGATTTTCCTTCACCATTTCACCCCAATCTACCAATTGTGGTACAGATAGTGTCATCAGCTATTAACACTCCACACGAGAAAGAGCATCTGCCGCCTTGTTTTGAACCCCTTGCTTATACTGAATCTCAAACTCATATCCCAAAAGTTTGGCTAGCCACCTCTGATGTTCTTCTGCCACCAATCTCTGCTCTAGTAAGTACTTGAGACTCCGCTGATCAGTACGAACTATGAATCGTTGCCCCAATAGATAAGGCCGCCATTTTTTGAATAGCCAACACAATGGCCATCAGTTCCCACTCATAAACTGACTTCAACCTCGCTCTAGGTGATAAGATCCTGCTGAAGAAAGCAATCGGCCTATGATTCTGCATGAGTACCGCTCCCAAACCCACTCCTGAAGTGTCAGTCTCAACCACAAACTGCTGGATGAAGTCTGGAAGTGCCAAAATCGGGGCACTAGTCATGGCTTCCTCTGCCTTCTCTCCCCACTGAAAATTGTCCTTTTTTAACTGATCAGTCAAAGGACCTGCTATGGAACCATAGCCCTTGATGAACCTCCTGTAGTAGCCAGTCAGTCCCAAAAATCCCCTTAGGCCTTTAAGGGATTTTGGTGTAGGCTAATCCACCCTGGCCTCTATCTTGGTGGGGTCATGATGTAGACAAAAGGGGGGGTCAACACAAGTCCAAAATAATTCAGATTTTGGCTTCCCTTGAGTCTACTAGCTCAATCCAATTGAGCTAGAATTTTAGCTCATTTATGAGCTAGGCTTTAGTTCATTTATTGAACTAGAGATTAGCTCATTATTAGCTATGAATTCTAGTTCATATTTATCTTTATTTTAATGTACTTTTATTTTAGTTTTTAATGTCTTAAAAGTTGTCTCTTGGATTTCCAAAATATGGCTTTTGGGAATCCAAGATTGTTGTTTAGTCTTCCCATGTATGGCTCCTTGAATTCCACCATGGGAAGTTGAATTTTGTGCTTTATATCTTGGGATCTCACAGCTGGCTCCTTGTTCCGTGTCCGCCCCTCGTTTCTCGTGGCTGTAGCTCTCGGTCCGTGCGGTTCCCTTTGTCTCCCGTGGTTGCCTCCTTGGTTCCTGGTTTGGGTATAAACCGTGAGCTTTGGGGGGAGATTTCTATGCTTTTTAATGTTTAGATTTATGTGTTAAATTTATGTAATGTGTCTCTTTGTATTCCCTTTCATACCTATAAATATGGGGGATTGTTTATGTTTGAAGATAGTGAATGATATTTGATTTTTGAAAAAAAATATGTTAACCTGCGGGTTGATTGAAAATCCTGCGGGCTCTTTCCACCCTTCTTTCTCATCCCCTCCGGAAATCCTGCGGGCTTTTTCCAACCTTTATTCTCGGGCTTCTAACATCTTTCGTCTCTCCGCAAGTGTCACTCCACCTGTATCCTTCTTCTCTAAGTGCAGCAATTTTAGGGTGTCGTCTTTTAATTTTAAGTTTGCAAGTCGTCGTCGTTGTAATTTTGTCTTTTTAGTTTTATTTGAAATGTAAGAGTTTGTTCGTCCGTTTTCTCGTCCTTAGTCGTTTTCGTCTAGTAGAAGTCTGTCGCGTCCTTTTTGTGGGCGAAGGGTATAGGCTCCCTATATTTTTTTGCTTGCATCAATTTGGTATCAGAGCAAGTTAGGAAGTCCTAGGTTTGTGAGTTAGTTGTCAAATTTATTTTGGTTGTTAAGTTTGTCAAAGTTTAGTTTTGTTGTCAAGTCAGAGTTTGTCAAGTCAAGAAATTGTGAGTCTGGAGTTTTCTTTAGATCGAGTATTTTGAGTCTTGTAATTTTTTTTTATTGCGTCAAAAATGGAAAATCCCAAAAATATGGCATCATTCATGGAGGAAAGCGAGCAACATGATCCTAATGTCCCACTCCCGTTGGACAGGTGGATTCCTACAGAAGGTGACTCAACGGATCCACTTCAAGATCGGCTATACAAATTACAGTATCACATGTTCCTATGTGATCAAAAGTTTAAAAAATACAAAAGGTATCTGCAACAGCAATTTGAAAAAGAACAGGAAGAAATTCTGAAGAGGTTTGGTGAGAAACTCAAGGAGATTGATGAACTGTATGCACCGCCTCAAGGGAATCAACAACAGATAATTCATCAGGAGCTGAATTCGCAAGAAGGGGAGTCTGATGTAGACAAAGGGGGGGTCAACACAAGTCCAAAATAATTCAGATTTTGGCTTCACTTGAGTCTACTAGCTCAATCCAATTGAGCTAGAATTTTAGCTCATTTATGAGCCAGGCTTTAGTTCATTTATTGAACTAGAGATTAGCTCATTATTAGCTATGAATTCTAGTTCATATTTATCTTTATTTTAATGTATTTTTATTTTAGTTTTTAATGTCTTAAAAGTTGTCTCTTGGATTTCCAAAATATGGCTTTTGGGAATCCAAGATTCTTGTTTAGTCTTCCCATGTGTGGCTCCTTGAATTCCACCATGGGAAGTTGAATTTTGTGCTTTACCTCTTGGGATCTCACAGCTGGCTCCTTGTTCCGTGTCTGCCCCTCGTTTCTCGTGGTTGTGGCTCTCGGTCCGTGCGGTTCCCTTCGTCTCCCGTGGCTGCCTCATTGGTTCCTGGTTTGGGTATAAACTGTGAGCTTTGGGGGGAGATTTCTATGCTTTTTAATGTTTAGATTTATGTGTTAAATTTATGTAATGTGTCTCTTTGTATTCCCTTTCATACCTATAAATATGGGGGATTGTTTATGTTTGAAGATTGTGAATGATATTTGATTTTTGGAAAAAAATCTGTTAACCTGCGGGTTGATTGAAAATCCTGCGGGCTCTTTCCACCCTTCTTTCTCATCCTCTCCGGAAATCCTGCGGGCTTTTTCCAACCTTTCTTCTCGGGCTTCTAACCTCTTTCGTCTCTCCGCAAGTGCCACTCCACCTGTATCCTTCTTCTCTAAGTGCAGCAATTTTAGGGTGTCGTCTTTTAATTTTAAGTTTGCAAGTCGTCGTCGTTGTAATTTTGTCTTTTTAGTTTTATTTGAAATGTAAGAGTTTGTTCGTCCGTTTTCTCGTCCTTAGTCGTTTTCGTCTGGTAGAAGTCCGTCACGTCCTTTTTGTGGGCGAAGGGTATAGGCTCCCTATATTTTTTGCCTGCATCAGGTCAGCTGCCACCCCACTCTCTGAAATAATGTGTCTCAGATACTCCACCTCCCTCTGAGCGAAAGAACACTTCTTCTAGTTGGCTTATAGCTGATGCTCCAATAAGGTCGTGAGTAACACCCCAAGATAGGTGATATGGTCCTGCAGAGATTTGCTATACACCAATATATCATCAAAAAAGACTAAAACAAACCTCCTCAAGTAGGGTTGGAAGATCTGGTTCATCAGGGCTTGAAAGGTGGAGGGAGCGTTAGTGAGCCCGAACGGCATCACTAGAAACTCATAATGACCTTCGTGTGTCCGGAAGGCTGTCTTCTGAATGTCTCCAGTCCTCATCCTGATCTGGTGATAACCAGACTTCAAGTCCACCTTTGAGAAGATGGTGGCTCCCCCAAGTTCATCCAAAAGTTCATCTACCACAGGAATAGGAAACTTGTCCAACACAGTCTCCTTATTGAGGGCCCAGTAGTCTACACAGAATCTCCAACTACCGTCTTTCTTTTTCACTAAGAGTACGGGACTGGAAAATGGGCTCACACTGGGCTGGATCACCTGAGCCTCCAACATCTCTGCCACCAGCCTCTCAATCTCCTCCTTATGAGCATGTGGATATCTGTAGGGTCGCACGCTGATGGGTGCTACCCCTGTCTTCAACACAATAGCATGCTCCCTATATCTGATAGGTGGTAGCCCCTTGGGCATCTGAAACACGGTGGAGTGCTGCTGTAGAAGGTCCTGGACCACCTCAGGTATGGCTTCTGGCTCTCTTTCTGCCTCCCTTCCCACTTGTTGCAGCTCTATCAAATAGCCCTCTCCCTCATCTCTCAAAGTCTTGAAGATGGACTTCAAGGCCACTCTGGCTCTGCACAAACTGGGGTCTCCCTGCAGTATCACCTTCCTGCTCCCCTTCCCATACTCCATATATAACTTCTTCTAGTTCACCTTCATCTCCCCCAAGGACTGGAGCCACTGCATCCCAGTATCACATCAGTGCTTCCCAAGTCCAACAGTAGAAAGTCTTGCACTGTCTCCTCTCCTTGCAATGTGAGGGTCACTCCCTTGCACTGCCCGCTACAGTGCTCCTTCCCCGTGCCCAACAGGACTCCTACACCTTTCCCTTGGGTCACCGGTAGCCCCACTCTCTCCACCAGTCTGCAAGCTATGAAATTGTGAGTGGCCCCACTATCAATCAGAACCATCACCTTGTACCCTGCAATCTCCCTTCCAGCTTCATGGTGGAATGCGACGTCAGTCTAGCTATGGAGTTGAGTGAAACCTTCACCATAGCCAAATGAGGGTGCTCTTCCTCCTCTCCATCCTCCTCAGTTGCTCCTGTGTCGCCTTCCTCCTCCTCTGAATCCCCCACTATGATCACATGTAGTGTTTTCTCCTTGCACCTATGAACCGGTGTAAACTTCACATCGCATCGGTAGCAAAGGCCCTTGGCTCTTTTCTCTTTCAACTCTGAATCAGTCAATCTTTTGAACCCCCCTTGGTTCACTGTCGTAGTGGTTTTCTCCTTGGCTACCTCCCTAGGAGGAAGGATAGTAGCCGCCTTTGTGCCTCCAATCATGAATGGTGGTCGGTAAGTGGGGTAAGACACCCCTGATCTCCTCGGTGGCTCCACCTTCAACTTCTCCTCTACAAGTTGTGCGGTCTCCATGATCTTTACTAGCCCTCGTGGATCCACTACTCTGATGGCTGCTCTGATGTGGGGCTTCAACCCCTTCATGAAATTCCCCTCCAAAAGGTCATCTGGAATCCCTCTCAATCTGCCTGATAGTAGCTGAAAGTGCACCCTATACTCTGCCACTGTGCCCTCCTGCACTAGAGACACAAACTGCTCGTAGTGTGTACCCTCGCTGGACACCCAGAATCTATGAAGTAGGAGGTCTTTGAACTCCTCCCAATTCCTAACATGTTGTCTTCCTTCAAGCCATTGAAACCAGGCCAATGACTTCCCCTCCAAACATACCGGAACCGCCATTAACTTCTCCTCCTCTGTGACGCCATTCACTGCAAAATAGCGATCCACCCTGTATATCCACCCATAAGCATCCTCTCCTTCAAAAATAGGAAGCTTTAATTTTCTTATGCGGTTGTCGGCTCGGTTGAAGGTTCTTCCATCTCCCCATGTCCCCTGAGTGAATCCCTCCCCCGGTGGTCTTCCCCTCCTCTCCCCCGGGTAAGGATTTTGGATCCCCCGCCATGGTGGTTCTCTTGGCTCACCATAACCCATGGTTGTCGGCTCGGTTGAAGGTTCTTCCATCTCCCCATTGCCCTTGCATGCCATTTTCACTCTGATTTAGTTCTTCTTCCCTAATTGGGAAATTAGGGTTAGGGTTAGTCACCGGAGATTTTCCTTTTACCTTAGGATTTGATGGAACAACTTGGGCTTCTAACAATTTCCGAATCATCTCTTCCATTCCCCCAAATCTCTCCTCTAGGGTTGAGAATTTTCCCTCCAACGAAGAAAGTTTCTCACCCACTTCCTCTTTCAATTGACCCATTTCCCCCTCCAAAAGTTCTACCTTCTTTGATGCCATGCCGTCTAGGATCGAGAACTCTGATACCAAATTGATACGCCCTAGGGTTTCACAATTTCGGTTTTGTCCTAATTTCCCCCAAAAGAGAGGAATTTCTCCACCAAAATCAAGAGAAACAATCACAAGAGAGTTGGGATGAAAGACAAGAACCTTTGCATTAAAAAACCAAGAGAAAACAAGATAAGTTTGTTCACTTCGAGAAGGACAAGATCTCCCACAAGAAAACCCTAGAAAAGAACAAGAAGAAGACTAGGAGAAGAAAACTAGAAAGAGACTTCCCCTTTCATAATCCCCAAAACGAAACCCTAATGGCCCTCTTCATACCATCCCAAAAGTCCTCCCATCTCCAAATTACCCCCACTTAAGTGGGTGGGTCCCTTTGGTCCAGCCGGTCCGCCCGCCCCCCTCTCTTTCGCCTGTAGACCCGCACGAGTCCAGGCCGGACCGGGTGAACCGGTCCATCACATATTTCTTTTGAGATTACAATACTCGATTTTTAATATAAATGAATTCAATTTTAAGAAAGTACTTGAACCGGCTTAGATTTTTTTTGTGACGAAGTAATTTTGTAACGATGCATTTGATGTAAAACAAAGTGGCAAACAAGAATAGCGTTATGTAAATTAATTAAAGTATGAACTTTGCTTTGCTAAATTTAAACTAATGCTTCTTCAAGTTAGACTCTAAAACAAACGGTGAGAGAATTAAGTAATAGCAATCAATTACAATGGAGATTCTTAGGAAACTTACATAACAACAACCACAAATAAATAAAGCTTATGGAAAAATTAACAAGAGTCCACAGTTTAACATTTAGATCGTTCACCTAGAGGTCCCTCACTCATACTCAAGACAATAGTTCTTTAGAGGAAGAATGTTGCAAGCAAACTTAGAGATGTCACTAGAAGACACGCGATGCCGATGGTGCTAGTCGTTGGGGAAGGAGCCAGGAACAGGTGGTTGTCCGGTGATCTTCCACTCTCCAGTAGGCCTTTGCTCGTCGATGACATCTGCTAAATGGAAGAGAATATGAACGACGTATTCCTTGACAGTGCCTTCGGATCTAAATCCAGGGTCAAAGAAAGGTGATTGGATGACGTTGATCTCCCCTTGAGAATTGTACGCAAATTCGTGATCAATTTCTGGATCCGCCATACATGATCATTGAAGGATTTGGGTTGTTGTGGTTTGGAGGATTTGGCCGGCGGTGAGTGGGCGTGGAGGAGGGGAAGGTGGGCAGCGGCTTGGGTTAAGTGGGGGAAAAGATATGGAAATGGGTGGGTTGTGTTAGGTTGTGAATTAGGTGAGGAGAATCTTCAAAATCTAAAATTAATTCAGATTTTTCAAAGATTTATCAAAATGAGAGGGCGGGAATAATTTTGAAATTCAAAATTAATCCAATAAGGGAGGGGGATTTCAAATTTGAATTTTGAAATTAAAGGAGATTGGGAGGGAATTAGACCAATAGATTTAATTAATTGGATCCTTAATTGGAGTCCAATTAATGTGATTGGAGAGAGGAGGGGTTGCCGGTCCTATGGAGAGGAATTTCGGGGGATTTAATTACTTGGAATTGTGGGCCCAAGCAATTAATTAAATCAAAGGAGAAATCTGAAATTAATTTCAAATTTTAGGGATTAAAGGAGTTACCTACTTAGGGGAGGAAAATTAGGAGAGAAATTAATTCAAATCTATTTGAATTTAAAAATCCCTCCAAGTTTTGTCCTCATAAATTACGAAAGCATACAAAGCAATTGATGGAGGCTAGGGGTGGATGAGGGAGGATGGTCGGCAGTATGGGCAGGGGGGTAGGAGGCGTGGTGATGGCGCCAAGGTGGGGAACGGGCGAAGGAGGAGGAGAGCCCAAAGGCCGGCAGATTTATGGTGGTGGTCGGGTAGGGGAGATTGAGAAGAGACTCACTGCCCATAGGGGTAAACTTGAAAAATAGAAATGCAAAATAAATAAAACACATAACATATCAAAAGTAAATACTCTGGATCGTAGTTGTCGGCCTACGGCTCCATCAACGATACACATGCCGAAATCTCCGACTGATGTCCTCATCAGCTTTACCTCAAAGATGTCATTATAATAATTGCTTCAACTAAGAAGTCATTATCATGTTTTTGACATAAATAGCTAGTATGACGAAGCCTGAAAGCATAGGTTTGACAAAGATAGAATGATATGCAGTACTAGTACAAAAAACAATCCCACCCAAGACTATACAAAGTTTTTCAAACTAACCGTGTGGATAATATTTCAGTTCATACAAAGCCTTTTTAAGCAAGCAGCATATGTGATTCTCCCTCGGAGTAACATATCCTGAAGGTTAATCAATATAAACTGCCTCTTACACGTCACAAATGAAAGAACTATGATAGTGTTATATCATGGAAAAGGGAGGTGTCAAAAATCTATCACATAACTTCGGTGAATCCTTTAACAACATATATATATATATATATATATATATAGCAATCCCATTAGCACAGACTAAATTTGCTTACAATCATTCCATCAACCAAACCACAAAAAGAAGTTCATTTGAGATTGTGTATAGTCAGCACCCCATTACGCCTTTAGACTTGTCTCTCATAGCTAGCCTATCATAATATAGCATTGATGGGCAAAAATAGATTAAGGAGATTTAAAAAATTATATCAGCGAGCTATGAAATTATAACAAAAAAATCTCAATATCAAAAACAACCCAACAAATCTTGTATTTCAACTTCCTTTAAAGGAGATTGGGTTTGGTTTCACTTACGTAAATAGCTTTTTCCTCCTAGACCTTTAGATAAAATTAAATCAAAAGCTGATGGACATTTTAAAATAGTCAAGCGTATAGGGGATAATGCTTATAAGATTAAGTTACCTAGGATTATTTTAAACTAATCAAGGATGAATCTTCTCCAACCCTGGAAGCATGGTAAGGATTTATTTAAATAATTTCTAAAACCCCTTATGATGCAGGACTAAAATATTTTAAATGTATGTAATACGAAATTGCACGATTTCTTGAATTAAGGAAGTAAGATTAAAACTGTTAGCAATCAAAACGATAAAATAAAATAAGAGAGGGTGCCTACGTTTAGGCTAAGCCGCTTGCCAAACACTTGGAAAATCAAAACAAGTTAGAAATTTAACCATCCTGCTAAGTAAATAGTTTCAACAAAATCCCTAATATAATAATAAGATTAGAAGCATTGAAAATACACTCAATCCTACGTTACTAGGTTTTGGGCAATGGCAAAACAAAATCATACGTTTACTAAGCTTAGGCAAATGTGGAGCACGCCTCCTTGTGCATCGTCATTACCAACAAGATTATGGGATTAGAAAAATAATTGAAAAGGGGAAGACGTTCACCTTAGTCAAATCCAGAACAAGTAGTCTAGAAGTTGAAGAAGTTCGTCGTAGTTTCCCTTGAAGGTTCAACTTTGACGAAGCCCGGAATCAAGTAGTCGAGAGGTTAAAGACGATGATCCTTTGCTATTCTTGCCGCTTCCCCTTGAAAGATATGGGTTTCTTTCAAAAATCCAAGTACTCAAAGGTGGGAGAAGGTGGCCGACCGAGGGGAGAGGATTAGGGGAATTTTGGTTCAGATTTTGGGAGGCTTACATGGGGAATTTGTATCCAACCACTCTCTAATTAATCCTTAGATTAATAATTAGAGAGGGGAGGAGGATGAGTGGCGGCGGCATTAAAGGGGCAAGGGGGGAATTTAATTTATTTCCAAATATAAGAGTAGATCTTTGGGAAAGAAATTAAATTGGCATGGGCATAGGAATTTCGGCCAAGGAGAGGAGTGGTTTTGAATTGTTTCCAAGAGAGAAGGTGGGCTTTAGGAAACAATTCCTAATTCAAAACATTAAGGGAGGCCGGAGGCTATAGAGAGAGGGAAGGGTTTAATGATGCATTTAATGCCTACTTAAATTATTAATTAAGTTAGGAAAGAAATATCTCATCCCCACTTAATTTAAAATTTAAATAGGAGTGGATTTAGTAAGTTTCCTAAAATAAGATTTTATAAATTAGGTAACTATTTCACATTCATATTGATTTGAATTTGATTATGAATGGAGATACCAAATTTATGGAATCTAATTTAGGAAAGTGGTGGTGGCAAGTGAAGGTTGGGAGAGGTAACAAGGGTGGGCCGGGGTGGGGATGCGGTGAGCATGGGCGGCGGGTAATGGTGGAGTTAAGCGGTCGGCGGCTTTGGGGCTCCGGGAAGGCTTGAGTCCGGCGGCAAGGAAATAAAAAAAAAATCAATTTATTTAAATCTTGCTAATGCAAAATTATTGCTTGCAACAAAGAAAGATCCTAGAATTCAAACTAGTAGGCTTGCTTAGGCAAAAGAATGTTCTTGAGATTAACCAAACAATTCAATCAAAATTCAAAGATAAGAGTAAATGTTACAAGCTCATAACATAATCCAACACTTAATA
The DNA here is from genome assembly GCA_016618105.1 of Dendrobium huoshanense. Taxonomy (NCBI): domain Eukaryota; kingdom Viridiplantae; phylum Streptophyta; class Magnoliopsida; order Asparagales; family Orchidaceae; genus Dendrobium; species Dendrobium huoshanense. Next base: position 9,223,683 of record CM028347.1, on the reverse strand, counting down.
ACGAGAGGTTCACCTTGAGTACCTTCTCACTCAACCACTCTTAGGCTTTAACGGAGAAAGACGAACCATACGATGAAGGATATTACCACTAGGAAGACGGGGCCGAAGACCCTCGTTAATGGAGAAGTAGTGATGCGGGCAAAAATCCGGGGGATGGGGGACCCGAGGACCTCTGCCCACAAAGACCAGGAGAAACTACTACGACAACACGCTCGTAATAAGACGAGCAAACTCTTACATTTCAAATAAAACTAAGAAGAAGAAATTAAAACTACAGACGACAATTTAATAACTCTTACAGTCTTGACTCGAAATTAAAGAAACCCTAAACTTGCTTCACTTAGAGAAGAATAATACAGGTGGGGTGTAAACTTGCGGAGAGACGAAAGAGATTAGAAGCCCGAGAAGAAGGGTGGAAAGAGCTCGCAAGATTTCCAAAGAAGATGAGAAGAAGAAGGTGGACAAAGCTCGCAAGCTTCTCCAAGAAAATCCGCAGATTTCTTTTCCAAAAATAACTTATCATTCACTTCTTAAAACATTACATAACCCCTCATATTTATAGGTATGAAATGGGGAATACAAAAAGACACAACATTGAATTCCCACAAGAATCCAAGCAACACAAGCCATGAAAAACCCATTGCATTTCACAGAAAAATAGCCCAGCCCAGGAACCGAAGGAGCAACCACGGGAACCAAAGGGACCGCACGGAACCGAGGTGCCAAAAGCCACCGGAAATCCCAAGGAGCCAAGGCATGTGAAAACAAACTTCCTTGGGATCCCAAAAGCCATTTTGAAATCCCAAGGGACAATTTAAATTAAAACATAAAAAAACTATAATAAAAATTACAATAATTAAGATAATTATGAACTAAAACTTAGCTAATAATGAGATAACACTTAGTTCAATAAATGAACTAAAGATCAACTCATAAATGAGCTAAATTCCAACTCAAATTTTATTGAGCTTGTAAACTCAAGGGAAGTCAAATCCAACTTTGATGTAAGCAACTTAGAACAAAACTCAAAGAGAAAACCAAGTAAATCAAAACTCACTTTTATATAACTTTGAGAAACTTTTGGAGAACACAATAGACTAAATGAACCACTAAAATTCATAATAGAAAATTAGGGATCATCCAAAAAACCAAAGCAACAAGAAAAGTTAGCAAAAGAAACAAACATAAAACAAACAAACACTATCCTCAGAACATCCTACAAGAGGACTCCTCACATGCACCGATTGTAGGAATATATTTTAAAATAAGGTTTAGATATGCAAACCAAGGGTCCACCACTGCAAAGGGGTCCAATGTCCTACCAAACTCCTCCAGCAAATGCCACCAAAAACAACCAACAATTCTTACCAACGGAACCAGAAGAAAGATACAGGTGGAGTGGAACTTGCGTAGAGAAGAAAGAGGTTAGAAGCCGAGACGAAAGGTTGGAAAGAGCTCGCAAGATTTCCAGAGGAGGTGGAAGAAGGTGGACAAAGTTCTCAAGCTTTTCCAAGAAGAACCCGCAGGTTATAGCAACTTTGCTCTCAAATATTCACCACCAATTCATCTCAAAGCATCTCATATATATAGGCAATAGAGGGGAACTAAACAGCCCAAGATTAACTTTAATTCTTCCCATAAATGGAGACTTGAAAAGACAACAGGATTTAGTACAGAATTTCCAAATGTCACAGCAGTAAGTCACAGCTCCAGCACAGGAAGCCAAGGGACATTTCTCGGGAGAAGAGGGAGGAAGTCACGGCAGCAAAGAAACCCCAAACGGCACCTCAAAACTCCAGGAGGTGGCCACGGTTCCAACAGCCAAGCACAGGAAACCAGCAGTTTTTTTTTTCACAATTTCCAAAAGGTAAGTTCAATTCACGGTAAAAAAGGTGCCAAAGCTGTAAAGCAGGCAGCCACCCGAAGAGGCAACAACATTCCCGAAGAGAGCAGCAGTCCGTAGAAGAGAAATCCAGCAGAAAACTGCAGCAGCCCAAAAGGCAACAAGAAGAAGAAAAGGCAAGTTCCACACACCCAAAAGCTTGCATACTTCTATAATTTCAGAGCTAAATATCAGCTCATAATGAGCTACACCTCCACCAGATATTAATGAGCTGGCACCACTAGAATTTCAACAACTAAAGCTCAAACCGAAAACAGCCAAGGCCCACATGAAACCAGCAAACAACTCAAAGGACAAGATGGACCCCAAGCCAGAAAACCCAAGGTAAGCATAACCCAAACCTTTTCCTACCATGATCATTGGATTTACCACCATCATTGGATAGCATAAAAATAAAACAAAAATAGAAAATATAACTAATATTGTTCATAACAAAAATAATGCAAAAATCTAAATGTATCAATTCCCCCCTGGGGGGAGAATCTCATCTCCTGATGATTAAGCTTCAGTAGTTCTTTCATAAAGCTCCAGATTTCGAATTTTTAGATCAGCAACATCTTCAATTTGATCTTCTTTGTTCAAAGCAGAAGTGGAAAGTGGTAACGTTTCAACATCCACAGAATCACCTATATTTCCTTCATATAAAGCAAGGTCAGAAACATTAAATATAGGAGAAGTTCCAACAGAAATAGGTAGATCCAAGAGGTATGCATTTGTGCCCATAAAACAAAGTGCTTCATGATCAGTATTTAAAACAAGTTCTCTTCGAATCAAGTAACATCTCCAAAAGTTTAAAGCTTGCACAATAGCATAGAACTCCAAATCATAAGTAGAATACTTAGACTTAGACTCATTCAGTTTTTCACTAAAGTAAGCAACATGTTTTCCTTTTTGACTAAGCATTGCACCAATACCAATATGAGAGGCATCGCAATCACTTCAAAATGATTTCAAAATTTGGTAATTTAAGAATGGGAGCTTGACTCATTTTTGTTTAATAATTTCAAGTGTCCATCTAAAAATTCTCTTTTCAAACAATCAGTAATAGGAGCAATCAGAGAACTGAAATTCTTTATAAATCTTTGATTGACAATTTCAGTTTGTTCATCGGTTTGAGGAAAATAAGCACTACTAAACTGAAGAGAAGTGCCTAACTTAGCCCACAGAGTTTTCCAAAAGTGACTTAAAAATCTAGTATCCCGATCAGAAGTAAATGTACGAGAGACACCAAGAAGACGAACAACCTCTTTAAAATAACAAACTTTCCAATGAGAGGTTTCAAAATATGATTCATAGTTCTCATAAAAGTACTTGAAGCATTTGAAAGACCAAAAGGCATCACTCAGCATATCAAGCATGTCATCCAGTTTAGGAATTGGAAATCGATATTTAATGGTGATTTTGTTTATTGCCCTACTATCCACACACATCCTCCATGTTCCATCTTTTTTTGGAGTTAGCAAAGCAGGCACAGCACAGGGACTCAAACTTTCTTGAATCAAACCCTTTTTTAATAATTCAGATACTTGTTTAAAAAATTCAGCATGCTCAGTTGGACTCATTCTATAATGAGGAAGGTTGGGCAAAGTAGCTCCAGGTATTAAATCAATATGATGTTGAATTTGTCGCATAGGAGGCAACCAATTGGCAAATCATCAGGAGTTATATCAGAAACTCATCCAATT